>CM077647.1:59675109-60165109 GCA_039707465.1 Rhabdophis nuchalis
AACCATCAATTGATTATGGCCTCACATAAGGGGGATCAAAGCCATCCCAGCCCAGCTATCTCGCTGCCTGATAACCCAGTGGCAGGTCCTTCTGGGGTAACAACCACAAGAAAGAGGCAAGCCCCAGAGCCTCGTGCAAAAGGCAGCCCTTCTAAAGTCTCCAAGACTACCCAGAAGGCTGAGGACCATTGCCAACGCCAGCTGGACAAATAAATTGGAAAGGCACAACGCCTATTCGCTTAGAAACAGGCTCAAATCCCTGCAGAGCGTCCTGCCAGCCCACATCCATTTATACCGGACCCATTGCCCTTGGAAAGTCCAAGGCCCACTGATTTGTCCTCAAACAGTGAGGAAGAGTCACAGGAGTCTCCTCATCAGGCCACTCCTGGGTCTTTGGAACCATCCCCTGCACCTTTGGCTTTACAGCCTACTCCTGAGGTACAACTTTCCTTTTTATTGTCCCCGGGTCTTTTGCCTGCAACTGGGCTGGGTATGGCTTCCATTATATCTGACCTTTGACCACCTCTCGGTTAACAAACCCATCATAATCATAGCCAAATAGAATTTGGCTATTGAGAAAGCCATTCCCTGCTCATTCAGTGCAGATCTGCAGCGCCCTGAGATTCCCAAGTTTGGCGCCAAAACAGCAACCGCCCATTTGTTGCTCCTTGCCCAGCCCCGCCTTCAAGCAGATTAACTGAGCTTGAGGGGCCATCCCTGTTTCACCGGCTTTTTCTAATCTTGTTTCCAGCCACATTATGGCTGAGACCAGTGACCAGACAGGACCAACCACCAGCAAGCGCAGCAGACCAAACCCTGCTGCCAAGCATGACAGTGCTGGATGCCCAGAGAAGGGGAAAAGGCCCAAAGCTAGAAAGACCTCAAAGGCTGATGAGAAGCTAGCTGACAGGTGAGAAAAAACTCTGAAGAAGCAGTTCCAAACAGGGATCCACAGCCTGCACAGTTTCCTGCAGCCCCTGCCATAGCTGAGGTTCACCAGGAGGGTTCTCCATCTCTGGTGGATGAAGGGGATTTTGGTTTTTCTCCCAATCCTTCCAGGGCATCCCCTGGATCTCTTCCCTCATCCCTGGGGGAGGATCTCATTGAGGAGGTCTGTTCTATGGTGGGGGAAGAAATTGTCCTTTCCACTCAGGGGGCATGGGCCACTCTTTTCCCTCAGAATAGGGAGCCCAGCCTTCCCCCTGCTATGCAAGAGGTGGTCACATGCGTGATATCTCAAGGCATTGCGGATGGCATTATGCAATTGGGAATCAATTTACCTCTGTCAATTCGAGCCAAGCCTTGGGCACAGAGCGCAGGGATTCCATGAATTTCCCCCCTGCTTCCTTGGCTGTCAGTGAGGAGTCTGAGGGGGTGGATGGTGGTCAGGAGGCCCCAGAATTGTCTGAGGACAAGAACACCGCCCCAGACACCCCGGCCTTCTTGGGATTGTTTAAACCTTCCATGTTCAAGGCCATCTTGACTAAGGCTAGGGCCTCCTCAATGTGACAAAAAATCCACTGAGCAGGACGCTGCAGAGGCTATTGGTCCTAAGGACCCGGGGGCTGGCCTTTTTAAGGAGGCTACCCCTCCTCAGGAGTTGGTTCCGGCTCCCCAACTCTTCCTGGACATTATCCAGCGCCAGTGGGCCCAACCTGGGACTATGGCCAATCCCAGTGGGGTAGATAAGAAGCTCTATGCTATGGAAAGTGCGGAAAGGTGGATGACCCCATAGTGGCCTTGACTTCCATTTCAGCCCTCCCAGCTGATCTTCTGGAAGGTCTCAAGGCAGAGGACAAGAGGATGGAGAAGTCCTGCCATAAGACCCATCAGGCCACTGCATGGGTTATGAAGGTTTCTTCGTCTTCGTCGTCTTCTTCATATTTCAGCAGGGCAGCCTTATTCTGGCTCCGCAAGCTGCTGGCTAACCTTCCTGCAAGCGATATTAGATCACGACAGGATGTGAACAAAATCATAGCCGCAGTCAGCTGATGCCTCCCTTAATGCCATCAAGTTCTCCTCCAGGGCCTTGGCATCCAACGTGACCTCATGCTGCCTGCTGTGGCTCCGCCACTGGCAGGCGGACATGAAGGCCAAATGGAAATTGGCATCAGCCACCTTCAAGAGCGGCAAGCTCTTTGGCAAGGCCTTGGACTCGTTCTTAATTTAATCCAAGGATAAGCGAAAGATACTACCCGCGGTCACAAAAAAGCCAGACCGCAAGAACCAGTCCTTTTTTCTCAGGCAGCCCTTTTGGTCTGCGGAGGCGCCCTCCACCTCCAGGGGGTTCTCCAGGCCCTATTCCCAGACTCAGGACTGTTCTCATGAAATATCCTCCTTCAGAAACAAGAGCCCCCGCAGCAGAACAACCGCAGGTCATTCAAGGGGGGTTTCTCCAACCGTTCCTTTCGGAGAACCAAGTGACCGTCACAGGACTCCTCCCATTGGCGGACGATTACAGTTCTATGCGGCTATGTGGGAAGAAACCATGATGGATGCTTGGGTCCTGAATGCAGTCTGCCACAGGCTTACCCTGGACTTCCTCTTGCTCCCCCGCAGACCTTCATCCACTGTCCAATCCCCAAATCCACCCACAAATGCCAACTCATGTAGGCAGAGATCTGTCATTTGCTGAACATAGCGCCCATAGAGCAGGTGCCCCAGGGCCAGGAGAGCACAGGGTTCTACTCAATCCTCTTCCTGGTCCCCAAGTCCTCCGGAGGAGTGAGAGCCATACTGGACCTCAAAAAACCCAACATCTACTTATCATACAAGCACTTCAAGATGCAATCATTTCACACCATCCTGGGTTGCATCAGGCAGGGTGACTTCCTAACATTGATCGACCTGAAGGAAGCGTACCTGCACATTCCCATCCACCCAGCGCATCGCAAGTATCTGAGATTCCAGTTTGCACACCAGCACTACCAGTATAAGGCTCTCCCTTTTGGCCTTTCATCAGCCCCCAGGACATTCACCAAGATCCTGGCCGCTGTCACCCACATCTCTGCTCCTGCCCAGTGAGATTGGTCTGTTATCTGGACGACATATTGCTGATGTCATCGTCCAGGGAACAGGCGTGCAGGGACCTTGACCTCACGATACGCACGCTAGAACTCCAAGGCTTTTCCGTCAACCTGAAAAAGAGCCACCTGGAGCCCACCTTCAGGATACAGCATCTGGGCACGCTCATCGATTCCAGATCCTGCTAGGTGTTCCTCACACAGGAACGAGCAAACAGCATTGTGTCACTTATACGTCACATCCAACGGTCCAGGTCAGTGCCTCTGGTGACCCTTTCCCAACTGCTAGGAAAGCTAATCTCGTGCATAGCGGTTGTTCCCTGGCCCCGCCTTCATGCACGGGATCTTCAGTGGTTCCTGCTCCCGTTCCAGAGACACAAAGCCAGCAACTCCAAGAGGGAGGTGAGAGCTCCACTGAGGGTCATTCAGTCGCTCATGTGGTGCAATCCCCAGCTTTACAAAAGGGAACCTTATTCAAGGAACCGGAACGCATCGTCATAACAACGGATGCCAGCCTTTACGGCTGGGGTGCTCATCTTCAATCCCATGTGGCACAGGGCAGGTGATCTAAAACAGAGATTGCCCACAACATAAACTGGCTGGAGCTCCGGGCCGTCAGATTGGCCCTTCAACACTTCCGTCAGTTCATAGAAGGATCTCATGTCCTGATTCTGACGGACAACATCGCCACCAAGGCCTACGTGAAACACCAGGGAGGAACACAATCAAAAGCCCTGATGTTGGAGGCAGAAGGCTCTAGGATGGCGGGCAGAACATCATCTCGAGTCCATGCGAGAGGACCACATAGCCGGGGAGGAGAACATAACAGCACACTGGCTGAGCAGGACACCCATCAGCAGCTTTGAATGGCAGATTCATCCGGCTCTGTTCCACCAACTGTCTCAGAGATTCAGCGTTCCGAGCATCGACCTGTTCGCCAGTCCACAAAACACTCAATTTCCTCAGTTCTTCTCCCGCTTCCAGTGTTCTGAGGCAGAAGGAACGGATGCCCTTTGTTGCCACTGGCCCCCGGGCCTATTGTACGTGTTTCCCCCCTTTCCCCCTGTTGCCTCAGGTGATAAGGAAGATCCTCTCGGAGGCAGTGGACATACTTTTCGTCACCCTGCACTGGCCCAGACGGTCCTGGTTCGCCAACCTTGTCAGTCCGTCCGTGGACAAGCCCTGGCACATTCCTCAGGAGAAAATCTCCCTCAGCCAAGGGACCATTCAGCACCCGGACTCTCAATGGCTCCAATTAGCCATTTGGCACTTGATCGGGACCTCCTGAGGAAGGACAATTATTCTGACAAGGTCATATGCACCATCCAGGTGTCCAGGCAGCCTTCCATAGTGTGGATATGCAATGCCAACTGTCCCACCTTCTCTGATTGGTGCCAATCCCATCACATCAACGCAACAGCAGCCACTATTCCGCAAATACTAGATTTTCTCCAGGAGGGTTTGGACAAGGGCCTCGCCTCCAATACTCTACGGAGGCAGGTGGCCGTCCTTGCTACTGTTCTGTCCAAAGATGGTTCACTCTCGCTCAGCAGGCATCCACGGGTTCGCAGCTTCCTTAAGGGGGCTACCAACATCCGCCCCCCAAGGGTAGATCGTTACCCAACTTGGAACCTCTCCTTTGTCCTGCAGACCTTAACAGCGCCACCATTTGAACCTATTCGCTCAATCAGTCTGTGACATCTGTCATTCAAAACTTCCTCATAGCCATCACATCAGCTCGCAGAATTTCAGAGCTAGCAGCGCTACCAATTAGGGAGGACCTTTGCATTATACATTTGGACAGGGTTGTCCTTCGACTGGACCGGACATTGTTACCCAAAATTAATATCTTGCTCCACAGAACTCAGGAGGTTATCCTCCCTGACTTCTGCCCGAATCCTACACATCTCAGGGAATGCACATGGCACAAATTAGACATACGCCATGTGGTGCGGGTATATAAGAAGAAGATGGCCGCCTTCCATCGGTCTGAATTGTTTTTCATATCCTTTCAGCTGACTTCTATGGGCAGGAAAGTAACATCCTCTGTGATTGGCCGCTGGCAGTGCACCTGCATCAAGCTGGCCTATGAACACAGGGCCAAACCTGTCCCTCATCGTATAACGGCGCACTCCACAAGGAGCGCTGTGACCATGACCGCTTGGGCCACCCAAGCACCTATAGAAGAAATCTGCAGGGCTGCGACATGGTCCTCGCCATCTACGTTCATTTGGAACTACAGATTGGACCCCTTTGGGTCAGCAGAGGCCTCCTTTGGCAGGAGGGTCTTGCAGCGGGTACTTGTGACTCCAATTGTCCAGACCAATTCCTCTTCCTACACTGGTACTCCATAGCTTGGGTATGTCCCATGCTTGGACACTCCAAGCAGCGCCTAGGAGAATGACTGTTGTCTTACCTGAATGGTCATTCTCTAGGTGCTGCGGAGTGTCCAACCCCACCCTCAGTCATTGTGGATTGTGTGAGTCATCACCTCCATGGACATCTCCTTGAATTCTTTTTTGCATCCTTTCTGGTCTACTACCTTCGTTTTTTAAAACTGAGCCTCCAAGGAAGCAGGAGGCGTGGCTACATGAACTTTGAACTCAGTCCTGGGCAGCAAGCTGAAGTTAACCCATGCTTGGACACTCTGCAGTGCCTAGAGAACGACCATTCAGGTAAGCCAACGGTCATTTCGTAGGATTATTCAAACCAGCAGTTTTTAGATCTCTTCTCCTTAAGGCCAAGAAAATTGCCAATGTAGGGTTAACTCCTTCCCGGGTGGTGGATGCAGGAGTGGGGGATCCTCTCTTCCTGGAATGCACTGTGGAAAAGGAAGACATTCCTTCCACCAAATCATTCTTGGATCTGGTAAAAAGACAATGGGGCTCCCCGTGCACGGGTTCCCTTCCAAATTCTTTAAACAAAGGCTCTACAATGTGGGTATGGAGCTTGCCCAACTCCTGGAAACCCCAGCTGTAGACTTGCCTGGGGCATCCCTGTCCTTCCCCTCAGCCCTGACAGGGTCCCCAGAGGATGTTTTGAAACCCAAAGGCAAGCATTTCGAGCAAACGCTTGTCAAGGGACACCAGGCTTTGGCCTGGGTGGTCAGATCGTCTTCCTCTGCTTCCTTTTTTTAGCAGAGCTGCCATTCTCTGGATCAAACAGATCCAGGAGCAGCTTCCACCCTCTGATTCTAGAACCCATAGGGATCTAACTTCAGGCAGTCCTACCAGCCTCAGGACAGATTTGGGAAGGGAAACAACCAAGAAGCCTTTCAAGGACATTCAAACTGGCCATTCAGATGTCAGAAGTGTAGGGGGTCACCTATTGGTCTTTGCCAATTGGTGGACATCAACCACCTCAGACCAGTGGGTCCTAAACACGATTCAATTTGGCCTGTCATTGGAATTTCTTTCTCCCCTCCCCCCGATGCTTTTTCTCCCTTGTGCGGAACCTCGGGATCCATCTTGCAGGCTCCTGATGGAACAAGCCATCCAACACCTGATGGAAATCCAGGCAATTCATACGGTCCCTCAGGATCAGATAGGTCAAGTGTTTTATTCATGACTCTTCATCGCCCCAAAAGCATTGGGGTGTGTGTGGACGGTGATCCTCGACCTAAAAACACTGAATCTGTATTTCAAATACTGCAGGTTCAAAATGCATTCACTCCAAGGTATTCTAGAGGGGATCAGGGAGGGTGACCACCTAACATTGGTGGACTTGAAGGAGTCATACCTCCATATCCCCATCCTGCCTGCCCACAGATAGCACCTAAGGTTCTGCTTTGCCTCAAAGCACTACCTGTACAAGGCACTCCTGTTTGGTCTTTCATCTGCACCAAGGATGTTCACCATAGTACTGGTGGCAATAACAGCCCATTTGTGTGCCCGGCCCATTTGGATGATGTGCTCATACAGTCCAGGTCAGCCCACCAGGCTCACAGGGACCTCCAGATCACTCTGTCAGTACTCAGGGAACATGGGTTCTCCATAAACATGGGGGAAAGCCATCTGGTTCCCATGATTTGACTGCTACATCTGGGCACAGTGAACAATATGGTGCAGGGCATAGTCTTTCTCTTCCCAGACCATCTCTCCAGTCTGCAGCAGATGGCCCGACAGGTGAGAAGCAGCCGCAGAACATCTCTACTCCGTCTTTCTCAACTCCTGGGGAACATGGGGTCCTGCTTTGGCATTGTTCCCTGGTCCAGGCTGCACAGCTGGAAGCTGCAGTGGTTCCTGCTACCATTCCAAAAGACCAAGACAAGCTGGTCAACAGGACTGGTCTCCTTACCAAGTCCCTGGGGTGGTGGATCTCTCCAAAGGTGGCCCAGGTATTGTAGGAAAGCCAAGACACAGACAAGCTCTTCAAAGCAGCAAAGAGTTTATTATGTGCACAGGTTCAGTGATAGGCTGCAAGCCCATACAAAAATGTCTGAACCCCGATATATTGACAAAGATTGTTTCTTATACCCTCGGTGACGTAGACATTCCTGTTCTCCTACATCTGCCCAAATATGGAGTTGGGGGACTCGAAAACCTACCAGTTGACACAGTTTGCTTAGGTCGACAAGATATATGCATTCGGAGGCTATTTGTGGCTAGCAAGGAGATAAATGAGGAAGTTGCTGGGAAAAGATCGTGGGAGCAACCCAGCAAACAGGATGCTGTCTGGGGCAGGACCTTTTTGCAAATACAGCAGTATATTGAGCATAGCTTGCAATCTTACTTCTTGACCAAAGGTCACTTGACCACTGTTTCAGGCCTAGGCCAGCCGTATACCTCTGTATCTTCCGTTGCTACCTCACAGGAGTCCTCCTTTCAGGACCCAGCCCACATCACAGTCACCACGGATGCCAGTCTAGCCGGTTGGGTGGGGCATCTCCACTCTCAAATGACTCAGGGCACCTGGTCTCCTTGAGAGAAAAGACATCGTATCAATCGGCTTGAACTACGAGCAATTCATCTGGCACTCAAACAGTTCTGAAACCTTGTGACAAACTCTTGTGTGCTAGTTCTCATGGACAATATTATAGCAAAAGGACATGTGAACTGGCAAGGGGGCATGCAGTCCCGTGCTCTGATGGACGAGGTTAAACGCCTGGGCACCTGGGTGGAACATCATCTATTGTCTCTCCACACGAAGCACATCAGTGGAATGGACAATGTCCAGGCAGACTGGCTGAGTCAAATCCCATGTAGATCCTGCAGAGTGGAGCATAACACAGAGCTGTTCCTCGAACTGACCACCAGGTTCAGTGTTCCAGTGATAGACCTGTTCTCAACTCATCTCTACAACAAGCTGCCCACCTTCTTCACCAGGTATGTGGGCCCTGAGTTGGCCGGGTGGATGCTCTCCATTGCAGGTGGCTGGAGGGGCTGCTATACGCGTTCCCTCCTCTATCGCTGGTCCCGAGGATCATCAAGAAGATGATCAAGGAGCAGGCCAAGCTCATTCTTCTCGCCCCTCACTGGCATCTCAGGCCATGGTTCACGGACTTGGTGAACCTGCCAGTGGCTCCTGCATGGCAGATCCAAAGCCACCCTGACTGAAGGCTCACTCGTCCATCCAGATCCGCTCTGGATACAATTGACTGCTTGCAGATTGAGCGGACAGCCCCAGCTGCAGCAAACCTCTCTCCAAGGGTTATTCAGACTTTCCAAGCCTCCAGGCATGCCTCAACCAATCATATCTATGACGCTACCTGGAGGGCCTTACACATTTGGTGCAACAGTCACAATGTTGTCCCATCTTCTGCATCAGTTCGAGCAATATTGGACTTCTTTCTACAAGGGCTGGACTCTGGACTGTCTGTCAACACCCTAAAAAGGCAAGTGGCTGCGCTGGTGTCGGTTCTTATATTACCATCTTTCGAAGCTCTTTCTCATCACCCACTTGTGACTCAATTTCTTCAGGGGGCAGCCAATCTAAGTCCCCCCCATGCACAGATTCCCCACATGTGACCTGGGCTGGGTTCTGGATGCTCTCACTAAATCCCTCTTTGAGCCTCTGTGCATGGTCTGCATGAGGTAGCTATCTCTCAGAGTCTTCTTTCTAGTGGTTATTACATCTGCGGGCCGCATCTCCAAAATTGCAGCCATGTCACTAGACAAGACCTCTGCATCTTTCATGATGACAGGGTGGTGCTCCGCATTGACCCGGCTTTCATCCCAAAGGTCAACAGTAGATTTCATAGGGCTCAGGAGATCGTCCTCCCTAACTTTTGCCCTTCTCCTGCTCATAGACTTGAACACAAATGGCACAATGACACAAATGGCACAATCTGGATGTGCGCTTCATACTCCACATCTACAACTCAAGAACTGCTTCCTTCGGATGTTCGGGGGCCTTGTTTGTTTCTTTTCATCAAACTAACATGGGTGCCAAAGATCAGGTCCTGCATCTTAGAGGCATATGGACCTCTCGGACTGCCTCTCCCTTCGAACGTGACAGCACACTCAACTCGCAGCACGGCTACGTCAACTGCATGGTCTACCCAAGCTTCCATCGAGAAATGTCCAATGGGGCTACATGGTCTTCAGCTTCCCTATTTGTGAACCATTATAGACTAAACCAGTATGCATCGGCAGATACCACCTTTGGCAGGAGAGAGATCCAACAGGTCAGGTCTGAACAATTGTCCTCGGGACAGTCATCTACCCGCCCTTAACTTCATGGACAAGCTTTGGTATGTCCCATCCTGACTGCTGTCTCCACCAACTGGGGAGAATGGGTGTTGGTTCCTACCTGATATGCCTGTTCTCCGGGTGGTGGAGACAGTAGTCAGCCCCACCCTTTGTCTGACTTCTCCTTGGACTCTTACTGATTTGGATTAACATTAGCTCAGGGCTTACTAGAGGAGAACAAGACTGTGTTATCGATTATTGTGCTTAACACTATGCATCAATCTACAGATCTACCTTCCTTAAAGCTGGGAGGAATACCAGTGGTACCAGTGATATCACAACTGTAGACTCAGTCCAATTTGTCAATAGACAGAGATAACCCATCCTGACTGCTGTCTCCACCGCCCAGAGAACGGGCGTATCAGGTAGGAACCAACGCCCAATTTCATCATAAACTCTGTAAAAATCAGAAAAGAATATGTCTGTTATACACAGAAGAAAATCCTATCTGAATTAGGGAATAGAAATTACAACTTCCAATTTTTTTGATTGAAAGAACTGGTGGGATTATATGAACTGCTTAGTGGAATTAAGTCCTCGATTTTCCTTCCAAATGAGCAAGATAGGCAGGTTAGAAACCTGCTTGAATGAGTGACAATTATGCAGATTCAAGCAAGTCCAACAGAAACAATATAATAATCATCCTCATGATATTTTGCTGAAGTAGTATCTTTACATTTTTAACCACTTTTTCTATAACACCTCTATTTCATCTCCTGGCTAGTGAGACCATGTTTCTTGAACAATTTGTGCCACTAGAATGAACTAGGTTTCTTAGGCAGTGGGTATTAATGTGCTTCTTGCTGGATATATGTCCCTCTGGAATTTACACCTTTTTCCACTATGCTGACTTATTATCAACAGAATTCCTCAGTCTAATTACAATGATGCTTTTTCTTGTATTTCCTATTTAGCAGCTCTTATATCTGCTTCTCATTCATTGTTCTTTCCAAATAATCTTACATGTGCTAATTAGGATAGGTTAGCAGTGCTATAAAGCAGGGGTCCCCAACCTTTTTTGCACCAGGGACCGGTTTCATTTTCAAGAAAGTTTTGCGGACCGGCTGAGTGGCTCAGCAGTCATGTGACTGGGTGGGCGTGGCCAACTTGGAAAATGTGAAACTCACTTAACAATGGTCTTGGTTAACAACCAAACTTTTGGGCTCAATTGTGGTCATAAGTTTTTTCTTTCTTTCTTTTTCTTTCTTTCTTTCTCTTTCTTTCTTTCTCTGTCTCTTTCTCTTTCTTTCCCTCTTTCTCTCTCTTTTTCTTTCTTTCTCTTTCTTTCTTTCTCTTTCTTTCTTTCTCCCTCTCTCTCTTTCTCTTTCTTTCCCTCTTTCTCTCTTTCTCTCTCTTTATTTCTCTTTCTCTCTCTCTCTCTCTTTCTTTCCCTCTTTCTTTCTTTCTCTTTCTTTCTTTCTCTGTCTCTTTCTCTTTCTTTCCCTCTTTCTCTCTCTCTCTTTTTCTTTCTTTCTCTTTCTTTCTTTCTCTTTCTTTCTTTCTCCCTCTCTCTCTTTCTCTTTCTTTCCCTCTTTCTCTCTTTCTCTCTCTTTATTTCTCTTTCTCTCTGTCTCTTTCTTTCCCTCTTTCTTTCTTTCTCTTTCTTTCTTTCTCTCTCTTTTTTTCTCTTTCTCTTTCTGTCTCTCTCTCTTTCTCTGTCTGTCTTTCTTTCTCTTTCTCTTTCTTTCACTCTCTCTCTCCCACTTTTTTCTTTCTTTCTCTTTTTCTTTTTCTTTCTCTCTATCTCTGTCTCTCTCTCCTTCGTCCGCCCATCTATCACTCTATGTGTGTGTGTGTCTGTCTGTCTCGCATTCACACACTTAATCACTCATTCTGTGTCTCTCTCTTTCCCTCCCTCCCTCCCTCCCTCTCTCTGTGTGTGTGTGTGTGTCACTCTCTGATTCCCCCCTCCCTCCCTGGCTCTCTCTGTGTCTGTGCCTCTCTCTGTCTGTCTGTCTGTCGTCATCCCCGCTGCAGCAGCCCTCCCTACCAGCTGCCGATTCCCTTCCTCCTTCCCCCCGCGGAGCCTCCTCAGCCCGGCCCGCCGTGCTCACTCACCTTAGCCTGCCCCGCCTGCCCGGGCGCCATGCTTGGTTGCTTGTTCGCTCGCTCAGGCTCCTTCCAGGAGCTGAGAAGCCTCCGTGTGTGTGGGGGGAAGGAACGGCAGCCCCTGGAAGATGACGAGTGGCCGGCATGCCGGCTTTGGAGGCTCCGCGGGGGGAAGGAGGAAGGGAATCGGCGGCCGGTAGGGAGGGTTGCTGCAGCGGCACCCAGGAGTCCCACCATCAACGAGGGTGGAGGAAGAGCCGCACTCCAACAGCGCGAACAGCCGCGCCTGCGCTCTCCCGCACGCTCTGCCCAGGTGGCTGCCCCCTCCTCCCTCCTCCTCCTCTCCGGTCCTGCGGCCCGGTTCCTACCAAGCCGCGGCCCGGGGGTTGGGGACCCCTGCTATAAAGTATATAGTTTTACCCTTAGTCTCCTTTATTTGTGGATTCATCTGTGTTTCACAAGAATGAAGAGGGGGGGGAGAATGTTGTTTAGGTGATTCACTGCTTGGTTAGGGTGTCTCCCACTGTTTGTTATCAATTCTTTTTAACTCAGGTGATAAAATCTATCTCATCTAACTTTTATCTCCAGAATCTCAAATTTTCACTGGGCTCTCTGTTTATAATTTAATGTCACTAAACAATATGTAGTGAATATGAGGTTTATATGAAGAAAAACAGAAAAAGAGAAGAACTGGTATGTCTAAAACAGAAGGAATGAACTTTATTTTTATTTTCCTCTTTCATTCTGTGGTGTAAGTGATCACATTCTTGATAGTGAAGGGCCCAAATGGAGTTCATTGTAGCCAAAACTATATTTGGGATGGCCATGTGCTTTCTTTTAAAAAACCTCTTATTTCTGTTCTTCCCTTCTACTTTTTCTCTTCATGCAAAGGGAGGGGGCTATGTATTTACAGAAGAATGGTTTTCTATAGTGGATATCACCAGTAGAACAGCATCAGTCTAGCAACAGGCAAATTGGGGGTTAGCATTGTTTCCTGTGACCTCATTCTATTACCCTCTTTTTTCTCTTGGCAGGAGATCCTATGTCCAAAGAAAACATTGGGTTGCAGCTACCTTCCCTCACCAATACTATTACCTAGAACAGTGGTGGGCAAACTCATTAGTCAAAAGAGCCAAATATCAACAATACCACAATTTAAAAAAAATTTGAGAGCCAGAAGGTGTGGCCTGTTTTGTGGGAGTGGCTCAGTGGTCATGTGACCGGGTGGGCGTGGCCAACTTGGAAAATGTGAAATTCACTTAACAATGGTCTTGCTTAGCAGCCAAACTTTCGGTCTCAATTGTGGTCATAAGTTCTTTCTTTCTTTCTTTCTTTCTTTCTTTCTTTCTTTCTTTCTTTCTTTCTTTCTCTGTCTCTCTCCCACTTTCTTTTTCTTTCTTTCTCTCTTTTTCTTTCTGTCTCTCTCTCTCTGTCTCTCTCTCCTTCGTCCGCCCATCTCTGTCACTGTGTGTGTGTGTGTGCATCTGTCTGTCTCGCATTCACTCAATCACTCATTCTGTGTCTCTGTCTACCTTTCTCTCCCTCTCTATCTCTCCCTGTCTCTGTGTGTGTGTGTCTGTCACTCTCTGATTCCCTCCCTCCCTCCCTCTCTCTGTGTCTGTGCCTCTCTCTGTCTGTCTGTCTCCCCCCCCAAGCCTCCTCAGCTCCTGGAAGTAGCCTGGTCGGCCCACCAGCCCACCCGCCCACTGGCTGCGCTTACTCACTCGCTTGCTCACCCACCCACCAGACGAAGGAACCTGGCATCCGGTGGGTGAGCGAGCGAGCGAGCGAGCAACCGCGGCCGGCGGGCCAGCAGGCCAGCGGATTGTTGGGTGCTGCCATAGCAAGTTTCCTTACACGCCCGCCCGCCTGCCGGCCCACCGGCCACAGTTGCTCGCTCACTCACTCACCCACCGGATGCCAGGTTCCTTCGTCCGGTGGGTGGGTGAGCGAGCAAGCAACCGCGGCCGCCAGGCAGGCAGGTTGTTGGGCGCTGCCGCAGCAAGTTTCTTTGCCCGCCTGTGCTTGCTTGCTATCTCGCTCACCCACCTACCGGACGAAGGAACCTGGCGTCCGGTGGGTGAGTGAGCGAGCGAGCAACCACAGCCGGCGGGCGGCTGGGCGGCCAAGGAAACTTGCTGCAGCAGCGCCCAACAAACCACCCGCCCACCCCTCTGGCTCACCCACCGGAGGCCGGTTCACTCCCCCCACTCATGGAGCCTCTGCAGCCTCTGGAAGTAGATGAGTGGCCAGCTTGGGAGGCTACGGCTGCCTCTTTGGCATTTGGGTAGCCGCTGCTGGGCTGAAGAGGCTCCACGGGGGGAGGGATGGAACCGGCGGCCGGTAGGGAGGGTTGCTGTGGCCCAGGAGTCCCGCTGTTGGCGAGGGTGGTGGAAGAGCCGCACTCAAGGTGCCAAAGAGCCGCTTGTGGCTCGCGAGCCGTGGTTTGCCGACCACTGACCTAGAATATCTGTAGGTGCAGTTCAGGCCCATGGGTGATCTTAGAAGTAAAAATGATGCTGGAGGCTGATATTTTGCTTTCCAGCATGACAGATTCTCATTGTAAAAGTTGAATTAAGAATAAACTTAAATAAAGCATTAAGTGGGCAGTGAGCCTAGTGAGTGATTGGGGAAATTGGCTTGGTTCCCAAATATTAAAATTGTTTATTGGCAAATGGGAAAAAAAATGTTCATAGGCAGGTAGAGTGCTTTGAATATATTTAATTGTAATTATGTATAGATGTAAATAAAATCATTCCCCTCCCCAAGCATAGATGTACTACATGTTAGTGGGAGATTCGCAATTTGCTACTGAGGGGAGAATTGCATGCTCAAGCACAAAAAGAAAAAGCAGAAAAAGCTTTCAGACATGCCCTGAATTAAAAGACAATTGGAGTATCTCTTTACTACTCCAGGAACATATTGCAATGGTTTCCATTCTGTTTTTCCACAAAATGATTGTTTGATTGCAATTTTTTTCCAGAAGCTAGATGTTATACAATGTATTTATATAGCAAACATATGGACAATAACACCAAAAGGAATGGAATTCTATATATAAAACCTATAGTAGTGTTGATAAAACTATATAATCAATGTATGACAATCTCAGGGGGGGGAAACTACAGTTGATAATGAGAAAAAAGGCTGATTTAAAAAAGATTTGCTGCAAGCAAAAGCTACTGTTTCTCTCTCTTCCATATAAGTTAAGCAATGGTATGAAAAATTGTAACTTCTGCTTAGGGCTACATCATCTAAATTTGTAATGGCAAAACGGAAGTTAATTCAATGCTGCCAGGTTTATAATAAATTTGAGATCCTATTTACAGGTAGTCCTTGACTTACAACCACACTTGAGCCCAAATTTTATGTTACTAAGTGAGACAATTGTTAACTGAGTTTTCCCCATTTTTCAGCCTTTCTTGCTACTGTTGTTAAGTGAATCACTGAAACTGTTAAGTTAGTAATATGATTGTTAAGTAAATCTGGCTTTGTCAGAAAATCACAAAAGGTTATCGCATTACCCCTGGACATCGTAAGTACATAAATATGAGTTGCCAAGCACATGAAGTTTTATCACATAACCATAGGGATGCTACAATGGTCATAAGTGTGAAAAATGGTTAAAGGTCACTTTTTCAGTGGTGTAACTTCAAATATTCACTAAATAAATGATTCAAGTACCACTTGTTTTTTCCTTTTTCTACAAAAATGAAGATTATGTAGAAGTAATCATGTAGCAAATAATTCAGATATTAGAAGAGTAGTGTCTGCAGAATCTAACAAATGTTATCAGAATGTCAAAATAAGCATTGCAGCTTATGTGTGTGCAGGAAATATCACAATACATTTACAAAAGGAAGGAAACATATCAAAACTGTTTTAATCACTTATTTATTTATTTATTTATTTATTTATTATTTACATTTCTATACCGCCCTTCTCCCTTCTGGGACTCAGGGCGGTGTATAGGCAGCAATAAAATCAATGATAAAGAATACATGAAATATATATTTAAAAATGTATTAAATAATACGCATGTACTAAAACCATTAATAAAACCTACTAAAACCATTTAAAAATTATGCCAGGCCGGCCGCACGAAATAGATAGGTCTTCAAAGCCCGACGGAAGAGGCGCAGGTCTGTGGTCATGCGTAGGTCGGTGGGTAGGTCATTCCAGAGGGCAGGAGCTGCCACAGAGAAGGCTCTCCCCCTGGGGGTCGCCAGCCGACATTGCCTGGCTGACGGCACCCTGAGGAGGCCCTCTCTGTTCCCCCTTGCATTCTCATAGATGCCTATGTAGCCTAGGAAAGGTGAGTGGGCTCCACAATTCAATTGAGTTAGGAGTTGATTATTGGGATAAAATGGACTTTTTTGTTTTTATAAATTGAATTTTAACAATGCATGCCACATAGAACGGCTAGTAGAATTGTACGGTATTGTTGCCAAGTCATTGTGTTTTCATTGTCTTTATCTCCCTTGTTCACCTTTTATAGGCATTAGAATCTATGTTGGGGGGGGACATTATTTAAGGGTTATCAAATACACCTTGTGTACTTTCCTCCACATGATTATGTTTATCTTGCTGCAATGTTTCTAAATATAAACTGACTGTATATGTTTTCATGCTATGTTGCTTTTTTTTTTTTTTTTAAATACATTATCCCGAATTTGATACTTTGATATAATATATAATATTTTTCTGTTGTGGAGTTTTAAGAGTTAAATTTTCAAGATAAATTTTAAAAGCCACTGTTCAGATAACATCTTTCAAGCATGTAGTTTTTAGGATTTTTTTCTTCCCAATATTTTGATAAAAGGAATAACAAATGTGAGTTGATTCTATTTGAGATAAGCATTGTGCTAAGAATCAATTCTTCAAATGGAAGTTTAATTTGATGCTCCAAGCAGAATGCTTTTTTAGTCCTAACGCTGCAGAGGGAAATACTTTTGAGTCACAAAATGACAAAAAGGGTTTTTTTAATTATTGTTACTCACTGTTATTTATTTTTCAAATGATCTATATCTTTTCTGCCCTAACGTTTGGTTTATTAATTTAAACATTGAAGGGGTGGAGCCATATATAACTTATAAAGATTATCAGTTGCATTTATGTGTAATTATAGGCTATTGATTCCAGCAAGTAGTCAGTTTGCTCATAGGCTGATAGCCCTGTCTCACCAGAATCTGCAGATTTTTTATAGGTTGTGGCACAAGGGAAACTGAATAACTTCTCAAGATCCTTAAATGAAATAATTTTAGGTCATGATAAACTATATCAGTGTCTTTCAAACTTGGCAACTAAAAGATGTATGGATCGGAAATCCCAGAATTGGTCTGCTCATTTTAAGTTGTCATGTTTGAAAAACACTGATCTATATATAGTTATTAATATCTCTACCGATTCAGTTTTTCAGTGAATAACATTGAGTAAGACAGAGTAATGAGTGTGATATAAACCTTGCAAAACCTGAACAGCTGTGGCAATGTTTTTAAAATCTTTTTGTGATTTTGTTATTTTGAAGATCTTAAATAATTTTATTATAAATGTTTATTATTTACAATGTATATTTCCTTAATAAGACAATACACTATTTAATTTTATTGGATGGTAGACAGGCAGACAGGCACAGTGTTTTATTGTTTATTTCCATGCCATGCTTAAGGATGTGCATGGTTCTGTGTATTTGTATACTTAGAGACTTACCCAATCAGTTCTTCTGTAAGTGCAATAAAATAATTTATGATTCAAGAGGTATAAAAGCAAACTCAAATGCCTTTTGAACATGAAGTGAACACATCAGTTGACAAGTGCTGATTCATTTACACGTATGATATAATTAAGGAAATTTTAAATCGAATACAGAGCAATGTATTTGGTGATTGTGAAGTCATTGTATAATTAAAGCTTTAAATATTCATGTGGGCTCTACTTACCATTTCATATTTCTGTAACCATTAGAGTTAATTGTTTATGACATGAGATTATTAACTGGTTTTTTTCCAGAGCCTTCATAAAAGCTGAAAGCCAATGTGAAATTTAAAAATAAAAGAACATTTTCAGGGGGGAAAAACTGGGCTCCAAGAGCTAAATTTTACTTATTTTGGGTAACTTACAAGATAAAAATATGTATGTATGTAAGTACGGTATGTATATGAATATCTAGAGTGGTTGCTTTTAATAAATATATATTGGGCAACTTACAATAAGATAGAAATATGTATGTGTGTATATCCATACTTACACATACATTCATACACACATACCAAAAACAGTAATAATTTAAAAGTTTTAAAAAATTATAAGGCAGAAGGCAGTGATTTTGTAACAGCAATAGATCACTTTTGTTAAATCACTCCAAGCCAAGTGTTCCTTCTGATGAGGATGGAGCAGCTTCCTCGCAAGCAGCCTCACAGACCTCCTTTGAGATCTTCACTCTGTGCCACTCTATGTACCTCCGATTGTGTGAAAGAGGCAGCTGTTCCTTGCCAGAGGGCATCTTGTCTCTCACCACTGCTTCTTGTATGCAGCTTATCCTCTCCCGTGTTCGTGAAGGCATGCAGCTCCTTGTCCTGTCCAATGCCAGGAGCCTAGGACAGCATCATCCTCAGCTCCTGAACTCTCTGAACATTCAGGGGAGACGTACCATCCCCATATGGTACTGGTTCCAACTCCCCCTCTTTCCCTCAGCTGGATTCTAGTGGAACTGTGATACCATCCAAAATCCATATTCTGTATCCATATTCTATATTCTGACTGAAAGGAATCCAGATAAACATCTTCATCCAAAGTTGTCTGAAGCTGCTCCACAGTCACCTTTTCAGTCACCTTTCCCATAAGGGATTAGATATGGGACAAAAATTGTTTAATACATTGGGGCCCAAAGAAGGCTTCATGAGAAGTGAATCAAGTGGTCTTTAAGAGGTAAAGGAACGTCACCCGAAGAATTCACTACTGCTAGAAGCCATTCATGCTAGTTCCCTAGGCAGCTTTAACAAGTCAGGAGAGGCAAGGTGTTTAAACTCACAGTCCTAAGGCTTCCCCATTTCCTCAGGGCCCAGAAGTTCCTCTGTTCCCCAGATAACTGGACAAAACTGATCCTCAGGCATCTCCTCTGGCCAAGGCTGGCATTCAGTTTCAAGTTAATTCATATGACTTTGTCCAACAGATTCTGAACGAATTCTTCCTACAGGAGATTCTACAAGCCCTCTCTACCCATGAAGGCATGTATCACCCAAAACAGGGCTGCGGGGTGGATATTTTGCAGACACAATAGGGGCAGAGGAATAATAGTACTTCACTATTCTTACTGCCACAAGATAGGCCTTAATAGTAGTTCTAATCTGGATTCAATCAAGTTCATCCTTTGTTGAATGCCAGCAATGGCCTAGATGTCTCTTCTCTTATTTCATCTCCTCAACTCCTTCATGAACCACAGGGAGTGACAGGATCAACAAAAGGGAAAAAGTCACATGGGCACAATCTGATCCAGAGCCTCAGCCAGCTCCCTATTCCAAATAGTAATAGAAATGAAGACTTCCGGTTGAGTCGCGGATGTCGCTGGCAGGCTTTTTTGAGCCTGCCAGCCCAGTCACCCGTAGAGGCGTTTTAAAACATCTAAAACGCCTCAGAAAACTCCAAGCTCCTAAGGATCTTGTGAGAGAGCCAGCGCCGTCGGGTAGAGTCCCTTGCGGAGTATCCCAGAAGGTTTTTTTTGCCTCTGGGGTGCGAGCAAGGAGGGGCTCCCCTTCTAAGCAGCTGTTTGCTCTGAGCGCCTGGGCACCTCCGCTTTTAGCGGAACAAGATGCCGCATTCAACCTTCAATCCACATTCCAAACAAGCCAAGGAAAGTACCCTTCTTAAATCGCAAGTATTTAAAGCCTGTGAAATCTCTAAACAATAGCAGTGTTGAAACCTGAATAGTATGGATTTAGAACAAAGGATTTAAAACAAAGGATTTAAAATGGCATTAATCTCCAGTGGAAAGGAAACAAAAGTTAACCGGTTTGTGTATTCCAGGTTGTTATAAAGTATCCAACCCTGGCTGAAAGTTAAAGGTGGAAAGGGAAAGGAGAAAGGAGAAAGCAACTATAAGAAACTCAGCTAATATATAATCTGATTTATTTTGAAGAGTATTTTGTGAGAAGTTGGGAAGAAGTTTGCTTTATAAGCATGGCAACGAAGCAAGGGGAAGGTCACCCAGCTGGCGCAGCTCTAATGCAATCGCAGATAGAGACAATAAGCCTCCAGGATTTGAAAAACTTTATAGGTAAAGAAATCAAAGAAGTTAAAGGAATGGTCCAGGATAATATGGATAAATATGATCAGCTTGATAAAAATATACAAGTAATAGCTAAGGGTCTGTCTGATGTGGTGCTCAAGGTGGATAATAAAGTTGAGCAACTGGCTTTGGACCTGGAAACAAAAATGAAAGAATCTGATTTAAAATTTGTGGAAGTTGATGGAAAAATACAAAGGATTGATAATGAAATAATTATGATGCAATTTAGATCAATGGAATTTGCTATCAGATTGAGGGGAATAAGGGAGAATCCTAGAGAAGATATTAGAAGAATCTGTGGGGACACATTGGCTATATTACTGAAACTGGATGATTCCGATGAGATTTTTTTTTAAGATTGACAAAATTTACAGAGTAAACTCACATGCAGCACTACAAAGACAGATACCAAGAGATGTGGTTATATATTTTACTGATAGAAGCCTTAGAAATGATATTTTGCAGAAGTCCTTTTACTCTGCTCTTCAAATAGATGGAACCCAGATTGGTGTTTTTAAGGAGTTACCACCAGCGATGTTAAAGTCTAGAAGGGATTTTGGATTTTTGGTAGCAGAGTTGAAGAAAAGACAGATACAGTACAGGTGGGATGTTCCAATGGGTATTATACTGAGATATGAAGGTGTGAGATATCGTTTGAATACCTTAGACAAAGCAAAATAATTTTATTATGTAGTACTGAAGGCAAGCATTACACCTCCACGCACACCTACATCAACAGATATTGAGATTGAAGAGCAGCGGCAGTTTGAAAAAGAGACAGAAGAACAAATAAGACAGCTGCAAAAAGAAAAGGAAACCCAGGGTGCTGCAGGTGGTTCTCAGGTGGATCCTTTTGGACCTCTCTTAAGCTCTTTTCTGGAGGAATCGTCAAAGACTGTTATATAGGGAACTGTTGAAATGCCATCGCTTAAATTAGATGAGCAATGCGTAACTAGATCTATCACCAGACAAATTCAAGAAGCGCAGAAGCAGGGGAAGCCCAAAATACAACGAGTTAAGAAAGATAAAGGAAAGAAGCAAGTTGAAGCCATGGGAGGAGCAGGACCGAAGATTAGTCTTGTGGAGAAAGAATACAGCAAGGAGGTAAAATACTTTCCCCATGGCAAGCGGCTTTTATATCATTGATGCCTAAAGATGAAGATGGTCCTAAGAAGTCAGAGGACTATAGACCAATATCTCTCTTGAATATAGACTATAAAATTTTTTGCTAAAGTATTAACCAACAGATTGATGCCAGTTATTCAAGAGGTAATTCATCATGACCAAGCAGGATTTATCGAAGGTAGACATTTGAAGAATGTAAGGCAACTTATAGATTTAATTGACTATCTAGACAAAAATAAGCAGATCTCTGCAGTGCTGGTTTTCTTGGACGCGGAAAAGGCCTTTGATCGAATGAACTGGAACTTTCTAACCAAGTCTTTGGAAAAAATGGACATGGGGATTCGGTTTCGACAGGCGATAGGAGCAATATATTAGCAACAAAATGCACAATTTATTATTAATGGAAATTTGTTTATGAGTTTTGAGATACAAAAAGGTACAAGACAAGGTTGTCCATTATCTCCATTGTTATTTATTTTAACTTTAGAAGTCTTGTGGAATACAATTTGGGACTCGAACTCCTTAAATGGTTAAATAGCCATAAGGCAAAAGGAATACAGAACTAAAGCATTTGCAGACAACCTGGTTGTTACCCTATCACGTTCTTTGAATTCAATAATCCAGATGAAAAACATTATAGAAGAATTTGGCATGGTATCTGGGTTCAGATTTAACAAAAAAAAAACGAGACAGAGATTCAAAAGAGACTTGTAAGTTTGGCAGGTTTTGAAATAGCTTCTAAGGTCTTGATGAGAATATGGAAGAAGCGCCGGCCTAACTGGGATTATAAAATACCGTTTTGGTTGGATCTTGCAGATACCATGTGGATTATAAACACTAAGTCACTCGGGGGTTGTTTATATAAAGATGTGCTTTTTGCTGATGGGGGCAGTTGGCAGCTGAAAACTCGAACAACTGTTGGAAGAAGGAATTATTTAAAACTGGCTACAGTATAAACAGCTGCAGATGAGATGGAAAGAAGACCAAGAGTTGGATTCATGGGCAATGAAGCAGAACTGATTAAGCAGATAAAAGAGACTGGCCCAAAGCATATCAAAAGAATATATAATGTACTGTTAGAAAGGGATTCAGAAAGTGAATTGGTTAAGGATTGTATGACTAAATGGGCTCAGACTTTTTGGCGAACCTGTCATGTTGGAGACGTGGGAAAAAATATGGGTTAAATTGTGAATGTTAAATTTATACAGTCACAGAATTTAAGGGAGAACTTTTATAAAATGTTTTATAGATGGTATTTAGATCCTAAGAAATTACCATGTATGTATCCTAATGTTCAACCAAAATGCTGGAGGTGTGGGTGTTTAGTTGCTACATTTTTTTATATATGGTGGACCTGCAATAAGGTTAAAAAATATTATGTAGCTTTTAGGTAAGAATGAATAGACTGACAAGGTAATAAGCAAGGGGAACAACATGAAGAGAATGAATAACATATGGGTTGTTTGGAACTATTAGAGTGACGTATAGTGGAAGTCTGAGGGGTGGGGTGGAACGGGAGGTGGGGGAGGGTTAGGGTGGTTAGGGGAGGGAAATATATTTGTATAAGATTTATATGAATTAGCTTAAAAGATGGGGACAAGGGGGTAATGTTATTTTATGAGAAATCTATATTATGTTGGGTGGGGAGGGGGGTACAGTATATGTATCTGAATTACATTATATGTATGGGGAGAAAGGGGGGGAAATTTGTTTGTATAAAACTCTTTCAATAAAAAAAAGAAAGAAATGAAGACCATGAAGCAGATGAGAATAGCCCCCAGCTTCCTCTGAAACTCACTAGGATCCATTAGTCACCAGGGGTGAAGCAATCTAATTTAAGCTTTAAAAGTTCATGTAGGGTCTACATTTCATATTTGTGTTAATTGTTTATGACATGAGATTATTAATGTTTTCTTCCCATAGTTTTTGTAGAAGCTGAAACCCAGTTTGAAATTTAAAAATAAAATAAAGGTGTTTAAAAAAAAAAAAAAAACCTGGACTAAGACCTTCACTTTAAATTTGATCTCAAATAAAATACCAAAGTTTATTGTATTAAATAATGGCTGCTCTCTCATTTGGAAGTAAGACTTCATGATTAATTGTGGCATCTCTATTATTCATTTAATTAGTGATCGCTTAAACTTCTTGCTACCTGCCTAATTTACTGTTCATTTTTCAAAAACATTTTCTCCAGTGATTAATGTTTTGTCCTTCATGGTGTTATAGTCAGTTACTAGGAACTGATGAGCTTGGGACTTTGAAAAAAATCTATTCAGACACTACAATTTATTCACCTCTAACTCAGAATACCTGCCCACCTACCAGTTCCAAACCATGCAAATGGGAATAGATTAAAAGGTACCACTTCAGTGGGAAGATAACAGTAGTCGATGCATCTTGGCATATAGTCATGCAGGCTACATGACCATAGAAGTGTCTTCAGACAATGCTGGTTTCCTCAGCCAAAAAATGGAGATGAGCTCTGCCCCCTAGAGTCAGAAACAACTGGACAGAAGAACCCTTACACTTACCTTTAACCCAGATTATTACAAATGATACTACACTGATGTAATAAGAGCCATTTTATATATTTTAGAACAGTATTCTAAATTCAAGACAATATGATAGTACAAGTTTTTCTGGACTGTCGCATTTTGAGCTGCAGGTAATGGGTCACAGTTTTACTGTTCTCTGTAAGTCAGTGAGGCCTATCAAAGCCTTTCTTAACAGATCTCAGAGAGTAGTGTAGTTAGTGCCGACTTGGTTTTGTGAGTAGCTTTGAGCAGCATATCAGTTCTTATGCTTAATTATGTATATAAAGAAAAATGCACCCACATCATATTCAAGATACTATACATGAAATATGGGAGATATGTGAGTGGGAAACATATCTCTTGTAAGATTTACAATCCCTCTTTCTTTCAGGAATTTAAAGCAATGCACATAGTCCATCCCCCCACTTTTCACCTAGCAACCATTTCCAAGCTAGGTTGACTGAGAGAAAATGTCCAGTTCATGGCCCCAATGAGCTTCCGTGGTTGAAGGTAGACTGGGAACATAGGGCTTCTTAATCTTAGTCAAGCATCTTAACCACAATAGACTACAAAGAAGAAGCATCTATTTGTGGAAGCTCCATTTCCATCATTGGAAAAGTACCACTTCAGGATCTTGGTTTTATTAATGTTTATCACTACAAAAGTTTACAAGTTTGTTGTGCAAATTACTGTTCTCTTAAGAAACAGTTGAAACATAGAAGATGAAATATTGACAGTATTCCAAAAGGTAAATTTATATCAGACCCTGTATCTTGCTTATCTCTCAAAATTATTATAAGACCAAAACAAACCATTGGTGACAAATAGCACAGAATACAAATGTGCTGAATGAAGTTACATATCATGAAGAAAGGAGTACACTTATTTTTAGATATAGACATTTTGGGCCTGAAAATCTCTTCAATTAACTTTCTAGCCTCCTGTCTATATCTGCATTGCAGTTTACAGAATAGAAGAGACTAATTGAGAGGTGCTGGTTTGAACTATCTCATGGTTGTGGTACTTTCTGTATCTTAACATTATTTGACATGGACAGGCAACATTGAATTAGTAAAATCACTATTAAAATGTTTTCATCACCAACTAAATATTTGCATTAGCTAATATTTATTATTTATTTATTACAGTCAAAAATCAGTACAATGAAAAATAATAGCTAATTTACAATTCATATTAAATTTAAGCATATTGTAAAATATTGTCCTTTTAAGTCTTTATATATTAGAATGTGAATTCCAAAAAAGTATTGGAAGTCAAGCAGAAATGTAAGACCATTAAATTTATTGATATATAGTCATTTCCTTTTTAAAATTGGCATGCAGACAAAAAATAAGTAGTTTGGTTTCTCTTTAATATTTAAAATATACATAAATATACATAAATATTCCAGTCAGATTTTGTGTTATCATTCATTGCTCACATTTTGTAAAAGGTAAAATGGTTGTCATTTGTAAAGTTCCTGATTTATTCTATATATATCTAAACATATTGCAAGATCAATGTGCAGTAATTAGGAATATAACAGCTCTTTTGCAAGTTAAAATGGTAGGCAAAGGTTTAGTTTATTATCTATTTTCACATGTACGGTAAGTGTTAGTAGCCATTCCACTCTATTTTCGATCTCTGACTATCTTACAAAACCTATTCCATTTTAATTGTTTTAAGCATTTTAATTTGAGAGTATTGGATATTCAATGGCTGTCCAGTACAGCCAATAGTAGTATATTTTTGAAATTTAACCATGAAGAATGATCTATCATAACATTAATAAAAAATACTTTTACACTTGTTAAGCAGTACTCAATTATTTTTTAATTCTGATCTGGCCTACAGTACTTGCTTTCCTGGAATCTGATGTTTATTTCATTTGATTTTTTATCCTGCTGCAGTCAGAATTTACTCTGCTGATTGCATGGTACCAGCAGAATTAAAACATCGGCTATAGACATTAAAATAATGAAAATGCAAAACAAAATCAAATCTTTCAAATCCAAATAAGTCAAATTATGGCATTCTTCACTAGGGAATAGCTTAGGCTTCAGCATCTTTCTGAAAATAATCAGGGAAGGTACCAATCTGAATTCCACCAGGAGATTTTCAAAGAGCTAACTCTTTTCCTGAAAAGGAGCTCTTCCTTGGCTCAGCTCTTTTATTTCTCAAAAGTAGGAGACTAAGAATAATTTATCCTGAGATGACCCAATATCTTAGGCTAGGGAATGGCTAACCTTTTTGTGTCATGTGCCAATAGCACCTCCTGCACCAACCTGGAAGCCAAAACAGGGTGCAGGGGCCGTGCAGAAACCTGCACCAAATTTGATCAGAATCCAGTTTCAACAATATAGACAATGCATCCGCACAGATTCTTTTAATATCTTCTTTAGGATTCTCCCGAATTCCTCTGATTCTGATAGCTGTTCCCATAGACCTAAATTGCAACATAACTATTTCATTATCCAACCTATGTATTTCTCCAGCAACGTTCACAAGCTTTAGATCAACTTCCTTCATTTTAATTTCCTGGTTCAAAGCCAGCTCTTCAACTTTATTATCAATCTTAAGGATAATATCAGACATACCCATAGCTAATACTTGTAAATTTTTATCAAGCTGTTCATATTTATCCCTATTATCCTGGACCATTTCCTTAAGTTCTTTAAATTCTTCCTTAAGTTCTTTAAATTCTTTATCTATAAAGTGTTTCAAATCCTGAAGACTTGTTATCTCTATCTGCTGTTGCATTAAAGCTACGCACGCTGGGAGAGCTCCTTGCTTCGTTGCCATCTTCTTCCCAGATTTTCACAAAGTTATATATTAATCGTCTCTCTTGCTTGCTATCTCCTTTGACTTTCTGCCAAGGTAGAATACTTTATAACAAGCTGGAATACACAAATCAGTTATCTTACATTTCCTTTTCGCTGAAACTTGAGCTATCAGCCAGGTTTAAGTACAAACTAGAATACACAAAGCAGTTAGCTTTCAAACGCCATCTTGGTTCCTTTGTTCTAAAAGCTATGTCTTAAATCTGCTGTTCACAGACTTTAATTACTTGCGTTTGGGATGATTAGCCAAGAAATTTCCTTTGAAGTATGAAGTTCGTTTGGAATGTAGATTAAAATTTGAGAACAGTTGCCTTGCTCCGCTAATTAGCCAATTAGCAAAGTCTCCTCACTCGTCCGGAGCAGATAGCAGCCTGAAAGGGGGGTCCCACCTTGCTCGCCCCTCAGAGGAAAACAAACCTTCTGAGGGCTTCGCAAGTGAACTCTACCCAGGCAGCATAAGCTCTCTCACAAGCTCGTTAAGAGCTTGGAGTTTCCGAGGCGTTTTGATGATATAAAAAACGCCTCAACAGGCGAGTGGGATGGCAGGCTTGAAGAAAGCCTGCCAACAGCAACTGCAGCTCAGCCGGAAGCCCCATGTATTTTCCAGTCAGTTCATAGTTCCTTATATGATAAATCAAGTTGCAAAACAGACCTCTTAATTCTCTACACTGTATAATTTACTTTTCTTGTTGAAATGATGAATGGAACTTTGTAGTAATTATGCGCTTCTTAAGTTACATCTTGAAATAAATAGCAGTGCTTGATGCAGTAGCCATGATTTCATATATGGAAAACTAAATGTGTTATTAATGCTGAAAAAAAGACAAAAGAGTTACGTTTACACTGTCTTTCCAAGTCAAGGTACATTTGGAGTGTGTAACAGTAATAATGTCCTGAACATTTGAGTGATAATTGAAAATGATATTTAATAAGAGAATAAATGAAAAATGAGAGAGGTGGGCTGGTTACATTAAATTACAAGACATTGAAAGTAGGCCTTGAAGCTCCAAACAAAGAGTTAGATAGACAAAGGTTGAATGAATTAAAATAGTGCATTTCACCTCAACAAAAACAGCACTGTAAAAAAAAAACTAAAAATTAGTGATAAGACTGCCAATTTTTTTTTCCTGTGTCGTTTACTTTACTTTATCTTATTATTCCCAGGCATTACTTTCAGACAGAGATCTGCATCCTAGGCCTAATAAATAAATTTCTCATTACTGGGTTTGTTTCTATGAGGCTTATCAACCAAGGTTGAAACAAATTTCTGCTTTGTCTCTCTGAATCCTAATTCTACCTCTTATTGGAAATGCTGATAACTATGTTTGTAGAATACTTACTAGAGATCTTCAGTTGGCTCATATAAACAAAAAGAGGAAGGGGGAGAAGAAAGGGGTGTGTGTGTGTGTGTCATATGCTTACCTTTAAATTGAGACTAAACTGACTTCGTTTTAACTGATCAGTTTTTCAGAAGTTTAGGATCTTGTTCTAAAGTGATAAGTTAGTACTTACAACAGAAAATCTGTAGAAAACATTGCACAGCATGTATGTCCTGTTTATATTCCTAAACTGCAATAGTGTTTAATATAGCTCCCAGCATAGACCATCTGCCACAATGATAATTTGGCTCTAGGTGTGCACAACAGTAATGTGATGTCATCTTCTTGCAAAGCCAAGTTTCAGTGCACTTCTTTTTACCACAAAGCTTATTTTTCTCATGTTGTAGCCATTGGAGGGATGCACAATCTCTCCTAAACTCCAATTAGCAACTCCTCAGATGAAGTTGTATAATACCTCCAAAAGGTAGATAATAGAATAGCATCCTTTTTTGGAATTAGTGGCTAGGCTGGTGTATTCAGTTCATTGCACTGTTGCCAGACTTCTGTCATTGTGGTTGGTTTGGGGGATTGTGGAATCTCAGCTGTTCTGTTCTCATGCCAATTTCTGAGCAGAAATCAGAACACTCATTTTTTCCATTAGATCTTCCATTATATTAAACTCTGTAGTTTCTCAAGTAAAACTTGAAAGTTCTTCTAGTTTAACTGAGGTTTACATCAGATTACTGGAAATTTAATCACACATTTCACAGAGGCCCTACCCTTTTCTTGATCTGATATGACTGCTCTATCAATTTGCAAATGTATGTGTATGTATGTCTATCAACATTATTTTCTAAATGTGAAGAATATCCCTGAGATGGAGCATATATTTAAAAGTTAATGACAAGATTGTGGGCCTTTATTCTCTTGAAAGCACTAACATTTTTACCTCAGCAAAGCCCACCTTGAGTATTTGTTTCTGTTTCTGCAGTGGTCGGCAAACCGTGGCTTGCGAGCCACATGCAGCTCTTTAGCCCCTTGAATGTGGCTCTTCAATCTCTCTCTGATTCCCTCCCTCTCCCTCTTCCTCTCTCTCTATGCCTCTCTCTGTCCACAAAATACTGCGTGGAGCAGCGGCAAGGCTCTGCATGGCTGGCAATGACTCCGGAGGTCATTCGCAGAGGCAGGGTCCCCCTCACATTCTTCGTCTTTCCGGATGGCCTCACCGCTCCTCCACGTCATGGAAAACATAGGTGCATGCACTCCCCACACAATAAAAGTCTCGGAGACTTCGTAATGGCAGGAACTTGGGCTGTAATTGTGCAGGGCATGCACACACCTATGTTTCCCATGGTGTGGAGGAGTGGCGAGGCTTTGTGTAGCCACCGATGACTCCAGAGGCCATCCAGGAAGACGAGGAACGTGAGGGGGACCCCACCTGCCCCGGATGGCCTCCAGAGTCATCGCCAGCCAGCAGAGCCTCGCCACTGCTCCAAGCGGTATTTGGTAGACAGAGACAGACAGACAGAGGCACAGAGAGACAGAGGAAGGGAGGGAATCAGAGAGAGACTGACAGACAGACAGACAGACAGAGACAGACAGACAGGCACACAGAGAGAGTGGGAGGGAGGGAATCAGAGACTGACAGACACAGTGAGAGACAGAGGGGGAGGGAGGGAGAGACAGACAGACAGACAGACACACACACACAGTGACAGAGAGGAAGGGAGGGGAGAGAGAGAGAGAGAAACACACGCACAGAGTGACAGAGATGGGGGGAGGGAGGGGAGGAAGAGAGGAAGACAGACACACAGAGTGAGTGAGAGATACACACACACACACACAGTGACAGATAGGGGAGGGAGGAGAGACAAAGAGAGAGAGAAAAGAAAGAAAAAGAAAGTGAGGGAGAGAGATAAAAAAAAAATAAAGAGAAAAAGAGAAAGAAAGAGAGAAAAAGAAAGAAAGAGAACATGACCACAATTGAGCCCAAAATTTTGATTGCTAAGCAAGAGCATCATTAAGTGAGTTTCACCACATTTTCCAAGTTGGCCATGCCCACCCAGTCACATGACCACCAAGCCACTCCCACAAAACAGGCCACACCTTCTTTTGGCTCTCAAAAGAAATTTCAATCGTTGTACTGTTGATATTTGGCTCTGTTGACTAATGAGTTTGCCCACCACTGTGTTAGTGTAATTGAGATCTGCATGCTATTTTTTATGGTTCTCTTTTCTTAAAATGCATTTTACTTCTGAAATTTTACAGTTTGCTTTGTGTGTATAGTTGTCCACACAGGAGGAATAAAACCTCAAAGTGGCTGTTGTTACAATTCCCCCATTCTATGCCAACAATTCCCCTAATTGGATCTATGCCACTAGGGTAATTGTAACTAACTTACATTTTTTAGGGATTCAGTTATTAAGTAGAAGTATTCCAATTTTGTATTCTTGAATAACTTGAGATAGTTTTAAAAACCAAAGCAGGATCTTTTGCCTCTTTAAAAAGAGAATAGTTCATTTGAATATTGATCTCAGCCTTCAAGATAATCCAGACCAGGAAACCAAAACGAAGAATAAGAGAGGACTGGAACCTGGAACTCATTCCTCTCTAGTTCATCACCTTATTATTACACCATACTAGCTATTATGTATCAATGATAATCCTGTTTAGGCATTTCCTTTGCATATGGATCTCACCTCAGTAATGTCAGTGCATAATCAGTTATTTGCAGGTATAGCAATTACAGCTATGTGAAAAAGTCTTGTACACTTTCAGTTTTAAGCTGTATTTACATGTTTAATCAATTTTTCACTCATAAAAACCAATCAAAATTATGATGAAAATTTCTGTAGTCGGATTGAGATGCATAATTTTTAAGGTTTTGTGTGAGTTTATGTGCCAAAACAAACACAACTTGAATTTTCGAGAATGTTAGGATCAAAAGTAGCCAATCAGCAGCAAGCTTTGGCTGACCAATCAAAATGCACAGAGGCTAAATCTATGAACCAATCAATGTTGTCATACTTTCTGACTATAAATAGTCATGAAAGCCTTTGCTTTCACCAGTACTGAACAGCAGCATCACATCATTGTCCTTCATGAAGAGGATTACTCCTGTACAGAAATAGCCAAGAGAGTGAAATGCCATCACACCACAGTGAGCAGAGTGGGTGAAAAATACCAAATAACTGGTTCAGTCGACAAAATGGCAAAATCAGCCTCTGCTATGCATTTTGAAGGCTGACAGGAAGCTCACCTCATGTCCGATTACAAGAATTTGGGGTGAAACGTGATGTAAAAGTGTGCACAAGCACAATGTGCCACAGACTGCTTGCCAGAGGGCTCAAAGGCTGCAGGACTCAAAGTAAACCTTTGCTCACAGATGGTCACTGCTCTTGTCAGTGTGCGTGGGCCAAGAAGTATGCCAAGTGGACCAACGAACAGTAGGCCAAGATCATCTTCAGTGATGAGAGCAATTTCTACTTGACTGGGAATCAGTGCAATAAATATGTCAGAAGATTTCCAGCTGAAGAATTGAGGCCAAACTGCCTGAATCTATCTGTGAAGCATCCATTGCACGTGATGATCTGGGGATGTATCACCGCTTCTGGTATTGGTCAGATACAAATCGTGCAGGGAATCATGGATTCCAAGCAGTATGTTGGAAGTCCTGGAAAAGACCATGCTTCCTTCAGCTCAGCAACTTGTAGGGAAGGACTTTTACTTCCAGGATGACATCGCTCCTTGTCATCGAGCCAAGTCCGTCCAGCAGTGGATGAAGAAGCATGGTGTTCGACTCCTGGATTCAGCTCAGAGCTTGGATTTGAACCCAATTGAGAACTTGTTGGTCAAGATTGGTTATAAAATAAGCAAGAAGCATCCGAAGGCCAAGCCTGGCACCACATTGTCACCAAAGATCATGTACAAAGGCTTATACAGTCTATGCCGAAATGATGCCACCTGTGATAAACCATAAAGGCTGGCCAATTTCATATTAGTAACTATGTTTGGTTACCTAAACAGTCCTTTTCAGGGCCACAAACAATAAAAATATTAACAAAACACTACCATTGGCCTACAACACGTATGCCACTGGGTATGCATCAGTTAATCTGTTTTCATAGTCATTGTAAGCATGCATTTTAAGCATGCAAGAAAATTCCCAATCCCCATCCAAACAGCACCAAATTGCAAAAAAATAATGCTTCTCACTTAAAAACCACCAGTATTTATTTAAATATAACAATATTTGCATACAGTTACCATGAAATCAATGGCCTATCCAAAAAATGTCGTAAACTATAAAGCATGCAGGACTTTTTCAGACAGCTATACATACATTACATATTATACATACCTACATTTTGAAAGCATTTAATATTGTACTTGAAAGATAACCATCCACATTTTTTTTCAATTATTTAATTACGGAAATATATCTGGTAAGAGTTCCTTGTTTTTATTTCATTTTATATCATTTTCTTTCCTTGGATTCTATTTCTTTTAAAAGCATAATCTGCCCTGTTGGTTATATACACTGCTCAAAAATAAATAAAGGGAACACAAAAATAAGACATCCTAGATCTGAATGAATGAAATATCCTTATTAAATCCTTGTTCATTACATAGTTGAATGTGCTGCCAACAAAATCACAAAAAATTATCAATGGAAATCAAATTGAGCAACCCATAGAGGTCTGGATTTGGAGTTACACTCAAAATTAAAGTGTAAAAAAACACTACAGGCTGATCAAACTTTGATGTGATATCTTTAAAACAAGTCAAAATGAGGCTCAGTAGTGTCTGTGGCCTCCATGTGCCTGTATGACTTCCCTACAACGCCTGGGCATGCTCCTGATGAGGTGGCGGATAGTCTCCTGTGGGAACTCCTCCCACACCTGGACTAAATCATCCCCCAACTCCTGGACAGTCTGTGGTGCAATGTGGCATTGGTGGATGGAGCAAAGCATGATGTCCCAGATGTGCTCAATTGGATTCAGGTCTGGGGAATTGTTGGGCCAGTCCATAGCATCAATGCCTTCAACTTGCAGGAACTGCTGACACACTCCAGCCACATGAGGTCTAGCATTGTCTTGCATTAGGAGGAACCCAGCACCAACTGCACCAGCATATGGTCTCACAAGGGGTCTGAGGATCTCATCTCGGTACCTAATGGCAGTCAGGCTACCTCTGGCGAACACATGGAGGGTTGGCCTCCTAAAGAAATGCCACCCCTGCTGGAGGATGTTTCAGGCAGCAGAACATTCTCCAGGGCGTCTCCAGACCCTGTCACGTCTGTCACATGTGCTCAGTGTGAACCTGCTTTCATCTTTGAAGAGCACAGGTCGGCAGTGGCGAAGTTTCCAATCTTGGTGTTCTCTGGCAAATGCCAAACATCCTGCACAGTGTTGGGCTGTAAGCACAACCCCCACCTGTGGACATCGGGCCCTCATACCACCCTCATGGAGTCTGTTTCTCACTGTTTGAGCAGCCACATGCACATTTGTGGCCCGCTGGAGGTCATTTTGAAGGGCTCTGGCAGTGCTCCTTCTGTCCCTCCTTGCACAAAGGCGGAGATAGCGGTCCTGCTGCTGGGTTGTTGCCCTCCTATGGCCTCCTCCACGTCTTCTGATGTACTGGCCTGTCTCCTGGTACCGCCTCCATGCTCTGGACACTACGCTGACAGACACAGAAAACCTTCTTACCACAGCTTGCATTGATGTGCCATCCTGGATGAGCTGCACTACCTGAGCCATTTGTGTGGATTGTAGACTCTGTCTCATGCTACCACTAGAGTGAAAGCACCACCACCATTCAAAAGTGACCAAACCATCATCTAGAAAGCATAGGAACTGAGAAGTGGTCTGTGGTCACCACCTGAAGAGCCACTCTTTTGTTGGGGATGTCTTGCTAACTGCCTATGCTTTCCACCTGTTGTCTATTCCATTTGCACAACAGCATGTGGAATTGATTGTCAATCGGTGTTGCTTCCTAAGTGGACAGTTTGATTTCATAGAAGTGTGATTGATTTGGAGTTACATTGTGTTGTTTAAGTGTTCCCTTTATTTTTTTGAGCAGTGTAATATTTAGATTCTTAATGTTCCATAAAAAGAATGAAATATTTAAATCTGCTTCAAATCTGCTTCAAAGTCTTGGACCGAGGGAGACCACCATGCCGCAGACAGACAGTTGTGAGTCCCTATGTGTGAAGTGGGGCCACAGGAGGCAGTTGGGTTTGCTGATAGTGTACCTGGCTCCCCGCTACGTATCAGCAGCCCTACCCGAGCTCCTGGACATGATCGCCGAGGTGGCAGTTGAGACCCCCAGACTTCTAGTCATGGAGGATTTCAACTTGCCATGACGGCCATGGACCTGACCCAATTAATTTGTGGCCCAACACACACTGGAGGACACACACTGGACCTAATCTTTGTCTCCGGCCGGTGGATGAGTGATCTGGGATTAGGGGAATTAGTCATCGAACCTCTGTCATGGTCAGATCACTCTCTCCTTCGACTTGACTTTCCAACCGCTACACCCCACCGCGGGGAGCGGAACCTGATATTCCAAGATGGTTCCGCCCCAGGCGCCTGATGGACCCGGAGAGGTTCCAGACGGAGCTTGGGCCAATACCTGACTCCCTGGCCCACGACCCGACTGAGGACCTAGTGGCCGCCTGGGATCTTGTGGCCACAGGGGCCCTGGACCAGGTCGCGCCACTGCGGCCTCTCACCCGGTGTCGCTCTACCTTGGCTCCTTGGTTTTCTGAGGAGCTGAGGGAAATGAAACGCCGGAAGAGATGCCTAGAGAGCATTTGGAGGTCGACTCGTACCGAATCTGACCGGACACGGGTGAGGTCGCATTTGAGGACCTACCTCGTGGTGCTGAGAGTGGCGAAACGGGATCATCTCGCCACTCTCATCGCATCCGCAGATAACCACCCTGCCGCCCTGTTTAGGGTAACCCGCTCCCTCCTTCAACAGAGGCCACGGGAAGATCCTGTGGGGGGGAACTGTTAGCCCCTGCAGAAAGGGCCCGCAACTTGGGTGTCCTCCTGGATTCTCGGCTGTCCTTAGATGAACATCTGACGGCCATGGCCAGGGGGGCCTTTTATCAGGTGCACCTGATACACCAGTTGCACCCCTTTCTGGATCGTGGCACCTTACAGACAGTCACTCAAGCTCTTGTCATTTCTCACCTGGACTACTGTAATGCTCTCTACATGAGGCTCTCCTTGAGATGCACCCGGAGGCTCCAGTTGGTGCAGAATGCGGCTGCGTGGGGGATTTTGGGAGTTTCAAAATACTCCCATGTAACACCTCTCCTGCGCGAGCTGCACTGGCTGCCGGTAGCCTTCCGGGTGCGTTTCAAGGTTTTAGTGACCATCTTTAAAGCGCTCCATGGCAGTGGGCCTGGTTACTTGCAGGACCGCCTTCTACCGCATACCTCCACTCGACCTGTCCGCTCCCACAGGGAGGGCCTCTGTAGGGTGCCGTCCGCTGGACAATGCCGGCTGGCGACGCCCAGGGAAAGAGCCTTCTCTATGGCAGGTCCCGCTCTTTGGAATGACCTCCCCCCAGACCTCCAGACTATCAGCGACCTTCGCCTCTTCCGCCGGACTTTAAAAAACTATTTCTTCCATATGGCCGCCCTGGCATAGCTGCTACAACCATGTTTTATTAGATCTGGGTTTTTATTTTTTATTTTAATCATATTTATATCCCGCCCTTCTCCACAGAGGACCCAGGGCGGCCCACAGGAATTTAAAAACATACAAAAGAATAAATACATAATTTAAAAACATATTAAATTATTCTAGTCCTATGCTAAAACCAATTTTAAAATCCCCAATTTAAAACTCTCTAAAAATAGTCCCCACGGGAGGTTAGGCTGGGCTGGCTTGCTGAAAAAGATGCGTCTTTAGATACTGGTGGAAGAGGCGGAGGTCAGTGATGGTACGCAATTCAGGGGGTAGGTCGTTCCAAAGGGCAGGGCCTACCACAGAGAAGGCTCTTCCCCTGGGTGTCGCCAGATGGCATTGCCCGGCCGACGGCACCCTGAGAAGGCCCTCTCTGTGGGAGCGGATTGGCCGAAGGCATGTATGGGGCAGGAGGCGGTCTCGCATATAACTAGGCCCCGAGCCATGGAGCGCTTTAAAGATGGTCGTCAAAACCTTGAAGTGCACCCGAAAGGCCAAAGGCAGCCAGTGCAGCTCGCGCAGGATCGGTGTTATGTGGGAGCATCTAGTGGCTCCCGTAATCACCCGCGCGGCTGCATTCTGGACTAACTGTAGCTTTCGAGTGCACCTCAAGGGAAGCCCCATGTAGAGAGCATTACAGTAGTCAAGTCGGGACGTCACGAGAGCTTGAGTGACTGTGCGAAGGGCAGCCCGGTCCAGTAAGGGGCGCAATTGGCGCATCAGGCGTACCTGATGAAATGCCCCCCTGGCCACGACCGCCACATGGTCCTCCATGGACAGCCGGGAATCCAGGAGGACACCCAAATTGCGCGCCCTCTCCACGGGGGCCAGTGTTTCCCCCCAATGGCCAGAGTTGGAGTAATCTGGCTGAACCGGGGTGCCAGAAACCACAGCCACTCAGTCTTGGAAGGGTTGAGCTTGAGTTTGTTACTACCCATCCAGATCCGTACGGCCTCCAAACACCGGGACAGCACTTCGGCGGCATCGTTGGGGTGGTTTGGGGTGGATATGTACAGCTAGGTGTCGTCAGCGTACAGATGGTACTCCACCCCAAAACCACTGATGATCTCGCCCAGCGGTTTCATATATGTGTTAAACAGGAGGGGCGAGAGGACCGACCCCTGAGGAACCCCGCATAAGAGGGGTCTCGAGGTCGACCTCTGCCCCTCCTGTTTAACACATATATGAAACCGCTGGGCGAGATCATCAGTGGTTTTGGGGTGGAGTATATGGTCAATGGTATCAAAAGCCGCTGAGAGGTCTAACAGGACTAGGATAGAGGAACAACCTCTATCCCGCGCCCTCCAGAGATCATCGACCAACGCGACCAATGCCGTCTCGGTACTGTGACCGGGTCAGAAGCCGGACTGGCGTGGGTCTAGATAATCAACTTCCTCCAGGTGTCACGGAAACTGTTGGGCCACCACACTCTCAACAACCTTCACTAAAAAGTGAAGGTTGGAGACCGGACGATAGTTCTCCAACAATGCTGGGTCCAGGGACGGCTTCTTGAGGAGGGGCCTCACTACCGCCTCTTTCAAGACAGCAGGCAAGGACCCCTCACTCAAAGATGCATTGACAATGCCCTGGAGCCAGCCTCGTGTCGTCTCCCAGGATGCCAGTACAAGCCAGGAGGGACACGGATCCAATAAACATGTGGTCGCCCTAAGTCTCCTTGACAACCTGTCCATATCCTCGGTGGTAACAAAGTCAAACTCCTCCCAGGAAGGAACCTCAAGACCAGTCTCAGGACCACTGTCAATGGAGGGTAGCTCATTCCGAATCCGAGTGATTTTCTCCTGCAGATAAATCCCAAATTCCTCTGCTCGCCCTTGCAAAGGGGCTTCCCGCGGCCTCTGGTGAAGGAGGGAGCGGGTCACCCCAAACAGGGCAGCAGGGCGGTTATCTGCAGATGCAATAAGGGTGGCACAATACTCACGTTTGGCCACCCTTATCGCCACTAAGTAAGCCCTAATATGGGTTCTCACTAGTGTTCGGTCGGCTTCGGAGCGAGAGGATCTCCATCTACTCTCTAGGCGTCTCTTGTGGCGCTTCATCTCCCGCAGCCCTCAGTAAACCAAGGAGCCTGGGTGATTCGTCGCCGCAAGAGAGGCCGCAAGGGCGCGACTCGGTCCAAGGCCCCCGCGGCCGCACTTAACCATGCGGCCACTAGGTCCTCAGTCAAGTCGCGAGGCAGGGTCACAGGAATTGGCCCAAGCTCCCTCTGGAACCTTTCCGGGTCCATTAGGAGCCTGGGGCGGAACCATCTAGGAGTATCCGGTTCCGCCTCCCCGCGGTGAGGTGAGGCGATTGGAAAGTCCAGCCGGAGGAGATCTGTCCATGACAAGGAAGTGATGACTAAATCCCCTATTCCCAGATTACAACTCCACCGTCCCGAGACGAAGATTAGATCCAGGGTGTTTCCCCCCTCGTGAGGAGGGCCTAAAACTACCTGGGTCAGGTTCATGGCCGTCATGGAGGTCATGAACTCCCGAGCTGTACAGAGGCTTCGCCCGCTGACGGCAAGTTAAAGTCCCCCATGACTACCAGTCTGGGGGTCTCAACTGCCGCCTCAGCTATCACCTCTAGGAGCTCGGGCAGGGCTGTTGTTGCATAGTGAGGAGCCAGGTACACAACTAACATGCCCAACTGCCTCCCTAGGCCCCATCTCATGCAGAGAGATTCACACCCGGTCGTCTGAGGGATTGTGGTCTCCTTCGGCTCCAGACCTTCTTTAACCATAATTGCCACCCCCCCACCCCTCCCTAAGGCCCTAGGCTGATGAAAGGCGCGGTAACCTGGTGGGCACATTTCCAAAAAACCCCTCGTGGCCCAACCAGGTTTCCGTTATACCCACCAGGTCCGGGTCCCCCTCTGACACAAGGTCATGAATGAGGGGAGCTTTCTGAACCACGGACCTGGCGTTGCATAACATCAGCCTAGGGCCCCGGGTCTGTGATTCCTGCCCTCCTAGTCTGCGATGGGAGCCCTGAGTCCCTTTTTGGGAGATAGGGCGGGATAGAAATATTATATATATATATATATATTAATTATTATTAATTAATTATTAATCATTCCTTTAAAAAAACATTTAACACATATCTAAAAAAGACAGCAGCAATTTAATAGGTCTCTGTCTGGATGATCTCAAAGAGGAGTCGAAAGACAGAGAAGGATGACAAGTTTGTCTCCTCCCTTAAACAGGCCTAGCAGGAAGCTGTAACATAGTATCTTCATCTATAAAGTCCTGTGGAAAGGATGATGTAATCAGGGAAGCTGGTTAGCTCAAGGCATAGAGAAGCCTGCTTCGAATGCTGGAGAGCACCAGTTCAAATCCCTGTAGGAAAGTATGGCCAGCTGACGAGGACTAAGAAGTGGTGTAATAGGTGTAGAAGAATAATAGTCAATTGTACTTGATCAATTTTGGGGGGAATGGGAGAAGTAATGCTGGATGTTTATCACACAAGTAAAAACTGAACTCTGCAGGAATTCTGTAGAGGAAAACATCTAATTCTAATTGTATTTGGACTTTGTGCCTTATCCCACTGATTCCTTTCTATGTTGTTGCTAACTGAGATATTAATAAATATATTTTCATAGAATTTTGTCAGGATTTAATTTGTAAATTGTCCCTAAATACTAATGCCGATTGTTTGATGTAAGTTTTATAGTCACCACCTCACGCTATTGACTTTGGAAATAAATCCATGAAATCCTAGTTAAGCAATAACTCTTAAACAAAAAGCACATCATCTACAGAGCTCCTAAAATTCTGATCTGAAAGCCTGAAGAAACAGCCCAGTTTTCAGAGCCTTATAGAAAGCGAACAGGCCTTTTACAAATAGAAAATCTGAAAACTTCTTAGTTAAGTTTAAGTTTAATTTTTTTTAAATAATATTATGTTTCTTTAAATGTATATCATATGGCAGAAGTGGGGTGTGATAAATTATTTTAATGCAAGGGTAGGGAGAAATTATGGTTTGTTTGTGTAAAGTTTCATTGGTAGGAGTGGGATTCACAAGAATTTTCTTTAGAAGTAATTTGGCTGAGAAGATATAATTCCAAATGCAGAAAAGAGATACAGAAAATGCTAATTCTTTGGTGTGCTCTAATTATTATCTGGATTTATGCAGCTGAAATCCCCATACTCTTACCAGCTCTACCCTTCTCTCCACCCCTCACCTATATCAAAATTGTATAAAACACATCTTTAGTTCTTTAAACTTTGCTACCTTTTAATTTCTTTTTCTCAGAAGTAATTACAGCATCAAACTTTAGATTTCTCTTAGAATTCCACTAGAAGTTCCCTTTCTTTCAATATTGCTATTGAAATAACCCTGTATGTTCCAATCATCAAAATATATGTGTTTACTTATTTCCTATGGATTATAGGATTTTTCCAATGTAAGCACATAGAACTATTATACTCTTCAATTTTGCACAACCTTATAAAACAATTATATTGTTTCTCTTTTCTTTAAGATCTCTTGACCATAAGATATGAGATGGCACCATGTGATTCACTCAGCAAGATCTTTTTCTACCTCTTTGACAGAAAAAAGGAGCAAATTAAGAAGCTTCCTTCCAATCCCCAAGGCACTTCATCAAAGTAACTGAGCTACAGTAAGTTGACAGATTCTTGGATCTTATCGTACTCTATATTGTGTTTTTTAATGATATAAAAAGGCTAATTGCAATTTTCTCAATGCTCAGATCCTAGGTCAGAGATAGCATTCTCTTGATATGATAATAATTAACTCAAATTCTAAGATTATATTGCTGTATATTTTATTTATTCATCACATTTTGGGGTATTAAAGCTATGCTAAAATATACTTGAAGGAGTTTTCATATTAAAAGGGGTTCAGAACTATTTTTCTCTTAGCATATTTATAAATTTTATTTGCCGCCCATCTTGCACCCAACAACTCTCGTATCCAAGTGGCCTTTACTCATTTGTCTTCAAAAATAGTAAGATAACCATCATGTGTCAATAATGGAAAAACTATTCATTATCAGTGGTAAATGTTTACATCATCTACTCATTTGCCCAACTGCTAAGATGATTTTCTCCAGATTACATCTGAAAATAAAAGAGTGGATATTTTCCTCACTACTAGTCCTAGTATTATTTTCCTTACTTGTTAAAATGAACTTCATTTATATTTAAATACAGTTTGAAAAAATACAAACTTCTTAGCTTGTTGGTAAAAGTATGTGTGTTTGTGATACATATTATTGAAAAGATGGAGGTACTTCATAATGAAGAAATTAAAGATACTGTATCGCACCATTTCATAATCTGTCTTTAGATTCTGTTCACATTATTGCAACCCTCTCCCCTTTCAATGGATTGAGTTCCTTGGGGAAAAAAACAGGTTTTTTAAATGTCATTAGCTTTTATTTTACATACATAGAAAACACTGACAATTTTTTTAGAGCTTTTATAGCAAAATTCTTTACTATACAAGCAAATGAATACGTTCGGTCTTCCCTAGGTTGGAACTCCAGTACATCTCCCATAATTTCCTAACAAGGATGTCTGTGAACTTGATGCAAAAACATATTTATGACTTCAGTTCTATCAGTATTTGGTTTGTCTGAAAAATAAGTACATTCTTGGGAGGTGGGGGGGGGAGACTTCTTCTCTTAAATAGTTTAATTTGGATTTAAAGCAATATGGAACATTGTAGTGCAAGGTCATTAACCACAAAAATGCTTGCTTAATTTGTCACTACTGCATGAGTCTCACTGTAAATCTCGTTAATGTGTCTGCTACTGTAAATGGAAGAAAGTAATTAAGTTTTATTACTGCTGTTCTAGAAAACCTGTATTTAAAAAAGAAGAAAAGAAATAGTCTGCTTTGGAAATGGTGATATTAGAATGAAAGAACATCTTAAGGTCATTTATAACACTGAACCTATTGGACATTTACTAAATTAGACTTTGCTATCAAGATTTCCATTTGACTACAATCCTCTACATGTTTATCTGGGGAGAAGGCCCAGTGAACCTAATGGGAGATTATTTCTGAATAGTTTTGCCCTGGTTGTACCTTAAGGTATATTGACATCATTTATAACATACCCCTTACAGTTTTCTAAAAGGTTTTTTTTTGTTTTCCTTTTCCAGGAATGTCCTTTTAAAAAGCAAACAAACCATGAAGATGTCTATATACTAACCTGTTCTTGACTTCCATTGTTGGTGAGAATGAGGTTGCAGTTTTGTTCCTGAGACACTTTGCCACCACTGTTGGGTAAATGAGAAGCGGTTGGGTGATTATGCTGACATTCCAGCATGCATTTGGTAGACCTGTGGTTAACTCGCTCCCTCTCCATGTGTCTACTTCTACAAAGCTTTGTCCTCATGATATTATGCTTTCATTCTGCCAGTATGTGCCCCAAAGGTTGCCTTTGTTCTCATTCTGGAGGTTTGAATGTCAGCTGCAGCAATGCGAACCTGAAAGAAATACCCAGAGATCTTCCTCCTGAAACTGTCCTTCTCTATTTAGACTCCAATCAGATTACATCTATCCCAAATGAGATTTTCAAGGACTTGCACCAATTGAAAGTCCTCAACTTATCCAAAAACATCATTGAATTCATAGATGAGCACTCCTTCAAAGGGGTGGCAGAAACCTTGCAAATGCTAGACTTGTCAGACAACCGGATTAAAAGTGTGCACAAAAATGCTTTTAACAACTTGAAGGCTAGGGCTCGAATTGCAAACAACCCTTGGCACTGTGATTGCACCCTTCAGCAAGTCTTGAGAAGCATGGCTTCTAACCATGAAACAGCCAACAGTGTCATCTGTAAGACCTCCGATTTAGATGAACATGCTGGGAGGCCATTTCTCAATGCAGCTGATGCTGACCTATGTAATATTCCTAAAAAGACAACAGATTATGCCATGCTAGTCACCATGTTTGGCTGGTTCACCATGGTGATATCCTATGTAGTTTACTATGTGCGGCAAAATCAAGAGGATGCACGCCGGCACCTGGAGTACTTGAAATCTCTGCCAAGCAGGCAGAAAAAACCAGATGAAGCAGATGACATTAGCACTGTTGTATAATGCACCCAAACCCTGTGACAGACTGAGGTAGCCATTAGGTATGGAGAGCACAGATACCAGCTGTTTCCTTCTAACATTCGTGGTCAATATGTTAAAGACTTTTTCCAATTAAACTGAATTCTGCCACTGTCAACCTTTCTTAAAAAAAAAGATGTCTGTTTTGGGATAATAACAGTACTCTTTTATTGTTTCTCTGGTGGTATTCTAAACGAAGTGAACTAAAATGTAAACATTAGTTTAGACTCATTCCACTCTTTAATAATGAAATTTATTTTTTTAATTTAAAACCAAATAAAAGCTAAACTTTGAACCATGTAAATGCAGAGTAATTTATTGACCCAAAGACTGCCTTATAAGCCTTGTTTGGCTATTACTATGTGGACAAATCACAGATTTACACTGATCAAAAAGTGATTTTGAATCAGGCCAATTCAAATTTCCCGAAATTGGCTCTCTGAAGATATATCTAAACCTTGATATGTATTGATATATTTATGAGAGAGATTATGTTATTATATGACATAGTACCGTTCCAAGTATACAACTGTCATTTCAATATTATTAAGTTAATGTTTGGTTAGTTGCAATCTGCTGAATTCAAATGATCCACTTACTATTGATTTTGGCACACATATATTTTTATTCTGGCTGCCATGCAACACCGCAGCTTTCTATAACCTGGTACTGAAATTTTGAGTTTCAAGTCTTTCTGCTGCGGATTTGGGGAGTTGATTTCTAAAATAAATGGTGAACATTGGGAAGAAGTTTATTGTAATGAACATAAAGTATTGCTTTGAATAGATGTATACAAAGTGTCAGAATAGTATTTGTTTCAGCTTAAAAGAGAGCTTTGGAGAATTTATCTGCAAATCTATTTTGAATTGAGATTGAAGTATAATTTTTCTTCCCTCTCCTTTCATTCTAAATTTTAGAAAATCCACATCCATTATTATATAAATTATTTTTCATATGTATGAAAGAGCATATGCAAATAGTTCGCAGTTCTTTGGCTCAATCTTCCATTTTTACTGTGTATCTGTAAGTGACATAGATATAGAAAATTTTGTCAAGATTTGATGAAGTGGGCTGGCTCCTAACCAAATAATGAAATTGGCACCTTAAAATCCATAGGAACTTGTTGTATAATTAGAACCTCTGTAACAGATTAGGATCCCTGTTACTGAAAGCCCAACTGTTCCAGTTATTGTCAGTATTAGGTTAGGGGAATCTCAGAGCTATTGACTACACTAGGAAATAAAAAAAGCAGTGGCAAACCATTCTGCAACCTGCTAAGGGAACCATATAGAGGTTTTCTATTAGAACTACTTTTATACAGAACCATTGAGCTGATGGTTAATTTGGATGAAATCCAAATTAAAGCATTTCTGTCTAACAGACAGCTGTGTATCCTCCAGCTTCACTGAATGACAAGGAGAAAACTAGCTCTGAAAGTAAATTTTTCCCCTAACAAAATATTGTTCATTTTTTTCTAATATTCAGTCAGAATTGTTTTTTCTATCATTTTAACCTATCAAGCAACTTGATTAAAATATGACAAACTTAATCTAGCAAGATTTATTATTAACAAATATGCTGAAAATATATCTTCATTGTTTTCAAGGTGCTTAGAGATTGCAGTCTTTATTTTCATCTTTAGGTCTTCCCAACCACATATCAATTTTAGATTGGTCTATAATTTCTTGAGTCTATCTATTGAACAAATATATGAATTTTGACTTTCTCCAGTCACCTAGCATATCATAAGGTCTAAAGGATTTTTTCAGAGATAATTCATAAATGTTTGGTCAGACCACTAGCAACTTACCATGTAGTTCATAAAGCCCTAGATATCTAAACCATTCATGAGAAATTGCAATTTCCTTGCTTATGTCAGTCTTGAGCTTCATTCCTTCCTGTTCAATATGCTCACGAGTGGCAAAATATAGGCTTCTTGTTAGAGATGATATGGTCAAAAGAGGACTTGGATATGTTCACATTTTTCTTCTGTCCCTTTAAATGTACTTTAAGAAAACCTGTTCATTTTTCTAATACTCTGCTAATTCCAACTCATTCTGAACTTTAAATTTGTGCCACCATTCCTACAATTTTGGGTGTCTCACTGTATTCTCACCTTGGCAATCTCTCTTTACAAGTTTTTGTTTATTTGTTTTTCAGAACTCAAGTGTTTCTGGAACTGGGCCAAACTGATTCAATATTTTAATACCTTTCTTTAGCTATACTGTTTTGAATCTCTTGTTCTTCATTATATACGAAGAAATATACCCAAAGTGAACTGGCATCTGAAGGTAATGGAACACAGGCCTTCCATTGGGCCTCAGCCCATTAAATACAGTCATACAATGCAGTACAATTAATTCTTCACACAAACTTGAAATGCGTAGAATAACCTTATTTAATGTTATGCTATGTCTCACACACTCCTAGCTGTGAATTTGGAGAACTAAAATCCCAACATTAACCTAATTATGTCAGCGATTATCTGAATTTGGTTCTGATTTTGAAGGTATCTGCTTTCATTGAAGTGGAGGAGAGGGTACTTCAGTGAAAGCAGATGCCTTAGAAATCAGAACCAAATTCAGATAATCACTAAAATGATTAGGTTAATGTTGGGATTTAAGTTAGTTAGCTAATTAATTAATTATGAAATGTTTTATTACTATAATACTGATTTCTGACAACTGGGTATCAACAGTTTCTAAGCTTTTTAAGGGAAGAAAGACACCGGATGACTTCTTGAATCAATCCAGAAGCACTTAAATTTCTTCATATCCTCATGTATTCTGCAGCATATTTCAGTTGAGAAATTTCAAAGTACTGAAATTGGAGAACCAATCACTAATTTTTCCTTCCAGATAACTTTTATTTGGAATTTATAATCCAACCAGTGTTCCAGTGTTTTGATTTATTGAATTGAATATTGAATTAAACTATTGAATTGAATTCCAGAATAAGTAGATTCATGAATATTACAAAATATGTAACTCTAAAGGAAACACCCTCCTTGGAAGTAATTTGTGTTAAGTTTTAATAAATTGGATATTTTTCTTTTTTTTAAATTATATTTCCAGACACTTTACTCTGACATATCAACACAACCTGAGAGTGTCTGTAAATCAGTACAGTTTCAATTTTATTGAACAGGGATGGTGTACGTATTGATTATATGCTGTCTCACCTGCTGTCAGGAACAAGTAGTAATCTTCATCACAAAGCAGCTAAACTGGGCAGTTGCTTTATTACATATTAGCTTTGGAAAGGTTATGAAATCAGCATAAATTAACCCATTAGTAAAAGAAACACAGGTAGTCCTCAACTTACAAACATTTGTTTAGTGACTGTTTAGAGCCACTGAAAAAAGTGACATATAACTGTTTTCACGTAATGACCGTTAAACATTTCCATGGGGACATGATCCAAGTTTGGATGCTTGGCAACTGGCATGTATTTATGACAGTTGCAGTATTCCAGGCCCATGTGATCACCTTTTGCAACTTTCTGACAGGGAAATTCAATAGGGGGACCAGATTTACTTAACAACCATTTTACTAACTTAACTACAGCGATTCACTGAACAACTGAGGCAGGAAAGATTGTAAAATGGGGCAGCATTCACTTAACAACAATCTTGCATAGCAATGGAAATTTGAGGCTTAATTGTGTTTGTAAGTCGAGAACCACCTGTAGTCAAAAGAAGCCAGCATTGTCCATTTATTAATGTACAGCACTAATACATCACAAACAATACCCTTCCAATTTATAAAATTAGTTTCCATTTTTTGGTTACCATATCCTCTGTTCAAACTGTGATGCTATATTCAGAACTTTATCTCTCCTTGCCAGGTTTGAAATTAATTAAACTATTCCATAATGGAAACAGAAATAAGCCTTTTTATTTTCTGAATGTAACAGAAGCCTACTTTTTAACCCTAAGAAACATCTAGGATTTTTTTCCTTCAAGCTTTCTTTCTCTTTTCTTTTTTTGAAAAGTTTTTTATTTTTAATCTCTTACATACATTTACAGGTATACATTCACATAGTTATTATTCTTGTTATATTTTATCACTTTTATACACTTACATGTATTGTATTTCATATAAGGAGTTAAAATATATAATTGGGATTGCTTTGCTTACCATCCCATACACCTATTTTATGTTACCACCACTCCACTTTTCCTTCCTTTTTGTTTTTCTGACTCAGTTTAGTGATCAGGCAAGATAATGCTTGAAAAGGGAGACATGTCAACAAAACAAAAGAGAAAGGAATAAAATCCAATTGCTGTTGATAAAACACATTCTTCATTAGATCAATTAGCTTTTTTTAACAATAAAATATAAATAGCAACAAGACGAAAGCTTGAAAGAAAAATATAATTAAGACACTTGAAGCATACAATAAAGTAATTTAATTATTCAGATATGTGTATAAACTCATCTATATAATTAGAAAAGAGTTTCATCTTTGGATACATTTTGGTATTATAAAAAACAAAAATCAGGAATTCCAAATTAAAAATAAAGAATCAGAATTCATACATGCACTTACTCCCACAGACTCCCACAAACTCCCACAAACAGAATAGATAAAATAAATTCATAATAACTTAAAAATAAATGGGGTGGGAAGTAACATTTCTGAAATCCTTAGTTTATGAAGGGGGGAAAATCAGTTACAAACATTTTCTGTAAAATAGAGGAGTATTTAAATGCTCATCTGTATTAGTAAAAAGAAACTCATGTTAGTAATTTTAAATGTCTCATAGAAGTGAGCAATATGAACTTAAAGTATTTAAACATTTCAGACATTTATATGCATGTGAACTATAATCAAACTCGCTTACTAAACTCTGTAGATCTAATGTTGTTCTCACTTTTGTATCAATTTCTTATTCCATTAATTATCTTCTTGGTATCTTCAAAAACTCAACTGCATACATTGCAGGTAATCCTCGAGTATGACAGTTCACTTGGCAACTATTCAAAGTTACAACATAAATCTCTCCCCAAAGTACTTACAACAGTACTTACAGTCCCAAAGTTATGAATCTTGCATTACCACAGCAGTCGCTCACCCTTACAAATGACTGTAGAGGCACTGCAGTATTCGCCCTGTCTATTCCTCCTGCCCCAGCTGGGTCTCCATAGGCACTGGGCCTGTGAAGACTCACTTTGCAAAGATCTAGCAAGCCTTCGGTTTCTTTGCCTGTTTCGTTTCTTCAGGCCTTCAGTGGATTCACAGAAAACAAAGGCCTAAAGTAGTGCGAGAAAACATGAGATCAGGAGCACGAGATCTCATGCTAGTGATCTTGCACTACTTTAAGCTTTTCTTCTCTGCGAATTGCAGCCTGGAGGAGATCTGCACCCCAAGGCTTTCCCAACAGAGGAAATGCTTCAGTTCTTCAGACCTTCCCTCTGTTTGCCGTTTTCTTGCCAAAGCCTGCAGGGGCAAGAGATTATGTCCCCATAGACTTGATTTGTCTTTGCAAAAAGCCTTTGCCAGCAAAAAAGGAGCCCAGAAAAGACTGGTGCATCCATCCTGGACTCTGTTCTTCCCGGCAAAGGTTTTTTGCAAAGACGATCAGAGTCTAGAAGGACACAATGTCCCTCTAGACTCCGGCAAGCCTTTGCTCAAGATGAACCATTGCAGAAAGGTTGGAGAAGAGACAGCATATTGAGATCTTCAAAAGGTAAGTGGACTCAGTTGGGCAGGATTAGGGGGGAAGGGAACATGAGATGTCTGTTGTATGTTAAAGAAGAGATAAAGTCATACGAATTGGCATATCGAAGTGATTTAGAGTCACCACTAGAAACTCTGTGGGTAAGACTATCAGGCCAAAAGAATGGTCTAACAGTAGGCATATGTTATCGGCCTCTGATCCAAGACCCCGAGAGAGACTGGCAGTTGGAGAATGTTGTAAAGGAGGCATCAAAAAAGGGAAGCCTGGTTATAATGGGGGATTTCAATTACCCTCACATAGACTGGGTGAACTGTTGTTCAGCACATGACAAAGAGATAAAGTTTCTAGATATGCTAAATGATTGTTCCCTGGAACAGATGGTTGAAGACCCAACTAGAGGTACAAGAATCCTTGACTTGGTTCTGAGCAATATACAGGATCTGGTGCAAAATGTTAATGTGACTGATCCAATAGGGAACAGTGACCACAACACAATTATTTTTAACTTAATCATAGACCCGCAAATCACCGATAAAATCTAACAGAGACCTTAAATTTTCATAAAGGAAATTTCCCGAAGATGAGGAAACTGGTAAAAAAGAAGCTGAAAGGGAGAATTGAGAAAGTCCAAACACTCCATGAGGCATGGAGGCTGCTCACAAAAACAATAACAGAGGCCCAATTGGAATGTATACCTAAAAGAAAAAAGGGCACCGCCAGGTTCAAGAGGACTCCAATGTGGCTTACAGGAGCTGTTCGGAAAGTGATCAAAAACAAGAAAAGCTCATTTAAAAGATGGAAGGCTTCTCCAAATGAGGACAACAGGCAGAAACATAAATTCTGGCAGAACAAATGCAAGGCAACAATCAGGAAAGCAAAGCAAGACTTTGAGTAGCATTTAGCTAAAAACACTCAAGGAAATAACAAGGACTTCTTTAAGTACATTAGAAATAAGAACCCAACTGGGAAGGCCATTGGACCATTAGATGATAATGGAAGGTAAGGGATTATTAAGGAGGAAACAGAGATTGCAGAAAGACTCAATGAATTCTTTGCTTCAGTATTCACTGAAGAAGACAGAGATCACATGCCCAAAACAGAGCCTATCTTCATAGAGAGGGAAACTGAGGAATTAACCCAGATAGAAATAACCAGAGAGGAGGTCCTTGCATGTCTTGTTAAACTAAACACTAACAAATCACCAGGACCAGATGGCATCCATCCACGAGTTCTCAAGGAACTTAAAGATGAAATTGCTGATGTCCTTGCCAAAATATATAATCTTTCCCTCAAATCAGGCCTTGTGCCGGATGACTGGAAGGTAGCGAATATAACACCTATCTTCAAAAAAGGATCCAGAGGTGATTACCAAATTACCGACCGGTCAGCTTGACAAGTGTCCCAGGTAAAGTGATGGAAACCATCTTAAAGGATAACATTAATAGGCACGTAGAAGAGAAGGCGCTGCTGAAGGAGAGCCACCATGGCTTTTGCAAGGGCAAATCATGCCTCACTAATCTGCTGGAACTTTTTGAGAGCGTCAACAAGCACGTGGACAAGGGAGATCCAGTTGACATTGTTTATTTGGACTTTCAGAAGGCCTTTGACAAGGTCCCGCACTAAAGGCTCTTAAATAAACTTGCCAGTCATGCAATAAAGGGACAGGCCTTGTCCTGGATTAGCAACTGGCTAAGGGACAGGAAACACAGAGTAGCATTAAATGGACACTTCTCCAGGTGGAAGAAGGTAAAGAGTGGGGTCCCCCAAGGTTCAGTACTGGGACCCCTGCTTTTCAACCTTTTCATAAATGATCTAGAAGTAGGAGTAAACAGCAAGGTAGCCAAATTCGCCGACGACACTAAATTATACAGAGTAGTAAAAACTGAGAGAGTGTGTGAGGAGCTCCAGAGGGATCTCTTGACACTGGGGAAGTGGGCAAACCAGTGGCAAATGAGCTTCAACATTAGTAAGTGCAGAGTGATGCACGTTGGGGCAAAAAACCCCAACTGCATCTATAAACTGATGGGGTCTGAACTCCTTGCAACTAACCATGAAAGGGTCTTTGGTGTCCTGGTGGACAGGTCAATGAAGGTGTCAACCCAGTGTGCCGCAGCAGTGAAAAAAGCAAACTCATTGCTAGGGATCATTAGGAAGGGTATAGAAAATAAGTCAGCAAGTGTCATTTTGCCTCTTTATAAATCTATGGTGAGGCCCCATCTGGAGTATTGTGTACAGTTCTGGTCACCATACATTCAGAAGGATATTATGGAAATGGAAAAGATGCAGAGGAGGGCAACCAGAATGATTAGGGAGCTGGAACACCTTCCTTACCATCTGAGGCTGCAATGGCTGGGCCTCTTCACTCTAGAACAACAGCGCCTGAGAAGTGACCTGATTGAAGTCTATAAAATCATGCACGGTGTGGACAAAGTAGAAAAGGAAAAACTGTTTTCCCTATCGCACAACACTAAAACTAAGGGGCACTCCATGAAACTTTTGATAACTAGACCTCAAACAAATAAGAGGAAGTACTTTTTCACCCAGAGGATCACTGGTCTATGGAACTCCCTGCCATAAGAAGTGGTAACAGCTGCCAGCCTCGACACCTTTAAGAAAGGATTAGACGAGTTCATGGAGAACAAGGGTATTAATGGCTATCATGATGGATGCCTAAGGACACCCTCCGGGATGGAGAGATAGGCAGAATATTTCTCAATGCCATTTGCAGGGAATCATAAGCAGGTGAAGACATCTGCTTGGGGATACTCTGAAGCAAATGGGGAGCCACTGTGTGAGACAGAATGTTGTACTGGATGGGCTGTGGCCTGTTCCAGCAAGGCTATTCTTATGTTCTTATGTCTCTGGGTTGGAGGAGGCCTTGGGTGGTTGGAAGTACTAGTCCTTCATGCTCTGAGATATCTTGTGCACTTAACAACCCACACATTCGAGTAGCGAATGCATTGGTGAAGGCAGAGAGTTTTCAGGTTTATTCTACGTGATTCATACCAACAAATCCTCAGGTTAGGAATGTAATTGACAGGCTCCATTACATACATAACTCGACGATTACCTCCTATTTTTCCAGTTCCACCAAAGGGGCTTCCAATTTGGCATTATCCCCATAGCACTTTTAGTCTTTAAAAGGATCTAGATGCAGTCTGGGTGCCAATCTCAACTATTATCCTAGGTAAATATAAATATAAATTCTTTATGCATGTTAATTTTCTGTTTTTAAAAAAAGGTAACCCAGCTTGTAAAGTGTGCTACCTGTTATATCTTAAGTCCTGAAAACTGCAATAGAAGCCGATTCATCTTACAGAAGAGAAGAACATAGCAAATTCTACTTAGTCCATAGCCAATGTCAAGAGCTATGTAATGTACCTGGAACAAAACTTGGAATATGTTTGTTGGCTTTGTCTTCAATGCAATTGTTATTTCTGCTGTTTGCATATATAGCATTAAAATAGTTTCTATAGCTATACAGTGTATATAGATTGGTTTTATACATTCTAGAAAATTCTCTATCTTTGTATATATCAGAAGAAAGTGGACATTTCCAGGACATTTCCATTGTTCAAAGATTACAAGACAGGAGAGTTAAGGAGGTGTAACCATCAAGTGTGAAACAAAGGAAGGCTATAATTATAAGGCAACTCTCAGAATAGTGAAAGACAAAGCAATTGTTAGGATTCAATGTTCCTTTTGAGATTCTTTTGAGGTAGAATTTATTATCTCTCTGAAATCTCCCTAGACTGAACTCTTTAATATATTTTCAATTTTTCAGTATAGTATATTTAGGTGCTTATTTTTTTTCCTCCAGAACAGTGAAAGTCAGTCCCCTTGCTACTAGTACTGTAGCAAAAATGGAAGGGAAATTAGATTTCTGTTTTTTCCTTAAAACTTACGTTCCTATCATGTCATTCAATAGCATAATTTAAATTATGACAAACTAATCACCTCAATTAACCCTGAAGAATATACCCAATAGCAAAGAATTTTTGGAACTGTAGTCCAGAACTTCTGGAAAGTGTTTGCTTTCAGTAAGAAGGCAGATAATGGAACTGAAAGATTGATAGAATATTTTGGGCACTGTGTTGGCTGGATGGACAAAGGCAGAATTACTTATTGTTATGGTAAGAGGAAGACTTTTCAGGAATGACAAACATAGAACAACTATTTGCAGCACATAGCCTGGGGCAAGCTTCAGGGGAAATAAATGCATCTGTCTATTGTTTCATACCAACAGCTATGTTTCCAACACAGAAAACAATTCACCCATCCCTACTTAAATACAAATGATTGAATCCAGGTTTAGGGATATTTAGAATGAATTTCTTGCAGCTACTGAATCTGCTTGAGTATACTCTAGTAGATAACCAGCAGAATAAGTTAACTAACTTGCTCCATTGATTATAAAAACACTATTTTAAGATTGATGAGAAGCAGTTATCTTAATAAACATTTGTAAAATACTAGTCTTGGCAGCGATGTTTCAAAACATTGTCAGAGCGATTTTTAAACATTTTCCAGAAGAAATGTCTGTTTCTAGTCAGCCAAATGCCTGTCCATCCCCACCTGCTGTGGACTTGAGTTAACAAGTTGAGAAGTAACCTTGGGACACTTGCAGCCTGTTTCCTCTAGTTGCCACAGCAGCAAAATGTTTTAAAAAAGGTCATTCTCCCTTTGATCTGTGTAAACCCAGATGATTGTGTTGGCAGCATTTCTTTTTATTATTGTAAAAATACAAAGAGATTTATTGTAACTTAAAGATAAACACATTTATTTTACAGCATTTTGAGGTTCTAGTTCTCTTTGTAAGATGTTATGCTGAAGAAGACAATGTGGGAGAGGGAACTTTTAAGAAGGTTATGACAAAGTACAACTTGATTGCTTTGAATTTGTTTAATAATTTTATGCTTTTTTGTCTGACAGAAATTTTGCTCTCCCGAGGTTATTTACCTAATGACCTATAGAATTTCTGTTGATCACCACAAGAAAACACTTTTTTTTAATTGATCTTCTGGAATATTAATTAAGAACTAAGGTAGAATCAGTGCAAGATATTAACAACAAAAAGTTTATCCTAAATATTAATGCAAATCATCAAAGAGCTATGAAGAAGTTAGTTTTAAAGTATTTAGTGCCACAAAACTTTGCTAGAGCTGATCAATGTGGGGTTTGCAATGAAGGGCACCAACAGAACAGAGCCCAAAGTAGCACCTAGCTGTGGTGAGACAATTAATTAATTATGTGGTCTTTTTTTTCAACATCCTTAACATAACAAAGTTTAGCCATTCACATGCTCAATGCTATTAACAACTTGTTAATAGGCCAGAGTGGCAGCTTGTTGATATAACCCGCATGAGTTACACCAGCTTGCATGATTTTCTCTCCATTATTTTAATTTCCAAATAATTCTCCCTTCCCAACCACAGTAGTAGAACCTATTTCAGAGTGAGTGAAACCAAAACAGAGCTTTGGTTTTTCCTACAAATCCTCAGTTATTTCTTCACCAGTGATTGATCAATGTTCTAAATGACTTCAGTGACTAAACATGAGTCCAATTGTTTTAAGAAAAAGTTTGGAATTTAGAATGCCAATAGTTAAATTCCAATTTGGTTCTGGATTAGAACTAATGGACCTCTTTACTAGGCTGCTGCCTTAACCATTACTCTAATCAGGCTCTCTTACATAGTTTAATTATATTTTGATGCATTTTCTCAATTTTTTTCAGAATGAAATTATAGATGACAGATATAGTACACTACTATGTATGTTTTTAAATTATTTTTCCAGAGCAGAAGTGAGTAATTTGCAGCTCTGACCAGATGCAACTCATTGACTTTAATTTGAAACCTTTTCTTCAAAAAAAAATTGGTACAGGCAACTGACAAGTATATGCGAACTTACATCAGGGGAGTAGGAGGGAGAGAAAAAAGAATTCTGCTTTCCCTAGGAGTTGGCAAGGTTCAGACTTGTTTTTCCCATTTGGAATCTACTGGAACCACGTTGAAGCCAGTACTGTGTGATGTGATGGCCAGATAATGTTGAGCTCTAGAGACACCAGATCTTTTTGTGTGATATGGCTTTGTCTCAGCATTGCTGATATCATTCCGCTTACTCTGTACACTTGTGTAAAGGATACATGTATATTCAATGAGATGAAAAGATTGATACATGAATTGATGTTCAAATATTTAATACCAGCATTTAACAAAGTAGTCCTCTAAATGAAATGCTTTTTCCTGAAAAGTGGATCTGTTAACTTCTTTCTATTCTTGGGTCACTGAGATGAAAACAAGAAAAATTAATGAATGCAGGCAGAAAGACTCTGTAGTAGTATTAGCCTTTTCCTTCTATTTGTCATAGCTCTGGTATGATGGAATATATCTAATGCACCTTGATTGCAAGAGTTTTGGGAAACCTGAGCAATGACATAATGTATAGAATTATAGATGACAAGAAATTGTTAGTTTCCAGGTGCTGCAAGTCTTTGTATGATAAAAATAAAATGAATTTGTTGTGATATCATATCATAGACTATACATCTTGCCCTCTAAAAATTTCCAGGCAAATGTTGTACTTGAAAATAATAAATGATTAATGGAAAGAAAGCACAGTCAATGCATTTGGAACTGACTGTTATGAATGAGATTAAAGAAGAAAGAACACACTTTTATTATTCATGGGCAAATTGCTGAGGCAACTTGATTAAATAAAGATACATGAACTTGGAAGCACTGTTTATCTTAGATCATAACCTTTACTGTCTTGTGCCAATTTCTCTCCAAATGGAAGTCTGCTAAAAGAAGATAAAACCCCACAGTGACATAGAGATCTTTGCTGGGATCTTAACATTTTCAAAATACATAATCATGACAGAAACAATTGCTGATGGTGCTTACTCACTCTTAGTCCACAGCAGCAGTCCTCAGAACGATAAATCATTTTGAAATAGACTGAGATTCATTTCTATGGCCAATTCAAGCAGTTATTTTCACATATGGACCAGTGTGTACTATCACATTTCCAGTGGCTTGAAGCAACCATTATTATTTGCCACATTGAACATCTGCTGAAGCAAATCCTCTCCACCTGATGAGTGGAAAAGCTTGGGTTGCTGAATGAAATTTTTCATTCCAAATTCTGCAAAGTTTAAATGTAAGTATCAGTCAGTTTGTATCAAAGGAGCACCTTTGAAAAACACATATGTAAGAACAGGTTTGGTGGAATGGGTGGAAATAAATAGATGATAGAAATAGATGACGGATGGATGGATGGATGCATTAGATAAGACAAAGACAGTTAACAGTAATCAAAATTGATAAAGTCATTAATTCATTCAGCATCTATTATCCAGTGACAACGCTTCAAATAAAAAAATAGAAATTGAAAAATTCTGCAAAAAGGTTCAGCATTTACTGCTTTTCTAACAATTATTAATAGAGAATGATGTCTGAAACTCTGGATAGGACTATTCCATTGAGATGGGGTAATGATGGAAGAACATTGTCTTCTGCTTCACTTATTGGTGGGATTATCTATACCTCTACTTAGGATCAGAAACAATTGATGGATTGTTTTTATTTGAAAGAAATTAAATTAGGGATACATGAATGCTGAACTGAGGTCTACTGTAAGTCAATGCTATACTTTCAGGGTTGGGGTCACCTGCCAGAAGACTGGTCCTAATGCTGCTCTGAGAGTCTTAAAAGCAACTCCATGTAAAATGCCCTGTAGTAGTCTAACCTAGATATGTGTGTGACAATCAAACAAAAGCAAAATCTAAACAGTTACATTTCCCAGATAATTACTAGGTGTGTTCAATTGCCATAAACACAGAGTTTTGTAGCAGAAAAAAATAAAATTAATAGGTCAAGAGAAGATGATTAACAGAACACTGAAATGTCTCACTGCAGTATTTTGTTGCACCATGCACTTGTTTAGATTTATAGGGGACAGCCCAGGTTGTGTCCCATAAGCCTGTGAAAATTGTTCTTGTATGAGTTTTTGTTTTCAAAAGATTGTTAAATACAACTCAAGTGTCTGGAGCATATAGGCTAAATGCTAAACCATAACTGCTATTGTATTTTCTCTTATTTCTCTTTGTCTTAAGCTTAATCTAATGTGTGAATAAAGTGCCTGTTAGAAAATTTCCATTTACTCCTATTAACTTTGTCAAACATTGAAGGGAAAATGGCTATTTTTGTCTGTTCTTATCATAAGTGCATAAATACCAGCTCAGGTTTTTCAGCTGGCTTAAATGCATGGGTTTGGTGATGCAGACTCTGATGGAGCTTTTTATACCTTCCAAATGTCTGGTGTAGTTCCCAATATTTAACTTTTGTCCTCTTCTATTTTTAGTTTAATTACTCAGTTTCCATCGCATTACACTGGAAGTCAACACCTGTCCCACTAAATATAAAGAATGTAGAATTGATTTCATTTTGTCTCTGTGACTAGTTATCATTATATTGCTTCCTGAATTGACCTCTATGATTATAAAATAGCATGGGATATCATCCTTTCCTCTGAAGGAATTATTCATAGGTTGCCATGCTACTTTAACTGCATGATTTCCAAATGTGAAAGCCCACAAAAATGGCATGCATTCCTTTCCCCTTTTTAATACCCATGCTAATGCCAAAGGATTTCACTGTATACATTTGGAATTATTACATGTTCAACTGAGATGAGCAAAACCATTGGCAGAGGCTAAATTCTGCTTTACTGGATAATTGTGCATTGAGAAGAAATACGTTTTGAATATATTTCTTTTCAAGCCACCTAGTACAATTAATAGAACATTGGACCTTTTTTGCATAATCAAAGAAAATAACATTTTGCAAGATGTCTGGGACCAGCTCTCATTAACTCTAACCTATAAGGATAGGAACCACTAGGGCACATAATGATCACAATTTATCTAAGGCTTATCATCTTCAAAATAAACGATATCCGGAATAATTTGTTGCTGCCAACAAGTGTTGCAGTTGGGGGATTAGGTGCTGTTTCTGTTCATGATGTCAGTCATGATTGCATGATTGAAGCTGCCATCTTGATTTTTTTTTACAAACATCAGCATACACCCTCACACATATACATTGTGGATGCCTCTGGCTGTAATGCTGCTAAATTGTACAACTTGTACAATATTTTTTTAAATCAAAAATCAAGAATTATCCTGAATTTTATAAACAAAAAGCTGGTCAGAAATTAGACAAGAAAAACAACAAGAAAATCTTGATAAAAGAACATTAAATTAAAAAACTAAGCAAATATACTTTGAACAATATTGTTGAAATTATATTTGTAATTTGTACCCAATTTTTTAGGGCATTGAAAAAAAGAGTTAGAAATTTCTGGGATTTGTTTTTTTGCTTTGGTGACTAATTTACCACATGCAATTCACTTAAAACTGCAAAGAAATTCAGCTTAACAACTCACTTTGTTTGGTTTCCAAACAAGTATAAAAGCTGACCACTTCCAAAGCTGATCCTGGTCACAGGTGGAGAAGAAGGGGGGGGGGGTAGAACGTGACTAAAGAACAGATGGTCTTGAATTCAAGGTTTCATCAGCATGGCCAATCCTGTGAGATCATGAAACTGAAGCCTAAGAATAACTACATAAAGCCATATATTGCCCACATATTCAATAACACTAAATAGGATGTATATTGAGCCATTGCCTGATATTTCAAATTGGCACTGTTTCCAAGGATTAAATTCAGTGATACTAAAGATTGCTTTTCCTAGAGGGAAAATAATCCTTTGGGTCTCTTTACATATTAGTTGTACATGATATGGTAAGCGAAAAAGCTTTGATTCGTGTATGTGTGTGTGTCATCAAATTTTATTTTATTTTATTTTTGCCTACTCCTTAAACTGATTACACAATGTTGTGTAATATCTTAGTAATTACTACATTACCCAAATCAAATATTGGATGTATAGATGGAGATGAGATGGAAAGTAAAAAATGCAAAATTACAGCACACTTTTGTTCATTCTATTCTTTCTACCTTAGCATGAATAGCATCTGATAGTTTATTTCATTGGGGTGCTAGGAAGTGAACAGCAACCTTTCATATAAACAGCATTAACTCTCCTACTGTGCTGTGGTTTCTGTCCTCCTATAAATATATTTTGTTCTTTGTTAAATTGCAGGCTGAATAAATTTACCATAAACTTTTTTTAAGTGCAGCCTTTTCCTACTGCCTGAGTGACTAATCTGAATAAATTTTAATTCCGTTTTTTCTAACTTGACATTTTCTTCTTAAAAGGAAGAAATGGACATGTTTAATTAAAGAAGAAAGTGCTTGGGTTTCACAACACTTCAATCGCACATATAACATTTAATAAGATGCTGTCCTTTGACAGCAATACAGTGGCTTTTCAAGCAATATTCACTTTTTCCCATTACATTTCTAAAGCCTGTTTTCTCAGAGCTGGAACAGCAGCAAACTGCCAAAAGCTTAGCAGAAACACAATTAACAGAGATCAGAAGCATGAAATTTGCACAAATTTCAGAATGATTTCATCCATTTATTCTGTTATACAGCAGTACAGCAGTGTCATTTGCTTTATAAGCCTTGGTGTATTTCAGTGGATTTGAATCAATCCCTTAACTGGTTTGGTTTTGTAGACATTAAATTTTGATGCATTTTCTTTAAGATTGGAATTACACTTTATATCTAGCAATTATAATTTTACATTTTTAGAGGAAAATGGACAAATTGTAGTCTTAAAATCACATGCAACTTTTCTTCAAAGTGGTTCAGACTAATGATTAAACTGTCTGACCCTTCTTGTTTTGAGGAAAAAGTCATTGCCAGGGGTTTAAAAAAAAGGATCATTAGCAAAACCTATATATGGGGAAACAAGCTCACAAAAGAAACACCCCATAGATCTGACCTGGGGAGATGGTGCATGTGCCAGCAGGGAGGGCTCATACACATGCCATAGGTTCACCATCACGGATATATTCAGTCCCAAATTTAAAACTAACAGTGCTAATTAACTTGAAAATTTATAAGGACTGGGGAAAGAGGATGATGTTGGCTAGACTTTGGAAATCTAAGAAGCAAAGAAGAAGCGTACTGGAAAATCACAGGCTTTGAGAGTCAAGATAACTTAAGAAAGCAAGGATGGGTGCAAGCAAAAAATGACTATTCATACTATTCATAATGGCATCTAGCACATTAATACATAATCTTTAATCTAAGTTGTGAAAGGATTTACAGAGACACTTATTAAACTCTTTATCAATAATTTCTGAAAACTCATTAAAACAGGTGAGGTTGGTTGAGAGGTAACACAGGAGGTTCCAACATTAAATTGACAATTAAACAAGTAATTACCTGGTACTGTATTCACCTTTAATAACTGGCTTAAAATACAAAGATAATAACTGCAGGGCAAACATTTAATTAAGAAATTCTAATTTATGGTAGTAAATCAGTGAGGAATCATTCTGAATGCATTTGGATCATCTTTGCAACAAGGAGGTATCTGTTTGGGATAGCAAAGCAGCACAGAAGAAGTGTTTCATTTATTCAATTCATGGTCATAAACCAAAATTACTAGAGAAAGCAAGGGGGCTTGGGCTAAAAAGGGGAGAAATTACTGAGAACATTATACCATTTTGATCAATCCTTTAATAAATTATAAATGGCATAGATCAGTCATACAAATTATTCAGATCATAGCAAATAACTTTCTTAGAAAAAAGTCCCAAAGGTGCTTTTTCTAGAGGCAACTGGACTTTTTTCTTTTTTCTTTTTAAGAAGTTCCAAGAAGCTTCTTCAGCTCTCACAGGGCAGTGTGGAATGGAATCTTGTCAGAGCTGAAGAAGTTTCTTGGATGAGAAGTCAAACGTCTTAAAAAGAAAAAGCAAGAAAGTCCAGTTGCCTCCTGAAAAAGCACCTTTGGGACAAGCATAACCTGGATGACTGAGAATCTCTACAGATTCTTAGAAGCAAATCATTTTGTCAAATAAATACTTATGCTTTCGAATTCTATAAATGAAAGTTCATATTAATCACAACATTTGTATACTTTTGGTGCTCAAATAACAATATATTTTGATAGAATAAATCTGATTAATCAATAATGAATCAAGGGATAATTTGTCAATTAGTGGCAATGCTTACTGCAAGTGAAAGCGCTTTTGCTTTGCTATATATTTTCTGGGTTTTTTTTAAATAGTACAACTCTTTGTTTAGGCACTTCCTGATATTAAATGCTTTGCTGAATATTTTGCAAACTAGAATACACTTGTGTTTATCATGTTTGTATAATTACAGGTAGTCCTGCTTAACAGCTATTTGTTCAGGGATCATTCAAACTTGTGGCAATGCTGAATGAGCGGCACTTATGAGCAGTCCTTGAAATTTTGATTATCAGTTATGTAATTATGATCTAGTCATTTGGAAACCAGGCCAGATTTCCAGCTATTGCAACATCTCATGGCCACATGTCCATGATTTACAAACTTCCCTGCTAGCTTCCTACAAAACTTTGAAAAGCCAGCAGGAAATCAGAGGTTGAAGTTACGTAAAACCCTTGCTTAATGACAGCAACTGGGGACTGCTGTTGCTTAGCAGCATGGCTAGATATCACACTATATGACTGCATCATTTAGCAAATGAAAATTCTGGTCACAGTTATAGTTGCTGTGTGAGGACTTCCTGTATTTTGTTCATACAGCTGTTTACAGGTAGTCCTCAACTTAAAAGTGTAATTGATTCAGAACTATGGTCATATGTCAAGGTAGTAGGTAGCTGACCCAATTTTATGACATTTTTTTACAATGGCATTTAAGAGTTGTAAAGCAAGCATGGCAGTTATAAAGTGACCATGAAGTCATTAAGCAAATACCATGGGTTCTGTGAAGACTGCAATTGTTAAGCAACCTGGTGTGTAAAGTGAATGTTTTTGCAGAAACCAGATGTAATTATCTCTTTCTAGCAAAAGACATAATAAATTGTGGTCATGTGTAATGTGGACCAGTTGCTGAGTGTAATTGTGTGATGGGTGGGAGGCAGTTGGCAGTAAGTACTTCAGGGAAGTTTGTTGTAACTTTGAATAGTTGCTAATATAAATAAGGACTATTTGTATATTGGAAGTACTCTAGAAATATTTTAACTTAAAAAATATATATAAATGAATCAGGCTGATTTTTTTTTCATCATATTACCGCATATCAGGTTAAGTTTCAAGCTGCAAATCTTTATCTAATTCTGTAAACTAGAATGAGCTAGGTAAACATTACTGAACTTTTATTTAAAAAAATCCAGATGTCTCAGTAAAGTTAATCATTTGCTTCATGCTGTTTTCTTAATAAATCTTGTTTTCTCTGTAAAACATAAACAGAGACACCCAACAACCAAACTGCTGTTTGCTCATCAGGGAGAAAAAAACATATTGGCTTCTAGATGCTACATTTAAAAATAGCTGAAACATGGCAGGCAGAAAAATATACACAGTGACAGAATAAAGAGGTATAGAAATATAGACTTAACTCAGCTATCATATTTTGACATTTATTGTGTACTGGATGGAGACGAACTGAAAGAGGAATATTCCGAGAAGTGACCAAGATTTTTTTTAATGTTCCAGTAATTCTTATTTGTCAAGCTAGATACTGTAATGTGGTGTTTATTCCTGAAAAATCACTATTGCTAGGATTGCCTTTTAACAGTCCTAAATTGGGCAGGGACCAGAGGGAATAAAAAGTGGTAGATGGGCCATTAGTCCCAAAGCCAGGTCACTAACACTATGTTTGAAACAAAGGGCATAAAGTCCCTTCCCTCTTCTTCAGTCAAACAGCAAATCCTATTCCTTTTTCTTTTCTTATAAATCAAAGAGGTTAATTAACTACAGCAGCACCAGCAAAGGATGTAGGAAGAAATAATCTCATTTTATGCTTTTCTGAGTGCTTTCATGACTCCTTTCCCTTTCTTTGGCATTAGGGATCCAGTTAGTAGGCCAGGGACAGGACCAGACTGTTGACAGATGTCCATCTTAATATTGTTGCTGACAAGCATGAGAACAGCATACCTTGCTGTTCTCTTACCAATGCTACTTTTCCTCCTCTGATTTGTTGTCATTTCCCAGCATGCACATTGATCCTGGGCTATAAATTCAAGGCATGCAGAGAATATCTGCATATGATTCCCATCTCTTTCCCTAGAAATAACAACTGAATTCTGGAATGACTTCTGTTATAAAAAATCCCTGAGATTGAAGAAAACCAGGATTCATTTAATGTAGTATTTTTATCTCAGGGAGGACACATGGGGAATCTTAATTTATGTAAGATGGGGTGCAAATCACAAATTAAAGTTGCCAACTTTGTAAAATCAAATTATTAACAAAATAGTTTGCTATGCTATGCTCCCCTATCCAAAATATGTTACCATTCTATATTCCATGAAGAATTCCTGAATCAGTGAGATTAAATTTTAAATAAAGATGCTGAAAGTTATACCAGACTACCAAAATGAAAGTCCTTGCTTCTGTAATACTTATTTGTACCTCTTAGCTGCTTTCAGTTTTCAATTATACATTATCTTCCATTTACAGCTGTCGCTTAATGATCTTTTGAAGTTAAAGTGAATCTCCCAAAGGTACTTACTACCAGTTTCAAAGTTTTGATAGCTGGGTACCTGCATGGTCATATGGCCATATTTTGGGTGTTTGGCAATTGGCTCACATTTGTAGGCATTTGTAGCATCCCATAGTCACAAGCCTATGACTTACATTTTTGCCAAAACCAGGAATTTATTTTGGTGTTTTGCAAATACCCTTATTTTTCGAAGTATAACACACACCCAGGTTTTGAAAAGGCAATTTGTTTTTTAAAAAGTAGTTACATAGGGAGAGGAATAGAGAGGGAGAGAAAGAGAGAGAAATACAGTAGGTAGGTAGGGAGAGAGAGTAGGTAGGTAGGTAGGTAGGTAGGTAGGTAGGTAGGTAGGTAGATAAAGGGATAGAGAGAGAGAAATAGAGAGACCGAGGAATATAGTAGGTAGGAAGGTAGAGAGAGAGTGTAGATAGATAGGTAGATAGAGGTATAGAGAGAGAGAAATAGGGATAGAGAGAAATAGAGTAGGTACAGAGAGAGAGAGAGAGAGAGTAGGTAGGTTGGTAGGTAGAGGGATAGAGAGAGAAAAATAGAGAGAAATACAGTAGATAGGTAGGGAGAGAGAGAGAGAGTAGGTAAGTAGGTAGGTAGATGTTTCCAGGTGTATTTATCCATGTGCTGGAGAAGGAAATCGCTGTACTACCTAAAACTTTGTTTCTGCTGGCACAGCACTTGATCAGTGTAATTCTCATCAATCCCTCTAATTAAACAGCTTTCCGAAAAGAAATTTTTTTTGCACTCTGCAAACCTCTCCAAAACAGCAAAAGTTTTTTGCAAAAACGGGCCTGTTTTTTTTTTCCAAATAAAAGGCATGAATTGCCTTGGGGGGGCTTGCAGAGTGCTCCTGGGAAGGATGGTGGGCAAAAACAAGCAAAAAATGACCCATTTTTTGGTATAAAAAAAAATTCCATGCAAGCCTTATGGAGGTTTATAGAATGCTGCTGGGGGCTGGGGGGGCTGGGGGGGGCAAAAAAGGCCCTCCACAGCCCCAGGAGCTCTCTTGAAAGCCTCCATATGGCTCCGCATGGCCATTTTGGTGAAGGGGAAGGGCTTCAGGAGGGAAAAAAATGCTGTATAAATCTGTGTATAACACATATTTTCAGCCTCTTTTTAGAGGAAAAAGGTGCATCTTATACTCTGAAAAATACGGTATGTTCCACAATGAATAATGTTTTTGTTTGACTTTGCTTCTGCCTTCCGGATGCGACGGAGGTGTCCTGGACACCTCCACCGCTTGGCTTCTCCAATTTCTCTTAAAATATAACCCCCAATCCTGGTAGACTAAGATGACGGAATGGAAGGCGCTGTGGCTCTGCCCACTGGCGGGAGGGAAGAAAAGAATTAAAGTAAGAGACTCTGATCATTAAAGTGATTTTTTCTTTTTTATGTAACTGTAATTCCGTATTAGATGTTAACAAAACAAATGATTGAATGCATGGATTTAAGATACAATATGTATTTCTTTTTACTTTTTATTGAAATTCTTTTTATATGTAACATCGGAAATGACCACCATCTCTGACATGAAAGCTCTAAAAATTTCTATTTTAACCCTATATACCCTTATCCTTATAAAATTGTAAAACCAATAAAATTATTTTACAAAAAAATAATGTTTTTGTTTAATGACCACAGTGTTTAATTACTGAAGATTCACTTAATAACCATGATGATCCATTTAATGATGCAAAAAAATTAAAAAATCAGCTTGATCATAAATGATGTGCTTTATGACCATTACAATTTATGACTGAAATGAGCAAACTCCATCAGTTATAATGAGGACTATCTATATGAAATGGAGTCAGCTCTGTTACCTATCATGACCTGGGCAAACAAACTCAGGGGGCAGAATCCTAAATGCTTAGTTTTTCACTGTATAACAGTGTTAGGATCCAGGACAGGCAGAGACAAAAAAAAAGTCAAGATGGAGATCACAACCATGCAATCAAAACTCTAGAGGTTTTTTTTACATGCTACATGAGACACATACAAAAGGCAAGGTTTTGACTATAAGGTTGGCCTTCAGCTTACACCTCCACCTGAGGACAGGTTTTCAAGATGCAGAAAACCATACAGATATATTATTATTAAATGAATAAACTACACTACTAGCCTATGGTATTATAGCAAGTCAAAAAATGTTCTTGTAACTCTAATAATTTGAATGCACGCTTTAGCTTTTCCCTGGGAAAACTGCTTCCAGAATGGCACTGCTTCTGCATCAGTTATATATGTTATATTCTGTGGAATCCATCTATTAAGGCATGAGATACAGTGCTGCAGCCAATAAAAAGGAGTGACAATTGAACTGTGTACTCAGTAAAACAATCCCTTCTTCAGTACTATCTGTCTATTCAGATGTTTTTAGAAGGGTTATTCTGACAGGAGAATAGGACCACATTAATATTATAAAATTAGCCTTTTCGATGTGTCATTACTAACCCTGTACATTCTTACCTGCTTTTTCAAATGCTGGAGGTTATGTATATCAATAGTCTCTTTGTTTTATTGTACTCTTGCTTTATTAAAATGTAGGTAAATAAGGTCTTGAAAAAAGCTTTATATTTGATCACTTAATGATGGATTTTTTGCTATATCTCATCAGCAGAGCTAGCTCCACTTTAGCTGTTAAATAAATGAGAAAACAAATTTGCACGACAGGCATTCATTCGCACATTTAAAAAGCTACCTGGCAGTTGGGGCTATTTATTTATTTATTCCTTTTTATTTTATTAGATTTATATCCCGCCCTTCTCCAAAAGGACCCAGGGCGGCACACAGGAATTTAAAATACATACAAAATCGTAATACAAAATTTAAAAACCCATTAAATACCTGTCCTGCGCTAAAAACCAATTAAAATCCCCGAAATAAAACTATCTAAACTAGTCCCAGCGGAGGTTATGTTAGGCTTGATGAAAGAGGTGTGTTTTTAAACACTGGCGGAAGAGGCGGAGATCGGTGATGGTACGAAGTTCTGGGGGTAGGTCGTTCCACAGGGCAGGGCCCGCCCTAGAGAAGGCCCTTCCCCTGGGTGTCGCCAGTCGGCATTGTCCGGCCGACGGCACTCCGAGAAGGGCCTCTCTGTGGGAGCGCATCGGTCTAAGGGATGTATGCCCTCACAGTCTTTCAATTTTTGTGTGCATTGCATGTAAATAAGGTGGTGTTCCAATCATGCCATTGTGGCTGTCATGCTTATTTTTCTGACATCCTCCTCCTTGCCCTCATTTATTTATAACAATGTTTCTCAACCTTGGCAATTTTAAGAAAGAAGGAAGATTAAATCCAGACATCTTAAAAGTTGCCATGGTTAAAGAACACTGATTTAGAAGATTTACATGGCCACTATTTTATACAAGACTAGCTATACCCGGCCATGCGTTGCTGTGGCCCAGTCTGGTTAAATGGCAACCAATCTGTGTGTAGATCTACATCTGCACACATACACACAACCATCGTATAACCCCCAACCTACCTACCTACCGTATTTCTCCCTCTCTATCTATCCCTCTACCTACCTACTGTACTTCTTCCTTTCTCCCTCTACCTACCTACCTACCTACCATATTTCTCTCTATCTATCTATCCCTCTACCTACCTACCTACTGTATTTCTCCCCCTCTCTCTATTCCTCTACCTACCTACCTACTGTATTTCTCCCTATTTATCTATCCCTCTACTTACCTACCTACTGTATTTCTTCCTTTCTCCCTCTACCTACCTACCTGCCTACCTACCTACCTACTGCATTATTCCCTCTCTATCTATCTCTCTATCTCCCTACCTACCTACCTACCTATCTACCTACTGTATTTCTCCCTCTCTATCTATCCCCATACCTACTTACCTACCTACCTACCTACCTACTGTATTTCTCCCTCTCTATCTATTCCCCTATCTACCTACCTACTGTAATACAATAATACAATAACAGAGTTGGAAGGGACCTTGGAGGTCATCTAGTCCAACTCCCTGCCTAGGCAGGAAGCCCTATACCATTTCAGACAAATGGCTATCCAACATCTTCTTAAAGACTTGCAGTGTTGGGGCATTCACAACTTCTGGATGCAAGCTGTTCCACTGATAAATTGTCCTAACTGTCAGGAAATTTCTCCTCAGTTCTAAGTTGCTTCTCTCCTTGATTAGTTTCCACCCATTGCTTCTTGTTTTGCCCTCAAGGTGCTTTGGAGAAGAGCTTGACTCCCTCTTCTTTGTGGCAACCCCTGAGATATTGGAAGGCTGCTATCATGTCTCCCCTAGTCCCTCTTTTATTAAACTGTATTTCTCCCTCTCTCTCTCTCTATGGGCCACCTGGGAGTTTGCTATTTGCCTTGTTTTGGCCCTTTTAGGCCGCCATACACTGTGGAATTGTATGGAATTCCAACGACAGTTGGAAAGCAGCCAGATAGGCGGGGCTGCAGGGAGGTGAAAACCTGATCAGTGGGTACATTTTACGTTTGTGCACCTTGCACATGACACACATGTGCTAGCCACAAAATGAGCATGTATTCTATTATCAGAATTGGTATGTGAACATTGTGTCAAAATGTGGTGTAAATCGGTGCAGTAGTTTTTGAGATTAGCGGCTTCATACAAACTATTTTACATTTTTATTTATATAGATATACATGAGTGGCTATTAGTCATCAGACCACTATAAATATTTAAGGATAATACACACCACCAATACATGTATTGGAGTTAAGTCCTGTCTTGACAAGTGCCTGGGGGAAGAGTCAAGTTTACAGTCTCCAGAAGGCCATGCAAGTGGGTACCACTGGATCTTAAGGATCATACAAACAATTCAGGAGTTACGTGTATCTATTTCTGCAAATTACTTCAAGTTAAGTGTGTTTTTTTAATCTTTTTTTCCCTTAGCATTCTTAACTTGTAACTTTTTGCTGCTGTATAATAGAGAATTGATTCTCAATCTGTGGTCCACAGACCCTTGGGGGGCTTTAATGTTGTCACAGGGAGTCTAGAAAGGCTTGAAGATCTTGAGTTAGGTCTTGGGAGTCTATAGTCATGATCCATGGCCACAAAAGGTGTTTAAAGGGAGACATGGTGAAACATTGAAAACCACTGTAATAGACAAAATTAAGGCATTTTGCTGCTGAAATGATCAATGTGTTCAATCCCAAAGTTTAGGTACTGAAGTTTGAATAAAATATTTTGCTTGTCTGAAGAAGAAAAACCCAAAGATCCCTAAAAGCAGAACTAAAATATCCTGGTAGTTTTTCATTACACCCCTATTAACAAACAGATGTTTTCAATGCCAAGCAAATTATTTTGCTAAAAAACCCTTTTTTCAATCTTTTTAAAATGCAGGCAAGAATTCATTGAATGTTAAACCTGATTCTTTTTCTCTCCCACTTATTGAATTATCAATACCCATCTTTTAATTTTTTATTGTTGCCATCTTTTTATGTAATGCCAGCTCTCCAAACAGCATAATGTAAAATGAAATTTTTGTTTAATCAGTAAATCTTCAAAACATACAGGATGTGATAAAATTATCACCGACTCTCAGGTAATGTTCAGTTTGCATCTTTCATGGTATCTATAAAAGCATTTTTAGGATGAATTCCATCAATTAAAAGACTCAACAGGTGATTTACATGAAAGGGAAAAAATTAAATTACACAAATCATAGCTGACTGCTTAAAACAAGGAGCAGAACTCATACCATCAATTTAAGATAATTTAAAAGGCAGCTGTGACAAATCCATAAATGTTACAGGTGATGAAACAAATCGTTTTAAATCTAAGATTGTGGATTCAGATATTTGTTATGTATTAGATTGTGGGTAAAATCTGTAATTTTGTAGGAACATCTGTAATTTTGTATATATTGAAGCAGTATTCTTCTCTATATATATATGTGTGTGTGTGTTAGTTTTATGAGCTGATCAATAAATAAATCAAACTAACACACATATTTAAAAAAATTACACAACGGAACTCATGGCTTTCTGTCTAGATGGTCTCTGGTGATGAGCCAAAAGGCAGAAAAGGAAACAGTATGTCTATATATATAATTGTTCCACAACACCCTGTTAGGGCCCCAATTAAGGGAGGAGACATACTGTTTCCTTTTCTGCCTTTTGGCTCATCACCAGAGACTATCTAGGCAGAAAGCCATGAGTTCCATTGTGTGATTTTTTAAATATGTGTTAGTTTTATGAGCTGATCAATAAATAAATCAGAGAGACTAAAAAGCTCAAAATAGATCTATACTAGTCTCTCTGATTTATTTATTGATCAGCTCAAAAACTAACACACACACACACACACACACACACACATATATATAAGTAAGTAAGTAAGAAATTAAATTAAAGAAATTTAACATATATATATATATATATATATATATATATATATATATGTTAAATTTCTTTAATTTAATTTCTTTAACAAAATATCCACTTCATATATATATATATATATATATATATATATATATATATATATATATATATATATATATATATATATATATATATATATATATATATATATATATATATATATATATATATATATATATATATATATATATATATATATATATATGTAGATTTTGGTTTATTCGGGTCTTTTCCCATGTAAAAGTAATAAATATTACACGGGAAAAATTTTACATGGGAAAAGACCCGAATAAACCAAAATGTACATACCTATACCCATGAAAATCTACGAAAACATATAGATATAGATATAGATAAATAGATAGATAGATAGATAGATAGAGAGAGAGAGAGAGAGAGAGAGAGAGAGAGAGAGAGAGAGAGAGAGAAGTAAGTACAAATAGAAAGAAGTATAGCAAACAGCCTTTATCCTGATCATCTTGGGAATTGGTATCAAACTATTCTTACTTATCACCCTCAAGACAGTCATTTGTAGTTCCTTGATAAGTGAGGCTCTGAATTTCTGCCCCGTGTTTTGTTTCAGATATTCCACTGGCTAGCAAATGTTATCTTTAGCTTTAAAGCCATTAGTACAGTGGGCACCAAATTCATCATCCACAAGGGATTAGCTTGCAAAGAAAACATATGGGTCCTGGGCAATTAATACATGAATCGTCACTCTTGATTCTCCTCTCATCACTTTGTGCATGGATGAATTTATCTTTACATTCATGGTTTTACAATCAGGAAGATTATGACTCACCCAAGGGTGAAAATTATGTCTGCATGATAATTTGATACCTTTCATTCCTATGAGTGGTTGTTCCTATGTTCTTAAGGCCGATTCTAATAAATAAATAAACAAATACATAAACAAACAAATAAATCTTTAAAGTAGGCAAAACCTTTGAGAATAAATGAATTAGATTTTTTTTGTTAGGATCAGATCAACATTTGTGACTTTCTTAAAATGTTTAACTTTTTTTTTTTGAAAAATAATCTTTATTAATATAAATATAAAAGTAACATTTAACAAATATAAAGAAAAATCGACATACATTATTAAGGCAGAAAGGAAGGTAGGGGAAGAGGGGAGGAGGGAGATAGAAGAAAGAGAAGAAAAGGGTGGACATACCGGGGATATAATTATTCCCCAAATTCAAAAGTTTTTGTTTGTCCCAGTCTGTTCTATTCATTCTTATATACATTTTAACTTAACTATCTGCCTATGTATCTCTATAATTATCTTAAGTTCATTGTCTTCTCACTTTTTTCCTTGTATTTATTCCACGTTTATACTATTTGGTTGTTCACTTTGGTATCCTTTTGTTCTCTTGTCGTACCATATGTACCATTTTTCCCAGGTTTGAGCATAAATCGACTCTGTTTTATCTTTTAAGATATATGTTAGCCTATCGGATTCAGCACAGTTGAAAATTTTGGATATGACGAGGTGGCCTGTTGGTACATTACTATCCTTCCATTGTTGCGCAATGGCCATCCTTGTTGCTGTTGTAATGTGTATAAAAAGGTACCAGTCTTGGTTCTGAGTTTGGTTTGGTTTAATGCCAAGTAAATAAGATTCAGGCTTAAGAGGGAAGTTGATATCTACTATTTCCATCAGCCAGATTTGTATTTTCTTCCAAAGTTGGTTAATTTTTGGACAAGTCCACCATTGGTGAAAGAACGTACCCCTGGCCGTTTTGCATTTCCAACATCTGTCGGAAGTATTTGGAAACATGTATGCTATTCGGGATGGTGGTAAATACCACCTATATAGCATTTTGTATAAGTTCTCCTTGAATGAGGAGGCCAGGGTCATTTTAATAGATTTGCCTCAAATTGATTGCCATTCGTCGAGAGTGATGTTCCTCCCTATATTCCTCCCCCAGGCGATCATAGCACCTTTGATTATTTCCTCACCAATGTATCCTTGTAAAAGCAATTTATATGCTTTAGAAATGAATTTAATCGGTGAATCCCATAAGATCTTATCAATATCTTGTTTTGATGAGTAAATTCCAAATTGTTTTTTATCCTTATTAAATTTAGATACTGCTTGCGTGTAGGACCACCAGTCTATTTTCCAACCCCTTAACTCTAAATCTGCCCGTGTTCTGATATTACCAATTTCGTCTGTCAAATCTTCATAAGTTAAATTTCTTTTTGGATTATGAACCGTTGGATAGGTCACTGCTTCAATTGGTGCCAGCCATCTTGGGATTTGGATGTATAGTTGTTTAATTTTCAACCATGACGCAAAAAGAGTCGCCCTAACAAAATGGATTGTGGAACTCTTGGGTTGTTTGTTGTCTTTGGGCCAAAGGTATGAATGCCAACCCTGGGGCAGATCATGGCCTTCAATTGCTAGTATTCGATTTCTTGTAAGAGTAACCCAATCTTTAACCCAAATTAAGATTGACGCGTGGTAATAGAGCTCCCAATTTGGTAATCCCAGGCCTCCTTTCAGTTTATGTTCTTGGAGCATTTTCTTTTTAATGCGTGCTTTTTTCCCCTGCCAGACAAATTTAAGAGTAATCCAATCTAGTTTTTGGAAAAATTCTTTGTTTAGTTTTACAGGTGCAGATTGAAATAAGTATGTCCATTTTGGTAAAATATATGCCTTAATAGCAGCTATCCTTCCTAATAAGGATATTGGGATTTTGCTCCAATTTTCAAGTTCCCTAGCCATTTCTCCTATTAATTTATTGTAATTTAACTCTTTAATCGCGGAACACCTATTGGTTAACCAAATTCCCAAGTATTTCACTTTTTTAACAATTTCAATTCCCATTAGTTCTTGTATTTGTTCCTTTTGTTTCCCTGTTATATTTTTGGTTAACATTTTAGTTTTTTGTTTGTTGATTTTTAATCCGGCCACTTCACCATATTCCTCTATTGCTGTAATTAGTTTGGGTCCTGAAGTCAGAGGTTCCTCTACTATGAAGACCAGGTCATCTGTGAATGCTTGTATTTTGTATTCTTCTCCTCTGACTTGCAGGCTTCTAATATTTTTTTCTTGTCTGATTATATTTAGTAAGGGTTCCAATACTAAGATAAACAGAAGGGGTGATAGAGGGCAGCCTTGTCTGGTGCCCCTACATATTGGGATCCGATCTGATAGCACTTTGTTAAATAATAATCTTGCCGATTGTGTTTTATATATAGCCTGGACTGCTTTAGTAAATTTGGGGCCGAAATCCATACTTTTAAAATGTTTAACTTTTTGATTTAGCATTGTGCTGATATATATAATGATATACAGATATGCTGAGACTATAGTTCACAGCTATTTTAATTGGACATCTGGGCATGCTAGATCACACAGCATGTCAACCAGGATGGGAGAAGGCTATGTTAATGACTATCCTATGTAAAGTTAAAGTGGCTCAGTGGCTAAGACACTGGACTTGTCAATCAAAAGGTTCAGTGGTTTGAATCCCTAGCACCAAGTAACGGAGTGAACTACCATTACTTGTCTCAGCTTCTGCCAACCTAGCAATTTGAAAAATTGGGACTACCTTTGGTGAGCAAGTAACAGTGCTTCAAACTCTTGAAAGTAAGAGTTAGACAAGCAAATGAATTAAAATTAAAAGAAGGTAGATTGAGACTGAATATTAGGAAGAATTTTTGGACAGGAAGAACTATTAAAAGAGAGGAATAGTGTTCCTAGGAAAATGATGGTCTTACCTGTTCTCCACCCATAATGCTGGAAGTTTTCATTTGATAAATGAGCAGAGAGATTTCTTCCAATATATACCTTCCATGTTCCTGGAAGTATTTTTGCTAGATTAAAAAATAGTGAACTGAGTGACTGTTTTAGCATTTCCAATTAATTGGCAAATGCATCTCCAGACATGATGGAGTGTTTCTAAAAATAAACATTGTCTCTTGTTTTGGTTTTCAAAGTTGATAACATATTTCCATAGTCAGTCTTTTTCAGAGTTTACTGCAAGAAATAGCTATCCATTCCTGAAGGCTATTTTGGTAAAATCTATACATTATCTGAGTTCCTATCTTCTTGATGTATTCTTCAAGATTGCAAGTGGAGCAGGATGAAAGAGCTCAGAAAGACTTGGCTTCATGACTTTTCTTTGAAGAAAAGCACAGGAGGAAAATAGTGATCTTCTAGGGAAAGTGGCTGAGATCTTATTAAGCTCAAGGAGTGGGGGCTGTCAACAAGGATGAAAATACTTGCATAGCCAGAAGGCAATATATTGACAAATATGCAGATAGCATTTCTCCAGGATCTAACGTTCAGCAATGTACTTCAGAATGAGTTTTTAAATAAGCTTCTAAAAGCAAACAAAAGACATATGTGCTGCCCAGAGGCATTCATGAAAATGTTTTGATCCTAGAGAATAGTGCTTTGCAGCATACCAATTCCCCAGCTATCTATTTTTGATTAAAATAGTTTAAAAAAAATATTTTTGGGTTGAACAGGGAAAAGTCAGGTACCAAGACAAGCCCCCAAATATCAATAGGTAAAGGCTGTTACTTCTGAGTGAAGTTAACCAGGAACATACTGGGGTACTTTCAGCTGCACATGATTACAGGCTGATGGGAGGAAGGGAGCTTTCTGCTACCCATTTTGCCTTGCAGCTCCAACCTAGTAGCCTTTCAGGCAGAAAACCATTTTGTGTGCATTTGTACTGATAGATAAATAAATAAGAGAGACTATATATATATGTTTGGCTTAACTGTTTTTCACAGGCACAACTACTATCAGGATTCCTGCAGGAACCATTTAAAATTCATGGAATAAAAGCTGTTCCTTCATTCAACATGCTACTCAATTCCCAAACAAGGCTTATATCATTATCAGAATCATTCAGCAAGTAACTATGCCTGTATGTTTAGAGGAGTGGTTTTTATCCAAATTTTTGAACCGTGGCCTTGTATAAGAGGGGCATTCTGGTTAACCAACACCAGATGTTCTGCACTAGCATTGTTTGTCATTGACAAAGATAATGAGAATTGATAGCAGTAGAAGCCCAAAACACTGGACTCAGCACTATGTCTCCTACAAGCTTGCAAATCTATTGGGTTTGGGATGAGCAATTTTAAAGACAATATAAAATATCTTGGTAAGTGCAATTTTGGGCTCTATTAACCAAAGTATAGTCTGCGAATCATAGGAGGTAATGATTCCTTTTTATTCTGAATTAATTCTACCACACTTTGAATATTGCATCAGGTTCTGGCCACCCTATTTAAATAAAGATTAATAAAATTGGAATAAATTCAGAGAAGCACAAAAATGATCAGAGGTTAGATATAAAATCATATACAATGTTTTATAGCTATAAGGTGTTTTGCCTTGGAAAGAGAAAACTGAATGGACTTATCTAAATTGTTCAAATTTAGGATGCCATACAGAAGAAAGTAAGGAACATTCTCCATTTTTCTATATGTAGCAGATAAAATAATGAATTCAAATTACAGGGAGTGTGATGTTGAATGTAAAAAAAAAAGCTTTTTAATAGTACATGGAGTTTTAACCAAGTACTAAGAAAACTGGCAGCTTCCTTTGACTGGATGTGTTCAAGCAGAGGGAAGACAAACATTTTTCAGGGATGCTATAATTTGGATTCCTGCTCTGAATAAGGCATTGAACTCAGTGGCCAAATAGCGCATTACAGTTCTATGATTCTACGATCAGGTCAACGCTGAACTCAAGAAACCTTTGTGGAAGTTGTGATGAGCTAAAACAAAGGAATAGTGAGTTACATCATTGACAACCAATAAAGCTGAAACAATTCCCTGCAGATTCTCTTGCTTAGGTCTTTTGATTTATGAGGATTTCTTCAAGTAACAGTTCCAGGATAAAAAGAGCAAGAAGATTATGATCAAGCCCAAGTAAGTAATTAATAGATACATCTGACAGGGCTAGCAAGAAAACAGAAATCAGAAAGAGCTAAAAACTCACCAAGAGACCGTGGTAGATAACAAATATGGACAATCAGAATGAAATATTCATGACTCAAATAAAAGCAGGATGCAGTGAGTGCCTGCAAACCTTGTCATACATGTACCTTTCACATATGTTGTTCTACAGTTTCCATGTTTCCAGATGACATGTTCATTGGTATGTCAAAATATGCATCAGACTCAGAAGGTAATATTTGTCTGCAATATTTCTATAACTCTGTATAATTCTAATAATTGAATCCCAAAATCAACATTTCATTGCTTTTAGTTTCTCACAATTTTTTTTCCAGAAATGGTTTCCAAATAGATATAAAATTAATCAAAGTCTTTTCTATCAAATCTATCAATTTTGCTTCCTCCACCAATTCTATCAGCTTCACCCTCCATTCTTCCATTGTAGATGGAACACAATTATGCAAAATCTAAGATTTCCCCCTCTTTTTCTTCAGTTCAATAATGCCTGATTCTCGGAAACTGTCTGGACAAGTCCCTACAGGGTTTTTTTTGGCAAGGGTTGCAGAAATGGTTTGCCCTTGCTCCTTTCTAAGGCTGAGGGAAAGTGACTAGCCCAAGGTCACCCAGCTAGCTTTGTGCCTAATGTATTTAGTATTTGGTATTTATTTGGTATTTATTAAATTTATATACTGCCCTTCTCCCTACTGGGATCAGGGAGGTGTACAGGCAGGTAAAATCGATAATATAAAACATAAAATACATTAAAAATACATTAAATAGTTGGCCTGTCCTAAAACCCCTACTAAAACCCCTGCTAAAACAAATTAAAAACTACGCCAGGTCGGCCGCACGAAATAAATAGGTCTTCAAGGCCCGACGGAAAAGGCATAGGTCGGTGGTCATCCGTAGGTCAAGGGGTAGGTCATTCCAGAGGGCAGGGGCTGCCACAGAGAAGGCTCTCCCCCTGGGAGTCACCAGCTGACATTGTTTAGCCGACGGCACCCTGAGGAGGCCCTCTCTGTGGGAGCGAACTTGTCGATGGAAGGAATTTGGTAGCAGGAGGTGGTCTTGCAGATAACCAGGTCCCTTGCCACGGAGCACTTTAAAGGTGGTTACTAGTACCTTGAAGCACACCCGGAAAGCCACAGGCAGCCAGTGCAGCTCGCGCAGGAGAGGTGTCACATGGGAGCATCTAGAAGCTCCCAGAATCCCCCGCGCTGCCACATTCGGGAGCCTCCAGGTGCACCTCAAGGGAAGCCCCATGTAGAGAGCATTGCAATAGTCCAGACGGGAGGTGATGAGGGCTTGAGTGACTGTGCGTAGAGCGTCATGATCCAGAAAGGGGCGCAACTGGCGTATCAGGTGAACCTGATAAAAAGCCCTCCTGGCCACGGATGTCATATGATCTTCTAAAGACAGCCGCGAGTCCAGGAGGACGCTCAAGTTGCGAGCCCTCTCTGTAGGGGCCAATGACTTGCACCCATTAGCCAGAGATGGCACCAACTGGCTATATTGTGACACCAGAAGCCACAGCCACTCGGTCTTGGAGGGGTTGAGTGGGAGCCTGTTTCTCCCCATCCAGACTCGCACGGCCTCCAGACACCAGGACATCACCTCCACGGCATCGTTGGGGTGGTCCAGGGTAGAGATGTACAGCTGAGTGTCGTCAGCATACTGATGGAACTCTACCCCGAAATCACGGATGATCTCACCCAGCGGCTTCATATAAATGTTGAACAGGAGAGGCGATAGGACCGACCCCTGTTGCACCCCACAAGTGAGGCACCTTGACGTCAACCTCTGCCCTCCTGCCAACACAAATTGCGACCGGTTGGAGAGGTAGGAGGAGAACCACCGTAAAATGGTCTCCCCCACCCCCAGCCCCTCCAACCGGCACAGCATGATACCATGGTCGATGGTATCAAAAGCCACTGGGAGATCTAACAGGACCAGGATAGAGGAACAACCCCTATCCCGAGCCCTCCAGAGATCATCCACCAACACGACCAATGCCGTCTCTGTGCTGTACCCAGGCCGGAAGCCGGATTGGTGCGAGTCCAGATAGACAGTTTCTTCCAGGTGCTGAGGGAGCTGCCGCGCCACCACACTCTCAACAACCTTCGCAAGAAATCGGAGGTTGGAGACCGGACGATAGTTGGCCAACACAACCGGGTCCAGGGAGGGCTTCTTGAGGAGGAGCTTCACCACCGCCTCTTTCAAGGTGGCCAGCAGAAACCCCTCACTCAAAGAAGCATTGACAATTCCCTGGAGCCAGCCTCGTGTAACCTCCCAGGAGGCCAGTACCAACCAGGAAGGACACGGGTCCAATAAACATGTGGTGGCATTCAGCGGCCCCAGCATCCTGTCCATGTCCTCAGGAGTCACAGGATCGAACTCTTCCCAGATAGCATTCTCAAGGCCTGCCTCCGTCAGCTTGCCTGAACTAGTCCAATCGGAGGCCAAACCGTCCTGGATCTGATCAATTTTATCATGCAGATAAAACCCAAATTCCTCTGCACGACCCTGTAAGGGGGCATCCCGCACCCTCTGGTGAAGGAGGGAGTGGGTCACCCTAAACAGGGCAGCAGGCCGGTTATCTGCAGACACGATGAGAGCGGAGAAATAGTTACGCTTCGCCGCTCTTATTGCCACTAGGTAGGTCTTCAAATGTGACCTTACCCGTGTCCGGTCAGACTTGGAGCGGGTGGCCCTCCAACCGCTCTGTAGGCATCTCTTCCGACGTTTCATCACCCTCAGCTCCTCGGAAAACCAAGGAGCCAAGGTGGTTCGGCGCCGGGTGAGAGGCTGCAAAGGCATGACCCGGTCCAGGGCCCCCGTGGTCGCACTATTCCAAGCGGCCACTAGATCCTCAGTTCAGTCGCGGGTCAGGGTCTCAGGTATTGGCCCAAGCTCCATCTGGAACCTCTCAGGGTCCATCAGGTGCCTGGGGCGGAACCATCTCACCGCTTCCGGTTCCGCCTCCCCGCGGTGGGATGTAGCAGTTGGAAAGCCTAGCCGAAGGAGAGAGTGGTCTGACCATGACAGGGGTTCAACGGCTCTTTCCCCTAAACCAAGATCACTCAACCACTGGCCGGAGGCAAAAACTAAGTCCAGCGTGTGTCCTCCAGTGTGGGTGGGATCATGAACTAACTGGGTCAGGTCCATGGCCATCATGGAGGCCATGAACTCCCAAGCCATCTCAGATGTCTCGCCTATTGATGGCAGGTTGAAATCCCCCCTGGGGGTATCAACCGCCATCTCGGCTATCACATTGAGAAGCTCAGGTAGGGCTGCTGATATGCAGCGGGGAGTCAGGTACACAATCAGCATGCCCAGCTGCCTCCCATGACCCCACTTCACACATAGAGACTCACAGCCGGCTGTCTGCGGCACAGTGGTCTCCCTCGGACCCAGGCCTTCCTTTATAACAACTGCCACCCCCCCACCCCGACCCTGGGCTCATGGCTGATGAAATGCACGGTAATCCGGTGGGCACATTTCAACGAGGGCCCCCCTCTAGGCCCAACCAGGCCTCCGTAATACCCGCTAATGTAGGAATAGAACTTCTATTCTTCCAGTTTTTACTTTGATACTTTAACCATCAAATAAACTGAATCTCACAATTCTTTACTATGATGCAAACTGCCATAGCTGGGACTGTTTAACCAAGACAGAGCAAGTAATTGGTAATATCTTTTAAAAATCTGAAATGATATGAGGTTGTAAAGGGCCATATCCTGTTCTCTATTATTATCAAAAACAGGACACAAAATGATGAACTCAAGCTACTGGCATAAAGATATTGTGCACAAAGAAGTGGAATACAGGGTCATTAAATTTATTTACTTAATATAATTTATGATTTTATTTTTATATTTTACCAGTTAGCTATGCTGGTATTGTATTTTTTAACAATGAATATTACAAAGCTTCTGTTTTAATAGCTTTTTTCTATCTCTGAGACTGCCTCAGAGTCCCAGAAAGACTGAGAGCATAAAACATTCTTAGTGCTATCAGAAACTTCCTATCTCTTATGCCTGCTTCAACCTACCTTGAAATCTTCTTCTGTTAAAAGGTCACCTGCTCTGGATTCAACAAATAAGTAATTTAGTTGTATCACTTGAAATGTTGCTTTCTAAAGCAAGGTGTCTGTTGTCCAGAATTTCTTCTGGATAATCATCCTTGAATCTCCATCTATTTTGCTAATTCTTGTACTTCTTGCTTAGGATTTCTGTGATTGAACTAATCAAACATCTGGAAAAATGCCTCTGTCAAAAAGGGGGTGATTGTGAATAAGAAGTTCATTGGCTGGTTTATTCAAAACCAGCTTTTGAGAAAAGACTCTTGCTACTGATGGCCTGTTTGCCTTGGTTTAAGAGCAGTTGATTATCAGCAAGAACTCTGTCAGCTGGTTTATCCAAAACTGACTTTTAAATAAAGGTCCTCTCCTATAAACTGATGGGAGTCCTTATTTCCCTTGCCACAAAGTTACCAGACAGCAACATATTATTCACATAAGGTGCTTGACCTGATGATTATTGAATTAACTAATTTTCCAGGCTTTTGTAATACTGTGAAACCAGTGGTGGGATTAAAATAATTTAACAACTGGTTCTCTGCCCTAATGATTTCTTCCAACAACCAATTCACCAAATTGCTCAGAAAGTTAACAACTGACTCTCCCAAAGTGGTGCAAACTGGCTGGATCCCACCATTATGTGAAACCACAAATTAACCAAGTGGGATGGTTTCATAAGCATATTGAGCACAAAAATAACGAACAAAGATTCATATCAAACAAGCTAAGCATATAGTGGAAATGCATCTTCTGGATCTTTGTCTGTATTAAGTATGTTTAACATAAAAATAATAATATTAGAACAAATATTTTAACTTTTAATTGTAATATATTTTTATTTAACTATATTAAAATCATATTACACATCATTATTTTGCTTTTTGTCTTTAAGTAGTATTTAAGTAATACACAGTCTTAAATAATAAACAACTAGAATTTCTACATATGTTAACTATTATCTAATCAGGTATTACTTCAAAATCATTATAAATACCAGTCCTTTCTGTTACTTCAATATATTCTCTGACACGCACACAAACACACACACACACACACACTTCAGTTGTATGTGTATTCACTAATCATTCAAACATACCTAGAGATACTTTTTGCGATAACCAGCATTGTGCAAAGTACAGAAAAAGAATAAGAAATGGTGAGAATAGAAATTAAAGACAGACAAGAAGAGGAAAGAAAAATAATTCCAGCTAAATCAATTTATATCAATACATTCCACTGTATTGTTCCATATCTTTTCATTCTTTCAAAAAAAATTGTGCTCTTTAAAAATAAGATATAAAACAAGCAGCTCTCTTGAAAAGTTTGCAGCATAAATGTTTATACAAAACTAGCCATTCCCGGCCACGCGTTGCTGTGGCCCAGTCTGGTTAAATGGCCAACCAATCTGTGTGTAGATCTACACCTGTACACACACACACACGTACACACAACCACCATATAACCCCCAACCTACCTACCTACTGTATTTCTCCCTCCCTCTCTCCCTCTACCTACCTACCTACCTACCTACCTACCTACCTACCTACCTACCTACTGTATTTCTCCCTCTCCATTTCTATCCCTCTACCTACCTACCTACCTACCTACTTATTGCATTTCTCCCTCCCTCTCTCTATCATTACCTACCTACCTACAATATTTCTCCTTGAATCTTATAGACAGAGTATTTTATGTCATAAAGGATGACATAATACCTGTGCCCATCTGCTCTCTCTGTCTCCATCTACCTACCTTTTAAACAATTTTTTACATTTCCATTGTGTGTACCTGGCACAGGTGTGACATCTACACAATCTATATATATATCATTGGTGCCGTACTTGAAAGGAACATTGTGTGAAAATTTGGAAGCGATCGGTGCAGTATTTTTGGAGATTAGCGGTTTTGAATAAACTCTTCTTACATTTTTATTTATATAGAAGATGGCATTGTTTAAATTAGCCAGGAGAGTACAATATTAATCAAAGTAGTAGCTTAGCTGCCCATTTACTAGCTCTTTTGTGATACATGCTCATTCGCTTCACAAGGTGCATCACAGGAGGGAGAGCTAGCTTTGCACCAGAAAGGAAGACAAGTGGCTTTTCTTGCAGCAGCAGCCAGGCCCCTCCTTCCACCTATATATATATCATTGGTATTTGAAAGGAACATTATGTGAAAATTTGGAAGCGATTAGTGCAGTACTTTCGGAGATTAGTGGTTTTGAACAAACTCTTGTTACATTTTTATTTATATAGATAGCTTATTGATTAATTCAATTAAAAGCAAATGATGAATCCAGCTAAGGTTGCTCATTTGGTTTAATAAATGTATATTTGCTAATCCCTACCAGATCTTTGCAAAAGGAATCTCTGTTATCCTGAACATTTTAAAAAATCCATTATCTCACTCATTGCTGGAACTTTACTAACATAAAGTTAATTCCTATGGGTTGTGATGCAGAATAGAATTGTCTTCTTATTTGTCCAAACTATAATTCTTACAATCTAATTTCATCAATCCTAAAATGTATTTATTATTCATTGTCATTTACAATATTTGGTATTTGTTATCACTCAAAACACTTAAGAGATAGCCAATAACATGATCTCAAGGTTGAAGCACATGTTATTGGATGTATCTGCAGTTATAAAATGAAATTTCCCTCTAGTTTCATGTTTAAAAAAATGAAATGGCTGGAAAATATTAATTGACACTGATTTAATTAAGCATAACTGAAGTCACAGGCCTGGAAAATCAGAAATATGCTTAATAATCCCTTTTTTTAATACTGATGTATGTTCCATAGATTAATATATGTATATAAAAATGCAGCATAATGTTTCCCTCAGTAATAGCTATGCCTTTCATAATAAAATATAGATAAAACCACCTTTGTTATGGCAGCATGTAGTATTACATCTCAAAGACTCCAGGAATTTGGAAGTGTGTCTAATATAGATGAATCTACTCAGAAATGTTATGAAATAATAGTATAATCTCTAGATAGGTTTAGGTTGAAATCTTCCCATGTTCTGTCCCATCAAATTCAAATTTTACTTCAAGGACATGAATATACAGTATATACATAAACCAAATTACCAGTCAAAAATGTTCGAAATCTGATCAAATCAATATTTCAAGGAAGATTTGTTTTGTTTTGTTTATGTGGATTGCAACAGTTGGTTGCAATTTGTATTTTAAAATTACAACCAACTGCATAGCTGTAGCTATAAATGTTTATTTATTAAACATTATCAGACATGAAATACCTGGTAAAATAGAATGCAAGGCAGGCAAAAATACAGAAAGAAAGACAAAAATGTATTCTTGTCTGTTTTGTATCTCTATAATAATATAAATATTAGGCGTATTTATCTATCAAAAGACATGACTTTCCAGAACTACTGGAACCAATATTGTGTATAATTAGTATGAATTCATCCCAAAGAGAGAGGCCTTTGACTATGGACCCTTAACCCTTTTTAGAAAATATTGTACCAAAAAAAAAAGAGTAATTTAGGCTTCCTCCATTGTGCACCATAAAAGAATAGTTTGATCGATAAACATTATGTGTACTGCCCAAAGGCATAAACAATTGGTAGGCAACCTTTTTTTGTTGTAAAACAATTTTTATTGGTTTTACAATATGTATGGGAAAAGGGTTATAGGGTAAAAAATTACATTTTAGTGACCTCCATGCCGGAGGTGGTGGTCCTCCCAAAACGTCATATAAATACAATATTTTTTTAAAGAAAAACAGAGGGCAAGCATACATATACATTACATTGTATAGTTCATACGTTCAATCATATTTTTCATTGCCATCTAGTTTCAACTATCACAGTAAAAATTTCAAATAAAATCATTTTTGGGATCTAAGTCTTTTTGCTATTGATTCTTCTTCTCCCTTCCCATCGATGGGCGGGGCCATGGCCCCCCCTGTTCCCTCTTCTTCATCTCCTAGGAGTGAGGAGTGCTTCTGAAGAAAGGCCTCCGCCTCTCTTAATGTTTTAACTCTAATTCTACCTCCATCCCAGAAGACCAACATTCCTTCTGGCAGTAACCATTTGAACCAAACTCCTTTTTTATATAATTTTTTGGACAAGAAGGAATATTTCCTTCTTATCTCTCTAATTTTTTTGGGAATTTGTTTCAAAATAGTAACTTCTTTCTCCTGATATTTCAAGGGTCCTCCCCGCTGGGCCCTCAGTATCTCATCCCTTGTGGACCTCCTTAAGAATTTAATATGGACTTCTCTTGGTACATCATTTATTCTAGCATATGCTGAGTTAATTCTATAAACCAGGTCCATATCCCACCAGAGTTGTTCTTTATTCCTTTTAATATAATCTGCTAAAATTGTACTCATAAGATCTTTTTTTTTTCAAGTTATACATATGAACATAAAATTTACTTTTTTTTTTTTTTACAATAGTCCACCCAGTGCTATACAAAACGAAAGGAAGAGTTGGTTCTTCGGATATCTTCAATTGTCTTTAAGATCTCCAAAATCCGCGTTCTCTGGGTACAGGTGTCGAGGCATCCAAAGTTCCAAGTGCATAGTCCACAAATGGGTTCCAAATCTTCCAGAAAATGTCTTTTTTATAGACCCCCCTCTCTAAATTTAATATCACATGTCATTTTATCATTTAAAGCTAATTTCCACATTTCACAATACCACTCTTCTATTTTAATATTTACCTCTATTTTCCAGTATCTTGCTATTATAATTCTACCCATTATAATCATAATTCTAATCAGTTCTTTCTCATATTTTGTTAATTCTAATTCCTTAATTATCAGTAATAATATAGATTCTGATCTCAAAGTTATTCTTTTCTTCATCATTTCAAACATCATTTCCTCCAATTGTTGCCAAAACTTTTTAATTTTTCCACATTTATACCACATGTGTTCATAAGTTCCCACTTTCATATTACATCTCCAACATTTATGTACTCATAAGATCTTTAAGATCTTCTCCTTCTATCACCGGTACGTTCTGGAACCTGAGAAAAAAAGACATTCTTTCGAATTCTATCTTGGTCATATGACCTCCCAGTTCTGCACTTTTCTTACGAATTTCCTTTACCTCTTCCCTCATCTCATCTGATCCCCCCTCCAACGCCTCAATTTTTTGTTTGTTATCCATTGTATTTCTTTGTGTTTCCAACAGCTCTAATTTTAAATTTGTCAGGTCTTTTCGAATTTCATGTATATTTTTCATTATGTCCTGGAGCATCTCATTTGTTGACAATTCCTGGGTGCTCTCACCAGTCCCTTCTTTTTGCAACAGTGATCTTTGTCTGCTGCATAACTGGACTGGAGCGAGTAGATGATGGGGCAGAAAAGGACTTTCCAGTAGGTGGTTTTTTAGAAGCCATTGTCCCGATTATAAATTCTAATTTGTAGAAAAGATGGCGTCAGAAAAGCAGGCAGCCGGTGAAGTCCAAGGTATCGGAACAACTCGAATAAAAGTTCAGTCCAGGTAGCATATAAAACCCTCCCAAAAAAAACCCAAGAAGAAGAGATTATGTTATCAAAATCTAGATGTCCATGTATTGGGAGAGATGCCAAAGGTTCCCCAAGGAGAAATTAAGCTAAAACATTTAAAGTATTGCGATCTTAAACACCGAAGGAAGAGTTCACGAACAAAGAAAAGTTTTCCGGCAGGGAACAAAGAGGAGCCATTTGCCCTCACAGGAAGGAGAGTGAAAGTTTCATTTTCTTGTTGCAAAAAGTTTCCACGCTATAATGTTACAACTGCAATAATGTAGATACAATTTTTTTTTACTATTGTTATTTCAGATGGCAAGCTGATTCTCTTTTTCTCCCCATTCCTGGGGAGAACTTTTTCAACCGCCGCTTTATTCTGAGGGGGGGGGGGTCAGATCAGATTAACTCCCCCCTCCATTCTCCATTTAGAGTTGATTGAAAGTAAAACTCACAGTGCTCGCTTGTCCCTCAATTGCAGACCAGGAGAGGCAACCTTTTTTGTTGTTGTTAAGGGCCATCTAATTTGGGAATAATCTGTTGGAGCCTGGATTTCTGAGTGACATAAACAGCAGATGGAGTCAAGAGTTGACACAATAATCCCACCTGTATTAGACACCATATGTCAGTGATGGCGAACCTTTTAGTCACATAGTTTCCAAACCAGAAGGTGCACACACTTGCATGAGCATGCGCAAACAAGAGTGCTCTGACAATTAGCCAGCCAACACACATGCGCGCCTCGGAAACCTGATGACCAAATAGCTGAGCTGGGGCAATGGTGTGTGTGCCCACAGAGAGGGCTCTGCATGTCACCTCTGGCATGCATGCCATAGGTTCACCATCATGGCCCTCGTTGACCTTCATGTCTCTCCCTCTTTCTCTTCTACTCATTTTTCTTTTTATGGCAGACTGCTAAAAAAAGGGAAGGATATATTTTGCAGATTTAATTAATTGCCGTGAGCCATATGAAGATAAATTAAGGGCTAAATGTGATCTAGGAATGTCTGTTAGTATAAAAAGACAAATTAATGGAATATTGTAGTTGAAATGTATAGTATTACCAAAAGGAAAATTCCAGAGGGGGTGGGGAGAAGTAAAACAATCTTTCCTACACCTATTTTACTTCTTATGGTTTCTTGATGAACCAGTACACTTATTCCAAACATAATGAACTAAATTACTTTTTTTAAAATATGTAATTCATTCATTTATTCATAAAGCCTAACTTGATATTAGTTTTTCTCCTAGTATTTTTGCTGTGTGCTGTTTATCTGTATGGGACTGCATATATTGGTGCTTATAACTTTTTCATGTTTTAACAGTCTGCAGCCAAAAGTTATTTAAAATATAGTTTTGTTTTGTAACTCATGGATCTATTATACTTAACTACACATTTTCACATTATTCCCAAATTCTGTTTTAACTGATTTTCATGGACAATACAGCAATTTTTCTTTTATTTTCATCTGTTTCTTCTCTCCAAATGTTATTTACAAAGGTAAACAAATTGCTGCATTAAACTGTACATACATACCAATTTAATTTTAGCAATACAGATTTTCCAAAGACTTCCAAATCATGTATAGAGTAGGGTGGGAGGGAGCTGTTCTGCATTTGTAGAAGAGCTTTCAGATAACACAACATTAATGTTATAAAGTTTGAATATTCCATATATTTTCATTTTTATCTACTTGACAACAAAATGAAGATGAAAATTATTTCTCAAGTGATATTGATATTTGTTAAAATTATTATATACAAAAAATAATCTGTCAGTCCTTTGAGGTAGTCCAGACAAGAAGCACCAACTATGAGAACTAACATAACTGGTACTGTTATAATGAAAATTACCATAGGTCATAGTAACAGATTCTTGCAAATCTGAAAGAATCTCTCCCATCCTTTATTTTTATTGTTCTAAAAAAGAAGGGACAGAAGGCGGGTCCCTTCTGAGACCCCCTTTTCTCAATCCCCATCCCAACTCAAATTTAATTTATCAGACCATTGTCCAGACTACAGGTTTACCTTCTGTCACCAGGATCATTGCCATGTGGTAACAGTGGCAAAGTTATATAACACTAACTCTCATTGAATGGTCTTTGTTTAGTCACTCACCTTCAGGCCAATCTACCTCACAAGACTGTGGTGAAAATTTATTATTAATAGTTCATTAAATGGGTTGAGGCTAATTTCATATAATCATTTTGTCTATTATATAATACTGTCATTTTCTTTAACTTTAAAAAATGACTAAAAGGCTGTGTATTATTGTATATGTTGTGTGACATTAAAATCTTGCATGTTCTTTAGCCCCTTGATTTAACATCAGCCTCTTAAATGCATTTGATCTGATACAATCTAGAATAACTGTGATGGTATAGCACCACTTTTTGCTGTCATTCATTAATGCTATTTTCCACTGCATTCCACATATTATATATTAACATATGAATGATTAATGTGTAATTGTCACACTTGAATTAAGAATGAAGTAACCAGGGATGGAAGAAAATTGCTTTTATCTCACATTTTAATGTGAACATATTTAATTTTCCAATTTTTAATCAATAAATAGCTAAAGTCACGCTGAGCTCCTAATGACTTGACTATGTAGTTCTGACGTTTCAAGATTATGCGAACTCAAAATTCAAATGACACTTCAAAAATTACTGTGAAATCATTGACCATTTTTATCAACCATGACAAACAGACTGAAAAAAATATGAAATTATTTGCAATAGTCGATCAAATACTGAAGAAATATGTTGATTGTTCTCAGTTTCCTTTCATTGCAGTATGAAAATCAAAAGATGTGGTGGTTGCATCCTATACCTCTATGCCACTACCACAGATTGCTATGACAGTGTAAAAAAATAAAAATAAACCTTTCTCTCAGAAGCAGAAATTTGTGCAAATGTTTTTAGCGCATCTCTCCTGTTCTAAAGGATAATAGTCTCAGTTAGAAGCTGATTATATTATGCTCACGGGTATTTCTGTACAATTGTCAGCATAAAACAACATGATAAAAAGAGCTGTAAAATGTACATACAATAAGCTAAGAACAAATCAGCCTTTAAAAATATGAAACAATTACTTGTGGGCTCCAAAATGAAAATTGTTCTTGAAATAGATTTTAACACATTTATATTATTACGGGCATACTGGGCAATACTACATTAATCACGGAGATGGAATTGCTCACATTTTATTCAGACTAGAAGACATGACACCATCATCTATTTGTAATCCTCTTGTGCTCTCACAATGTTTCTTTAATCTTTTTTTCCCCTAACAACAGAGCTGAATACATGAAAGCTTATCTTAACTGGATATCCTTAAAACAAACGTAGGTTTTGATTAGAGTGGCTTAGCGCTAAAAATATTCTTGAAGTAATTAGTGTTAAAAGCAATGCTAAAATCAATCTTTGAAGAATAACTGTGGGTATTTTTTTTAAAATGTATTTAGAAATATATTAAAATATTTGGGAAATGCTATTTAAATAGTAGCGTTACAACATCAATGGGAGGGATTAAAACAGGAGGTGCACAACTGACAAAAGTTCCAAATCAGAATGGAGCAAGTTATTAAGTGTTTGGGGAAGGGGCAGTTCTAGTTTGTGTTCAATATTTTTTATTAATTATTTAGATTAAGAAAAAGGAGGAGTGTTGCAGATAACATAAAATTCCTGGCCTTTAATGGTTTAAATACCTTAAAAAGTGGGAATGGGATTCAGAATGATATTGATAAATTACAGATAACAATTGAAAACCCCAAAATAAAATTTAATAGAGATAAATGTTCTTCATCAGGGAAAAATAACATAAATACATAGCTAACTTCACACATTGTGTTCAGTTCTGGCCTTGCTCTTTGAGGAAGACCAGGAGAAAAACAGACATGTAGACAGGAAAGAGAGTCTCCCCAGGAGATATTGAAGATTATGATTAGATTTTTTAGAAGTTGTCTATGGAAGGGTATTATGTATTTATTCAAGTACCTGAAATAGTATCATGACTTTTTCTTGATTGTCATAATGTAAAAAATCCAGCATAAAGGCCTAAAGTAACAAAAAGAATCATTCCAGTTGAATACAGGTAATTCCCTTAGTGAAAGTTTGAAGTTACTCCATAAGCACCCCCCAATGTTTACATATAAGTCCCAAAACTATTAATCTTGCAGCACAACGGCAGTTGTTTGCTCTTATAAACAACCACAGAGGCTCTGCAACATTCCTCCTGCCTGTTGCTGGCAGAAATGGAGCTTCTGAGGGGTGGATAAGGTTTGCCATCACTGTTTTAGGCCATTGTTTTGGTTGGAAGTGGGTCCTTATGCTGAGTCTATCTAACATCCTATTTCCAACAAATCAAATTTTATTTATGGAATGTTATGAGAAATTAAAAGTTTAGCATGGCTGGGTCTGATGATGGAACCAGAAAATGCAAGAAAGTAAATTATTCCATCATTGATGTTTCATGTTTTATTACAGTATGAGGTAGATAGCTCAAATATTACCAAAAGGCAAAACTAATCTTCAGAAGGATCCATAAAAAATAGAGCCCCGGTAATGAAAAGCATGCATAGGTGTAAATTTGGCAGGGACATGGTATGATCTGTTCTCAGTCACTTGTAATTCTTGTGGTATGACTGGACTTTGGATCTCCAGCATGTTTCAGGTTTCAAGAAAATGACAGTAAAGACTAAACAATAGAGATGGCTCTGAAGCACTGTTGGGTTGTCTAGCATTGTGGTGAGGAGTCCCCAGTTACTTCTGGAGATTCTGTGATTTTTATTTAGGGAGCATGATTTGCTGTTACTAAGCAACTAAAAAGCACTAGGCAACTCAGCAAAGATTGCTAGAAATAGTTCACTGTAAAGTTGTACCTGCTTCAAGTATATAATCCCAAAAAGAGAGAGCTCTTTTGAAAACATGGTTAGGCAGCTTATGCATAACCCAGTGAAAGTGATTCCCATGTTACAATTAAGAAATATAAGCAATACACAATTGACTAATTCTTAGCACTTTAAGGGTGGCAAGAGTAGGGAAGAGTTGGTTTTCTTACTACTTATGAATCCCCTCTTAGTTTTTATTTTTTAAAAACATTGAAACAATTGTAGATCTTCCTCATCTTATTCTTCCTTTGTTTTGATCTGATAAATCTCAGCATGAGCACTCTATTTTTCCACCTTTCATTTGAACATTACACTACATAAAGTAAAACCCATAGGTTTTCATGTTATGGATGTTATCTATATAAGTAAAAATGTAACAAGAGTTTGTTCAAAACCGTTAATCTCCAAAAGTACTGCACTGATCGCTTCCAAATGTTCACATAACGCTCCTTTCAAGTACAGCACCAATGATATATATAGATTGTGTAGATGTCACACCTGTGCCAGGTACACACAACGGAAATGTAAAAAATTGTTTAAAAGGTAGGTAGGTAGATGGATAGAGAGAGCAGTGGGCCACATGTATTATTCACAGCAACACGTGGCCGAGAACAGCTAGCATTAGAATAAAAATACTCTGCCTGCCTTTTCAAAAGATATGTGAACAACAACAAAGTCAGTTTAAAGATAACATTATACTAGCAATCTAAAAAACAAATATATGACAATCTGTTTTCAGTATAACATCCAAATCACTGTGTTGTAAAGTTAAAGGTTCCCCTCGCACATATGTGCTAGTAGTTCCCGACTCTAGAGGATGGTGCTCATCTCCTTTTCAAAGCTGAAGAGCCAGCGCTGTCCGAAGACGTCTTTGTGATCATGTGGCTGACATTTAGTAATGCCAGCCAGCCAAAGGTGCACGGAACGCCATTTCCTTCCCACCAGTAGAAAAAATGATTCTTATTTTTTTTACTTGCATTTTTACATGCTTTCGAATTGCTAAGTTGGCAGAAGCTGGGAGAAGTAACGGGAGCTCAGTCCGTTATGTGGCACTAGGGATTCAAACCGCCAATCTTTCTGATTGACAAGCTCAGTGTCTTCGCCACTGAGCCACTACTTCCTACTGTGTTGTAAAAGCATATTAAAAACATTTCTACTTTAATTAAATGTGTTTTTTTTAATTTCATGGTAACTTTAGATCACATTAAGTCAATATGACTTTCAAATAAAAAAAGCAGCTGTGACAATTCATGATAACAAAGAAGTGAAAGAGAGAAAAGAGGAAGAAAGGATTGAATACTTTCAGCTTATCATTCATGCATTCTGACTTCAGAATGTTTATACTCATACTCTATTTTACATTTTTGACTTTCAGCCTAAAGTCTACCATAATCAAATTGATAGTCCACACAGCTCTTGATCAATTTCTTTTTCATAGATAGTCTCTTCATTCTTGCCACTGATTACAGGTATTGCCACTATTTGTGGTGCTGATTAGATTTATTTCTGTTTGTTATTTACATTTATTTATCTTAGGTCTTATCTTAATTCATTTGAATTTGTTTGTTAAGTCACTTCATTGCTTCCAGGTATATGGCTCCCAATCAAAAGATACTGAGCAGTTTCTTTTTTCCTCCTTAAGTGGTTTTTTTAAAAATAGAAAATGGGAAAACAAGATGAATCAAGGCGAAAGCATGGAAAGGTTGCAGATGGGAAATCATCTCCTTCTCTCTCTGGTTAAAACATTATCAGCGAGATGGGCCATTTATGAAGTAAAACTTCATTTGAAAGCATACTTCTACAATGCAATCCTTCACTTAAAAGTGAATCTTATTTATTTTAATGAGGATTATTATTTTATGCATGGGGGAGGGGTCGAACCTCTGAGTAAATGAAAAAAGTTGTACTTTTAAAATAATAATTCCTGGGCCCACCTACTGATTATATACATTGTTAATAGCACTGTAATGGCAAAGCCAGGATACATACAAAGCAATATATCTGTGCATATGCATAGAAAGAAAAAAATGTTGTTCTTAGTTTAATTTAATAGTGTAAGTTAAATATAAAAACCAACGGAATCATATTGACTGATATAGTCTGCACACAATCTAAGTAAATAAGCTTTAGTGTACATTTTAAAAAATGTTTGTTTTGCATCTGTGTACTTCTTTATCAATGGTATTAAGCTGGGTTCTTATTTTAGCTGCTGTCTTAGAGCAATTTCAGCTTCTCAGATCATCCATCTCGGAGGAATTAAGCTGATATAAATTGCCATGAGGGGATTATATCTAAAAAACAAGATATTAATGTATTACTCGAATAAATAAGAAATTATTTAGCATGCTCCCGCATTTCTTAAATTGAAATCTTGGTTCCCTACCTCTTTTACAATAGTCCCCCAAGGCTCTGTTGAGTCCCCCAAGGCTCCGTTTTAGGCCCAGTACTCTTTAACATCTTCATCAACGATTTGGATGAGGGGATAAATGGGGAACTCATCAAATTTGCAGACGACACTAAGCTGGCAGGAATAGCCAACACTCCAGAAGATAGGCTTAAGATACAGAAGGATCTAGACAAACTTGAACATTGGGCACTATCTAATAAAATGAAATTCAATTGTGAAAAAAGTAAGGTCCTACATATAGGCAAGAAAAACCAGATGCACAAGTACAGTATAGGTGGTACCTTGCTCAATAGTAGCAACTGTGAGAGGGATCTAGGAATCCTAGTGGACAACCATTTAAATATGAGCCAGCAGTGTGCAGCAGCTGCCAAAAAAGCCAACACAGTTCTAGGCTGCATAAACAGAGGGATAGAATCTAGATCACGTGAAGTGTTAATGCCACTGTATAGTGCCTTGGTAAGGCCACACTTGGAATACTGCATACAGTTTTGGTCGCCACGATGTAGAAAAGACGTGGAGACTCTGGAAAGAGTGCAGAGAAGAGCAACCAAGATGATTAGGGAACTGGAGACTAAAACATATGAAGAACGGCTGCAGGAGCTGGGTATGTCTAGTTTGATGAAGAGAAGGACCAGGGGAGACATGATAGCAGTGTTCCGATATCTCAGAGGGTGCCACAAAGAAGAGGGAGTCAAACTATTCTCCAAGGCACCTGGGGGCAGGACAAGAAGCAATGGGTGGAAACTAATCAAGGAGAGAAGCAACTTAGAACTAAGGAGAAATTTCCTGACAGTTAGAACAATTAACCTCTGGAACAGCTTGCCTCCAGAAGTTGTGAATGCCCCAACCCTGGAAGTCTTTAAAAAGATGTTAGATAGCCATTTGTCTGAAATGGTATAAGGTTCCTGCCCACGCAGGGGGTTGGACTAGAAGACCTACAAGGTCCCTTCCAACTCTGCTATTGTATTGTATTGTATTGTAAATATATTTATTATAGTTTATACAGTCAGGTCCAGAAATATTGGGAAATCGACACAATTCTAACATTTTTGACTCTATACACCACCACAATGGATTTGGAATGAAACAAACAAACACAATGTGCTTTAACTGCAGACTGTCAGCTTTAATTTGAGGGTATGTACATCCAACTCAGGTGAATTGTGTAGGAATTACAGCAGTTGGCATATGTGCCTCCCACTTGTTAAAGGACCAAAAGTAATGGGACAGAATAGTAATCATAAATCAAACTTTCCCTTTTTAATACTTGGTTGCAAATCCTTTGCAGTCAATCACAGCCTGAAGCCTGGAACACATAGACATCACCAGACCCTGGGTTTCATTCCTGGTGATGCTCCGCCAGGCTTCTACTGCAAGTGTCTTCAGTTCCTGCGTGTTCTTGGAGCATTTTTCCTTCAGTTTTGTCTTCAGCAAGTGAAATGCATGCTCAATGGGATTCAGGTCAGGTGATTGACTTGGCCATTGCATAACATTCCACTTCTGTCCCTTCAAAAACTCTTTGGGTGCTTTTGCAGTATGCTTTAGGTCATTGTCCATCTGCACTGTGAAGCACCGTCCAATGAGTTCTGCAGCATTTGGCTGAATGTGAGCAGATAATATTGCCCGAAACACTTCAGAATTCATCCTGCTGCTTTTTTCAGAAGTCACATCATCAATAAATACAAAAAACCAGTTCCATTGGCAGCCATACATGCCCACACCATGAGACTACCACCACCATACTTCACTGATGAGGTGGTATGCTTAAGATCATGAACAGAAATCATGAGCCTTTCCTTCTCCATACTCTTCTCCATACTCTTCCCATCACTCTGATACAAGTTGATCTTGGTCTCATCTGTCCATAGGATGGTGTTCCAGAACTGTGAAGGCTTTTTTAGATGACGTTTGGCAAACTCTAATCTGGCCTTCCTGTTTTTGAGGCTCACCAATGGTTTACATCTTGTGGTGAACCCTCTGTATTCATTCTGGTGAAGTCTTCTCTTGATTTTTGACTTTGACACACATACGCCTACCTTCTGGAGAGTGTTCTTGATCTGGCCAACTGTTGTGAAGGGTGTTTTCTTCACCAGGGAAAGGATTTTTCGGTCATCCACCACAGTTGTTTTCTGTGGTCTCCCGGGACTTTTGGTGTTGCTGAGCTCACGGGTCCGTTCCTTCTTTTTGAGAATGTTCCAAATAGTTGTTTTGGCCACGCCTAATGTTCTTGCTATCTCTCTCATGGGTTTGTTTTGTTTTTTCAGCCTGATGATGGCTTGCTTCACTGAGAGTGACAGCTCCTTGGATTTCATCTTGAGAGTTGACAGCAACAGATTCCAAATACAAATGGCATACTTGAAATGACCTCTGGGCCTTTTATCTGCACATTGTAATTGGGATTATGAGGGGATTGGGATTTATCTGCATATTGTACTGGGTTTATGGCCATGGAACAGCTGAGAAGCCAATTGTCCCATTACTTTTGGTCCCTTAACAAGTGGGAGGCACGTATGCCAACTGTTGTAATTCCTACACTGTTCACTTGAGTTGGATATACATACCCTCAAATTAAAGCTGACAGTCTGCAGTTAAAGCACATTGTGTTTGTTTCATTCCAAATCCATTGTGGTGGTGTATAGAGCCAAAAATGTTAGAATTGTGTCGATGTCCCAATATTTTTGGACCTGATTGTATATAATACAAAATAGAATATTCTATGTATTTTATTTATATATATATATATATTCTATATATATTTCAGATATTTCATTCAAAATAGAATATTCTATATATTCTATTTTGAATGAAATATCTGAAATATACCTTATCCAACACCCAGCAGTCCTTTTCATAGATCTAACACCTATACAAGGCTTTATTTAAATTTATGAGGCCAACTGTGTAAAGCTTTTGAGTTTCAAAACTTCTTCCTCTACGCAAGTCATTAGGAAGAAAAAAGTTGTTTGGCAGGGAAAATATGGCTAGAATAACCAGATGACATGGTGGAGTTCTTTCAGATCCACAGTTTGGGTTTCATTCACTCCTGGGTGGTGTAAGCAGGACATGTCCAAAGCAGAATAAATGACAGAAAATCTATTATATTTAGGGAGCATGTGTATATTGAGCATTTAAAAAGAAAGCATTCATATGATAAAATGAGTCATGATGATGTTATTTAATTTATATAGCACATTGTTGGAGGCAATATGCTGATGCTATAAACTGCTTAGAGAGGGCTGTAAAGCACTGTGAAGAAATATATGAGTCTAAGTGCTATTGTTATTGCTGTTGCTAGTTTGTGGGACAGAATGTACTACATATTCACTGTGGTGAAATAGCAGAATAAAAATGCTGCCTACCTACATCAAGTTAGATAAGTCTGGATGACCAACAATTACCTGAACTTTAAAAAAAATTAACTGAATTCAAAAAACAAATAAATATACACAAAATTATAAAGGGAGAAAAAAGGTAAAAGAGAAGAAACAAATATTTAAGATGTATATTTACTTTTTTTTAAAAGTTTTTATTAAATTTTAAGATGTATATTTACAATTAATAAACGGATGATATAACTTATTGCAGACATCCATAGCTGACCTATAATAATCAATTTTTGAGTCATATGTTTGCCTTTCTGGTGCTGAATAGTACGTTTTTTATTCTAAGTAGGGAGTTGGACCTAGAGCCCCCCCCCCCCAAAAAAAAATCCCTTCAACCCTTACTATTATACATTATAGATTTTCTCAGATCTGATGCTTTAAAAATAATTCCATAGCTGTGCTGACTTCCTCTATTGCCAATTTACCTGGTTTGTCTCTGCAGTCTGAGTTACTTCCGGCTATGATTTCTCTGCTCTAGATAGACATTTGCCTTTTTTCCAATTCTTTTTTGTGAATATTTTGTATGATAAAACAGTGTTGATCTGCTAGCCTCTCTTCTGTTATTTATGATTCTGGATCTCGTTCTTTCCAGAACTGGTACATTTATTTCAAATATCCTGTTCTTGTTGGGCTTGATGTGTAATAACAGATTATTTCTCTGTAAAAGTAAACTTCTATTCTTCTTTCTCCACAAGAACATGGGGTAGTTGTTTTTATGATTCATTGCACTCAATCAGTCAGATGTTCAGACTTTATTTGGCATTTTTATTCACCTGTCATGTCCTTCTCATGGATCTGGGATGGGCAGATGTTAATATTTGATGATTTTAGAGATACTGTCACAGGATGTAAGCTGTTGTGAATAAAGCTGACTTTTGCAATTAACAAATAGAGATTTTGTCAATGCCAATGGTATCCAAGTGATACTCCAGTTGTTTTTGGATTTCATTCAATGTGTCTATTACATTGATACTACTTTGCTTTCTTTTGTCTTTCAGTTGTTTGTTGTCTTCTCCAGTTTTTCTTTTCTATTCTATTGCCTCCAAGTACTGCTACATCCACTGTTTTTATTTCTTATCAATAATTGGCTTGATGTATAGCAGGTATGTTATCTGTTTGAATTCTAAAGTCCCAGAACAGTTTAGTTTCTTCATTTTCTATTCCTTTATTTTATGGTCCACCCAGTCTTGCTTGCAGGCAAATTGTGGGGTTTTTTTTGTTGCAGATGTTACAATGCACCATTGATGCTACTTTGATATGACATTGTTTGTAATCAGTTTGTGCTATCTACTTGAAGTAGCTTATTAGGTGGTTCCATTGTGTCATTGATCTTTGACAAAGCTTTTTCTATTTTCTCAGATTATTTCTAGGCATTTGATTAGCTAATCAATCAAGTGGCATGGAGTTGCCTTCTAGTAATCAATCCATGCTACATTCAAGTTGGTCTTGTTCTTCTTGCAGTTTCCCAAAATTATCTTGTCAATCAGGAGTTAAGCTTTTGTTCCTCTGTTGAGAGCCAATTTTCTTTCTGTTCAGGTGGAAAGAAATTATTTTTGATTGGACAGTATTGGACTGCATTAGCTACCACACTAGTTGGCAATTTGAAAGCTGTTGGTAAACAGGTTTATTATTTATTTATCTAGTTATCATGTGGCATTTGTACATAGCGTACTAGGGAATCTACAGTACTATTACAGAGTAGGTTAGCTGCCTTGCCAATTTGTTTAGTTCATGCTCATGCACTATCCATGGTATATATAAAATGAACTAGCTCCACAGATAGTGGCTAATGACATTCTGTGGAAGAGTTGGCATTACCTAGGACTTTTTCTCCACTGATTTCATTTTGCATTATTGCAGGTCTGGTGCCGATTGGTTTCTTGCTACTCCAGGAAGCTTTATTAACTTCTCATCAGTGCTACCTACCATATTTTTCGGAGTATAAGACGTACCTTTACCCCCCAAAATGATGAAAATCTGGGTGCATCTTATATATTGATTACAGCATTTGTGGCCTCCCAAAAACCCAACTGACAGATCTTGTTTTTCACAAAAACGGATGCACAGAGGGTTTGGGAGGCCTTCAAAGTGCTCCTGGGGGCTGAGGAGGACAAAAATGAGTGAAAAAATGAGTGAAAAAAACCTTTGTAGTTTGTGAGGCAAAGAATAAGGTCCTGACTTTTATTTTTACTGCCAACTCCTTCTGGTTTGCCTTTTCAGTTTGAATTCCTTCTAGCAGTGCTGCAGGCCCTGGTTACTCAGCCAGCAGCTCTGAATCCTATAGTCCATTTTCACCAATGTCTAGGAAATAACTTAGCAAGGTTCTTGTAACCCAAGCAATGACTGAGCTGATATGCATTTGTGTAAATTACATCTCACCATATCTTTATGGCTGAAACGCTGTTGGACATTTGACCAGATGGCTCGTATTAACTTGTCTGGCAAGGCTAGAGCACATTTTATGTCTTCCTCCAAGTATTCTTGAGGTTTTCTTTCTTAGCATTCCAGATACTGAGGAACAAAACTTGTAGGTCATGACCATCTACATGTCATTCAAATTACTGGAAGGTTTTTCTTTACTTTGACCTCCAGACAAGAAGGGGATGTCAAAAGCAATTTATTCAGAAGTGTATTTGGTGGTAAAAGAGCATTTTCATAATTCAGGTAGTCATGTTACAATTTCAATTGGGATCAAATTAGAATCAATTGTCGTTGTTGTTAAACAAAGAGGTGAAAAACAGTGTCACATGACTGCATCTCTTAGCCACAGCAATCTAGCCAGTTTTGGTTGTTCTTGGTTGGGTTAAGCAGGAAGTGGAGGGAATTTCCAAAATGGAGTATAGATATACACCCAAACATAAAATCCTAATTTATGAGAGGAGGAGCCTGCGTCGCGTCGCGTCGATACAACACGGGGCCTCGGCAATCTGAGACCTCTGTTGACACTTTTGCCAATGATCGGTTCCTTTCGGACCTAAACCATCTTGGAGGGATGGTGACTAGGAAGACGAAGCCTTGCTAGTCACAGGGACATCGCAAAGTCCCTGTTTGACCCAAGGGGAGTGCTTCTGCTAGGCAGCAAACAGGCAGCCCTCAGGCTGACAAATATGGGGCGGCTCCGGAAGGAAGCTGTAAGAGAAAGTGGGTCCATCTGGAAAGGTATTTTTCTTTTTTTTTAAATACTCTGCCTAAAGAAACTTTTTTTCTTTAAGTAAAAGCAAATCCTTTAAGCAAAACAAATAAGCGGCGGAATCAACCTACTTTGGATTGATCTGGAAAGGTTTTTTTTCTTTTTCCTTGTAATTGTGGATTGAACCGCTTGTATCTGGGGTTTTTTTTTCTCCCTCTTAAAGTGAATGGATTATTTTCTCTTCTTCTGTTTTTAGCTACTCTATTTTTGGAGCCTTGGATTAAAGCCTTATTTTTATTTTTATAATTCTTCTTATGTCTTGCTACTAAAATTCCAATAAGAACTTTTTTCTTACAACAAAGAGAGACACATTAGGAAGTTAAAAGTAGCAACATTGCCACTGGAGGTTAGAGGCTGAACCTGTTGAGACAATATATTTTTTCTTTTTGGAGAATGTTGATTACTGGGATAAAGGGCTTATAATTTGTTTATAGAAACTGATAAAGACTCAAGGGCACGAATTGTTTTTTACAGGTGCTCTTTGAAGATTGTTTAGTTAAAGGAAGGAAAAGAACCCTTTTCCTTTGAAGAGTACAACAAAAACAGTGACCTAAATTAATTTGAAAGAAAGAGATAAAATAGGCCTTAGACCAGGGTGGCAGTGTGGAGCAGATCCGGCAAGGGTTCTATTTCCAGTTATTTGTTATTCCCAAGCCCTCTGGCAGATGGCGGGCAATACTCGATTTGAAAAGGTTTATTTTTTTTAATTAAGTACAGGCATTTTAAAATGCATTCTCTATGTTCCATTCTGGAGGGTATCCATGTTGGGGATTTTCTTGCATCAATTGACTTGACTGAAGCGTACTTGTACATACCAATTCTTGTTGAACACTAGCAATATTTGAGGTTTTGTTATGATTCATTACATTATCAATACACAGCGTTGTCTTTTGGCCTTTCTTCTCCCCATGTTTTTACTAAGATTGTGGCCTCCCTGGCGGCACACTTACATCCCATCCCTATCAGAGTGCAGTTATATCTTGATGATATTTTGGTTCAATCAGCCTCCCATGACGTAGCCATGAGGGATCTCTCAACCACAATACGGGTCCTGGAGGTTCATGTCTTCTCCATCAATAAGTCCAAAAGCCACCTTGTTCCTATGACCAGGATCCTACACCTGGGAGCCTGGATAGATTCGGTGGTGGGTAAGGTTTTTCTCTCTGAGGAAAGAGTCATGAGTATTGACCAGTTGGTAAGGCTGGTAGAGGCGGATCGTAGACCCACCCTGGCTACTTTATCCAAACTCTTGGGGAAACTGGTTTCGACCATCACCATAGTCTCCTGGGCTAGGGACCTTCAGTGGTTTCTCCTCCCCTTCCAGAAGAGGAGGGTGAGTCACTCCCTCAGACGGGTCCTAGTTCCCTCAGATGTCAGGTGATCATTGAGGGGGTGTCACTTTAGGGTCACCAACCATGTCACCATCACTACAGATGCTAGCCTACAGGATGGGGAGCCTACATGGAGGACAGGTTTGCCCAGGGGCAGTGGTCTTTCAAAGAGTCGGTCCTACCAATCAATCTGCTGGAACTTAGAGCCATTCAGTTAAGTCTCTTGGAGTTTGCTGTTAGGATAGTGGGGCAGCATGTCCTGATACTGACCGATAAGGGTGGCCAAACGTGAGTATTGTGCCACCCTTATTGCATCCGCAGATAACCGCCCTGCCGCCCTGTTTGGGGTGACCCGCTCCCTCCTTCATCAGAGGCCGCGGGAAGCCCCTCTGCAAGGGCGAGCAGAGGAATTTGGGATTTATCTGCAGGAGAAAATCACTCGGATTCGGAATGAGCTACCCTCCATCGACAGTGGCCCTGTGGGACTGTCCGAGACTAGTCTTGAGGTTCCTTCTTGGGAGGAGTTTGACTTTGTTACCACCGAGGATATGGACAGGTTGTCAAGGAAACCTAGGGCGACCACATGTTTATTGGACCCGTGTCCCTCCTGGCTTGTACTGGCATCCTGGGAGACGACACGAGGCTGGCTCCAGGGCATTGTCAACGCATCTTTGAGTGAGGGGTCCTTGCCTGCCATCTTGAAAGAGGCGGTAGTGAGGCCCCTCCTCAAGAAGCCGTCCCTGGACCCAGCTTTATTAGAGAACTATCGTCCGGTCTCCAACCTTCACTTTTTGGTGAAGGTTGTCGAGAGTGTGGTAGCCCAACAGTTTCCGCGACACCTGGAGGAAGTTGATTATCTAGACCGGCGCCAGTCCAGCTTCCGACCCGGTCACAGCACCGAGACGGCATTGGTCGCGTTGGTTGATGATCTCTGGAGGGCGCGGGATAGAGGTTATTCCTTTATCCTAGTCCTATTAGACCTCTCGGCGGCTTTTGATACCATCGACCATGGTATCCTATTGCACCGACTGGGGGGGTTGGGGCTGGGAGGCACCGTTTTGCGGTGGTTCTCATCCTACCTCTCTGGTCGGTCGCAATATGTGTTGACGGGAGGGCAGAGGTCGACCTCGAGGCCTCTCTTATGTGGGGTTCCTCAGGGGTCGGTCCTCTCGCCCCTCCTTTTCAACACATATATGAAACCGCTGGGCGAGATCATCCGTGTACGCTGATGACACCCAGCTGTACATATCCACCCCAAACCACCCCAACGATGCCGCCGAAGTGCTGTCCCGGTGTTTGGAGGCCGTACGGATCTGGATGGGTAGTAACAAATTCAAGCTCAACCCTTCCAAGACTGAGTGGCTGTGGTTTCCGGCACCCCGGTTCAGCCAGATTACTCCAACTCTGGCCATTGGGGGCGAAACACTGGCCCCCGTGGAGAGGGCGCGCAATTTGGGTGTCCTCCTGGATTCCCGGCCGTCCATGGAGGACCATGTGGCGGCCGTGGCCAGGGGGGCGTTTCATCAGGTATGCCTGATGCGCCAATTGCGCCCCTTACTGGACCGGGCTGCCCTTCGCACAGTCACTCAAGCTCTCGTGACGTCCCGACTCGACTACTGTAATGCTCTCTACATGGGGCTTCCCTTGAGGTGCACTCGAAAGCTACAGCTAGTCCAAAACGCAGCCGCGCGGGTGATTATGGGAGCCACTAGATGCTCCCACATAACACCGATCCTGTGCGAGCTGCATTGGCTTCCTGTGGTCTTTCGAGTGCGCTTCAAGGTTTTGACAACTATCTTTAAAGTGCTCCATGGCTCGGGGCCTAGTTATATGCGAGACCGCCTCCTGCCCCATACATCCCTTAGACCGATACGCTCCCACAGAGAGGGCCTTCTCAGGGTGCCGTCGGCCGGACAATGGCGACTGGCGACACCCAGGGGAAGAGCCTTCTCTGTGGCGGGGCCAGCCCTCTGGAATGTCCTACCCCCTGAATTACGTACCATTACTGACCTCCACCTCTTCCGCCAATGTCTTAAGACATATTTGTTTCAACAAGCCGGCCTAGCCTAACCTCCCATGGGGACTTTTAGGTAGTTTTAAATTGGGTTTTTAAAATTTGGTTTTAGCGCAGGATAGGTTTATTTAATAGTTTTTTAAATTATATTTATTGTATTTTGTATGTTTTTAAATTTCCTGTGCGCCGTCCTGGGTCCTTTGTGGAGAAGGGCGGGATACAAATTTAAATAAATAAATAAAATAAATAAATATCATGGCCAAGGCTCACGTAAGCCGACAGGGGGGCACCAGGTCCAGAGACCTCATGAGCAAGGCAGATGTGCTGGAATCCTGGGCAGAACACAACTTGCTGTCCATTATAGCAGACCACCTTTCAGGGGAGGACAACACCAGGGTGTATTGGCTTAGTAGGGTTCAGATTGACCATGCTGAATGATGCTTACACCCTTCTATTTTTCAGGAGATCTCTCGGCATTTTGGAACACCTGTCATAGATCTTTTCGCCACTCCTGGAAACGTCCAGCTTCCCAGGTTCTACTCCAGGTTCCCAGCCCACGGGGCAGAAGGGGTGGATGCTCTGCAGGCCCCTTGGCCGGACGGCCTAATGTATGCCTTTCCACTACCCATCTTCTTCCCAGGGTCATCTGCCGGATCATCTGCCTGTGGATGGAGGTGATACTAATTGCTCCTTTTTGGCCGAGGCAACCGTGGTTCGCCGATCTACAGACACTGTCCTTGACAAGACCATGGCAAATTCCACCAGATGAGATCGTCTTGACTCAGGAGTCTTTGGAGCATCCGGAGGCCTGGTGGCTCCAGCTAACCGCCTGGAGGTTGAGCAACTTGCTCTAAGAAGGGAGGGCTACTCAGACAGGGTGATACTCACCATCCAGGAGGGAATCGACCACTCGCATATATATTGCGACGTGGAAGATTTTTTGTTCCTGGTGTTTGAAGAACCAGGTGACCCCGGGGAGTGCCTCCGTACCGCAGGTCCTTGAATTCTTACAAGATGGGTTGGAGAAAGGCCTCTCCCCTAACACCATCAAGAGACAGGTGGCGTCCTTGGGATCAGTACTTACCTGGGTGGTGAAGCTTCGCTTTCTCAGCATCCTACAGTTCGTAGGTTCCTAAAAGGGGCAACGAACTTGCAGCCGCCCCCAGTGCATCGATATCCAACATGGGATCTAGCAAAGGTCCTGGGGGCTCTTACCAAGGCTCCATTTGAGCCTCTGAGGGAGGTGTCATGGCAGTTCCTCATGTGGAAGGTGGTTTTTTTGGTGGCAATTACATCCGCCAGGTGAATTTCCGGATTACACACTCTGTCAGTTAGGGAGGATTTGTGTAAATTTTACCCTGACAGGGTTGTCCTCCATCTTGACTCTTCCTTTGTCCCAAAGGTTGGGTCTTGGTTCCATTGGGCCCAAGAGATTGTACTGCCCAATTTTCATTCAGAGCCCTCTCCGCCCCTAGAGGAATTATGGCATATGGTAAATGTTAGACGGGCACTGGAGATATACATTGAACGTACAGCTGTTATTTGCAGGTCGGAGTCTCTTTTTGTTTCTTTCCAACCTGATTCTTTAGGCAAGAAGGTTTCGGTGTCCTGTGTGGGAAGATGGGTTTGAAAATGTATTGAGAAAGCATACACAGCTGATGACAAAGAAGCCCCAAGAGGTATCATGGCACACTCAACGCGCAGCGCAGCTACTACTTTGGCCTGGGCAACGCAGGCGTCTCTGGACGAGATTTGCAAGGCCGCGGCATAGTCGTCCCCTTTTCCGTTTGTTAGACAATACACGTTGGACAAGTTTGCTTTGGCGGACGCTGCCTTCAGCTGTCGAGTTTTGCAGGCGGTCCGATCTGAAGCTCAGGTGCAGGACTAATCTTGACCCTCCCGGCTGGGGGTGTTTCTGGGCTTGGGTATGTCCCATACATGGATGCTATCTCCACCCTTATTGAGAAAGAGCATTGGTACTACCTGATACGCCTCTTCTAATAAGGGGGGAGATAGCATCCGGCCCATCCCTTTCTCAATTCAGTCCTGACACTTTTGTTGTTGATGAGCTTGTACGGGGTTTGTACGTGTTGCTTGCTGTTACCACTAAATGAGTTAGATTTTACTGGTGAGTCTGTGTTCTGTTCTTTTCGTTGTAAAACTGGATATCGCAGCTCCTGAGGGGGTTATATACCAACTTAATTAATTAGTAATCAGACTCAGTCCAATCAGAGTGTAGATTCTACCCATACATGGATGCTATCTCCCCCCCTTATTAGAAGAGGCATATCAGGTAAATACCAATACTCTTTCTCAGCAACTTCAGCTGTAATCAGCCTGTTTAAGGATTGCTGCTAAAAATCTTAATTTACCTTGCTTTGTCCCAACTACAAGTATTAACATTTTGCCTAGAGGAGGCATATATAAATTTCACTGAAAGTAGTACATGAAGAGGCAACAATATAAGATTGATAATAGATTGGTGTAGTTACCTTGTTTTCAAAATGTGGCTTTATGGTTCAGGCATTTTGCCAGAACTATTGCAAAGTGCTTTATAACAAATGGTCAGAATGCAACCAAACCACATTGCAACTGAATCTGATATCAGCCAGTATAGATTGTATCACACTATGATTTATAATACTTAGTAAATTTGCCTCCTCCATTTGGTTTATCCTCAGGTATTCAAAATGTCTTTTGACAGATCTGTCTCCAGAAATGCAGACAATGACAAAGAGACCAAAGTGAATAACCATTTTGTTTGATGTGAGGATACAAAGGCAATCTTCCCTCTGTCTCTTCCTATTTAATGCATTTTTAATTAATTTAAATTTTGGTGTTGTTGATGGGTTAATATGTAATGTCTTTTGTGAATATTGTTTAATAGCACAATTGGTTTTCCATAAAAATACAGAAAAAAGCGATTGGAAGAAATAACATCAAGGCAAGAAAAAGGAGCTGGGAGAAAAAAAATGCCGCCTTAAAATCTGTAAGTAATTAATTTCCCTTAAAATCCTGTTTGAAGCTCCTCTTTGTGTCTGCTTATTTGTATTCTGTGACTGATGTATCATTCTTGTAATTTTTGCATCTTAGTTGTAAGAGGAAAATGACCCCTTAGCAGTGAAATGGCATGTCTTATGAAATAAAACAAGGAGTTAAAGAACATACTGAAAGAAAATCCAGAAAGTGAGCATTATTTTAACTTAACAACATTTTATTTGTTTTCATTTTAAAAATAAAAGCAATTGATTTCAGCTTAGGTTTAGCTGTACAATTTCTCTCTCTCTCTCTCTCTCTCCCTCCCCCCCCTCTTTTTGCCAGGGCCTGCCCATTGGAATAAAGAGGAAGATGACTTGAATCATGTGAGCAATAGCAAGAGTGTAAAATAATAAAGAAAACAAAGGTACTATATAAATAAGGTGGTGTGATTAAATTAGTGACTAAATTAGTGGATCAACAAAATGCTATGCATATATTTAGAAATCGGTAAGGCATTTGATAAAGTAAACCAGAGTCTATATCTTTATAAAATAGAATAATGTTGGATAGACAGTACCACTACCAGATGGATACACAATTGGCTGACCAACCACACTCAGCATGCAGCTCTCAATAAAGCTACATCTACCTGGAAAGAAGCATGAAGTCGTTCTGTCTTGGACCCAATGCTCTTTAACATCTTAATAAATAAGGTAGATGTTAGTAGAATAAGGTAGAATAAAAGGGAATCTCATCAAATTTGCAGGAAAAAACAAATTCATAAGTATAGAATAGGCTTTATCTAATAATAATAATAATAATAATAATTTAATTTTATAACCCGCGCTCTCTCCCCTAGGGGACTCGAGGCGGGGCACAGGCAATTAAAATACAAGAACAAAATACAAAATACAAACTACAAAATTAAAAGTAAATTAAATTATTCCTGCGCTAAAACCCAAATGCTAAACTAAAAATTACCCCTAAAACCCCCTAACCTAAAAAGAGACTACCCAAGGCCGGCCAGGCGAAAAAAGTGTGTCTTTAGTTTTAAGCAGAAGGAGCGGAGGTCCGTGGTTGTCCTAATATCGGGGGGAAGGTCGTTCCAGAGGGCTGGGCCCGCCACAGAGAAGGCCCTTCTCCTGGGCGTCGCCCGCTGACAAAGTCTAGTGGACGGCACCCGGAGCAGTCCCTCTCTGTGGGAGCGAATCGGCCGTGAGGATGTATGGGGCAGGATCCGATCCCGCAGGTAGCTAGGTCCCGAGCCATGGAGCGCCTTGAAGATGATAATTAGCACCTTGAAGCGCACCCGGAAGACGACAAGTAGCCAGTGCAGCTCGCGCAAGAGCGGTGTTACGTGGGCAAACCTAGAGGTGCCCATAATTGCTCGCGCGGCTGCGTTCTGGACCAACTGAAGCCTCCGGGTGCACCTCAAGGGGAGCCCCATGTAGAGAGAGTTGCAATAATCCAGTCAGGATGTCACGAGAGCATGAGTGACTGTGCGAAGGGCGTCCCGATCCAATAGGGGGCGCAACTGGCGTACCAGGCGGACCTGGTAAAACGCCCTCCTGGCAACGGCTGTCACTTGATCTTCCATGGACAGCCGGGTATCCAGGAGAACACCCAAGTTGCGCGCCCCATCCACAGGGGCAGGATGTTCGCCCCCTATGGCCAGAGATGGAATCATCTGGTTGAATCGGGCAGCCGGAAACCACAGCCACTCGGTCTTGTTCGGGTTGAGCCTGAGTCCGTTACTCCCCATCCAGATCCGCACGGCTTCCAGGCACTGGCACATCACCGCTACGGCATCGTTGGGGTGGTTTGGGGTAGATATGTACAGCTGGGTGTCATCAGCGTACAGATGGTACTCTACCCCAAAACCACGGATGATCTCACCCAACGGCTTCATATATGCATTAAACAGGAGAGGCGAGAGGACCGACCCCTGAGGCACCCCACATGTGAGGGGTCTCGAGGTCGACCTCTGCCCTCCTGCCAACACAAATTGCGATCGGCCAGAGAGGTAGGAGGAGAACCACCATAACACGGTGCCTCCCACCCCCAACCCCCCCAGCCGATGCAATAGGATACCATGGTCGATGGTATCGAAAGCCGCCGAGAGGTCTAATAGGACCAGGATGGAGGAACAACCCCCATCTCTGGCCCTCCAGAGATCATCGACCAACGCGACCAATGCCGTCTCGGTGCTATGCCCGGGCCGAAAGCCGGACTGGCGCGGGTCTAGATAATCAACTTCCTCCAGGTGACGGGGAAACTGTTGTGCCACCACACTCTCAACAACCTTCGCCAAAAAGGGAAGGTTGGAGACTGGACGGTAGTTGTTTAAAAGAGCTGGATCCAAAGAGGGCTTCTTAAGGAGGGGCCTCACCATAGCCTCTTTTAGGGAAGCAGGCAAGGAACCCTCACTCAAGGATGCGTTGATAACCTCTTGGAGCCAGCCTCGTGTCACCTCCCAGGATGCCAGTACAAGCCAGGAGGGACACGGGTCCAATAAACATGTGGTGGCTCGCAGTCGCCCACGTAACCTGTCCATATCCTCGGAAGCAACGGAGTCAAACTCCTCCCAAACAAGATCCGCCTCGCGGCATTCCACTGGACCAGCAATGGGGGCTAACTCATTCTGTATCTGAGCGGTTTTCTCCTGCAGATAAGACACAAATTCCTCTGCTCTACCCTGTAACGGGGCAACCCGCACCCTCTGTTGAAGGAGGGAGCGGGTCACCCTAAACAGGGCGGCAGGGCGGTTATCTGCGGATGCTATGAGAGTGGCGCAATGATGGCGTTTGGCCACTCTCAGCGCCACAATGTAAGTCCGTAAATGGGCTCTTACCTGTGTCCGGTCAGATTCAGAGCGGGAAGCCCTCCATCTTCTCTCTAGGCATCTCTTGTGGCGTTTCATCACCCTTAGCTCCTCGGTAAACCAAGGGGCCAGGGTGGCTCGGCGCCACACGAGAGGCCGCAAGGGCGCGACCCGATCCAAGGCTCCCGTGGTCGCAATATTCCATGCGGCCACGAGGTCCTCCATCGGGGCGCGGGTCAGGGGTACAGGAAGTGGCCCAAGCGCCGCCTGGAACCCGTCTGGGTCCATCAGGCGCCTGGGGCGGAACCAGATTGGTGATTCAGGTTCCGCCTCCCCGCGGAGGGGAGCAGCGGTCGGAAAGTCGAGCTGGAGAAGTGAGTGGTCTGACCATGACAAGGGCGTGATGACTATATCCCCTATACCCAGATCACTCGCCCATTGGCCAGAGACGAAGATGAGATCTGGTGTGTTTCCACCCTCGTGGGTGGGGCCTTGAATTACTTGGGTCAGGTCCATGGCCGTCATGGAAGCCATGAACTCCCGAGCTACCTCGGATGATACGCCAACCGTTGGCAAGTTGAAGTCCCCCATGACTAAAAGTCTGGGGGTCTCAATTGCCACCGTAGCGATCACCTCTAGGAGCTCGGGCAGGGCTGCTGCTGCATAGCGAGGAGCCAGGTATACAACTAGCAAGCCCAACTGCCTCCCTAGGCCCCACTTCACGCAGAGGGACTCACAACCAGTGGTCTGTGGCACAATGGTTTCTCTCGGCTCAAGACTTTCTTTCACAATGACCGCTACCCCACCACCCCTACCCAGGGCCCGGGGCTGATGAAAAGCGCGGTAACCTGGTGGGCAGATTTCAACGAGGGGAAGTCCTCCCTCGAGGCCCAACCATGTCTCCGCAATCCCAACCAGGTCCGGCCCCCCCTCTGACACAAGGTCATTAATCTGCTTGATAGTAGTAACTGTAAGAGGAATCTAGGTGTCCTAGTGGACTGCAACGTAACTATGATTTGACCAGTACATGTTTATAGCCACTTATACTTCTCTTATATTCCCTTCTCCCAGGGATTAGAACAAGATACTGACAGAAATGATAGAAGGCAAGAAAAAGAGTGTGAGGAGCCAGTGGTGGGATTTAGCTGGTTCGTACCAGTTTAAGCGAACTAGTTGTTAAATTACTCACACACCCCACTATCAAAGTGGATCCTGAGCACTGTGCTGCAATGAAGAAACGGGCAACAAAATGGCCAGCTTTCTTCTTGCTGCTCCTCCTCCCCCACTTGTGCCTGCCATTCCATTGTCTGTTTCTTCATTGCAGTGCAGTACAACATCCACAATCCACTTTGATGGGGGGTGTAACAATTTGCCTTGCCAAATTAACCCCACAATATCCCCTACATTGGGCCCAGCTTCAATCTGGCTGCCAACTTAATTCCTCGCCCTTCTCACTTTTTTTCTGCAGACAGGCTAACACCCCCTGCATACAGTTCCACAAGGAGTGGGCAACTCCTCCCTCCACTTCCCTCCCAATTCTTCACCGTCTCATGTAAGTTCTTGGGAGATCAACTCCTTGTCTCTATGGAAATCCCCCCTCCTCGTTCCTCGGAAACCTCACCTCTTAAATGAGCCATGTTTAGAAGGCTGAAATAGCCATGAGACCAAAGTGTAGACAAGCACCCTCATAAACATCCTTTTGGTAAAGTGTAGAATTTTAACAACTGGTTCACCCAAGATCAGATGGCCGTTGTGGGAGGCTTGTCCCACATGTGCAGCAGAGCTGAGGACAGGGATGGGTAACATCTCCCATGAGAGCCAACCTAGGCAAACCAATTGTTAAATTATTTGAATCACATCACTGTAAGGATCTCTAAAAGGAATATCAGAAATATCAGAAAGCAATCAATAGAACAAATACTGTAAGTATCTTACATGATAGTAAGAAATTAGAACAATCTCCGTAAGTGGGATTTATAATTCATTAAAATAATAATAATAATAATAAATTTGAATTTATTAACCGCTCCCTCTCCCCACAGGGACCCGGGGCGGTGCACAGGAGGAACTAAAAACAATATAAACAATAAATACAAAAATATATACTTTAAAACACAATTAAACAATATTATCCCGTGCTAAAAATAATTAAAAACCCATTAAAATACATTTACAATCTATAGACAGAGAGACTATCCAAGGCCGGCCAGTCGAAAGATATGGGTCTTTAATTTCGTACGGAAGGAGCGGAGGTCAGTGGTCGTTCTGATATCGGGGGGAAGGTCATTCCAGAGGGCCGGGCCCGCCACAGAGAGAGCCCTTCCCCTGGGCGTCGCCCGCTGACAAAGTCTAGTGGACGGCACCCGGAGAAGTCCCTCTCTGTGGGAGCGAATCGGCCGTGAGGATGTATGGGGCAGGATCCGATCCCGCAGGTAGCTAGGTCCCGAGCCATGGAGCGCCTTGAAGATGATAATTAGCACCTTGAAGCGCACCCGGAAGACGACAGGCAGCCAGTGCAGCTCGCGCAAGAGCGGTGTAACGTGGGTGAACCTAGTGGTCCCCATAATTGCTCGCGCGGCTGCATTCTGAACTAACTGAAGCCTCCGGGTGCACCTCAAGGGAAGCCCCATGTAGAGAGAGTTACAATAGTCCAGTCGGGATGTCACGAGGGCATGAGTGACTGTGCGAAGGGCGTCCCGATCCAATAGGGGGCGCAATTGGCGAACCAGGCGAACCTGGTAAAACGCCCTCCTGGCCACGGCTGTCACTTGCTCTTCCATAGACAGCCGGGTATCCAGGAGGACACCCAAATTGCGCGCCCCATCCACAGGGGCAAGATGTTCGCCCCCTATGGCCAGCGTTGGAGAGAGCTGGTTGAATCGGGCAGCCGGAAACCACAGCCACTCGGTCTTGGTCGAGTTGAGCCTGAGTCCGTTACTTCCCATCCAGATCCGCACGGCTTCCAGGCACTGGCACATCACCGCTACGGCATCGTTGGGGTGGTTTGGGGTAGATATGTACAGCTGGGTGTCATCAGCGTACAGGTGGTACTCTACCCCAAAACCACGGATGATCTCACCCAGCGGCTTCATATATGCATTAAACAGGAGAGGCGAGAGGACCGACCCCTGAGGCACCCCGCATGTGAGGGGTCTCGGGGTCGACCTCTGCTCTCCTGCCCACACAAATTGCGATCGGCCAGAGAAGTAGGAGGAGAACCACCGTAAAACAGTGCCTCCCACCCCCAACCCCCCCAGCCGATGCAATAGGATACCATGGTCGATGGTATCGAAAGCCGCCGAGAGATCTGATAGGACCAGGATGGAGGAACATCCCCCATCTCTGGCCCTCCAGAGATCATCTACCAACGCGACCAATGCCGTCTCGGTGCTATGCCCGGGCCGAAAGCCGGACTGGCGCGGATCTAGATACTCAATTTCCTCCAGGTGACGGGGAAACTGTTGTGCCACCACACTCTCGACAACCTTCGCCAAAAAGGGAAGGTTGGAGACTGGACGATAGTTGTTTAAAAGAGCTGGGTCCAAACAGGGCTTCTTGAGGAGGGGCCTCACCATGGCCTCTTTTAGGGAAGCAGGCAAGGAACCCTCACTCAAGGATGCGTTGACAACCTCTTGGAGCCAGCCTCGTGTCACCTCCCAGGATGCCAGTACAAGCCAGGAGGGGCACGGGTCCAATAAACATGTGGTGGCTCGCAGTCGCCCACGTAGCCTGTCCATATCCTCGGAAGTAACGGAGTCAAACTCCTCCCAAACAAGATCTCTCTCGTGGCATCCCACTGGGCCATGAATGGGGGCTAGCTCACTCTGTATCTGAGCGGTTTTCTTCTGCAGAAAAGTCACAAATTCCTCTGCTCTACCCTGTAGCGGGGCTTCCCGCTCCCTCTGTTGGAGGAGGGAGCGGGTCACCCTAAACAGGGCGGCAGGGCGGTTTTCTGCGGATGCTATGAGAGTGGCACAATGGTGACGTTTGGCCACTCTCAGCGCCACAATGTAAGTCCGTAAATGGGCTCTTACCTGTGTCCGGTCAGATTCAGAACGGCTAGACCTCCATCTTTCCTCTAGGCATCTCTTGCGGCGTTTCATCACCCGCAGCTCCTCAGTAAACCAAGGGGCCAGGGTGGTTCGCCGCCGCAAGAGAGGCTGCAAGGGCGCGACCCGATCCAAGGCTCCCACGGCCGCAATGTTCCATGCGGCCGTGAGGTCCTCCATCGGGGCGCGGGTCAGGGATACAGGAAATGGCCCAAGCGCTGTCTGGAACCCATCCGGGTCCATCAGGCGCCTGGGGCGGTACCAGATTGGTGACTCTGGTTCCGCCTCCCCGCGGAGGGGAGCAGCGGTTGGAAAGTCGAGCCGGAGAAGTGAGTGGTCTGACCATGACAAGGGTGTGATGACTATGTCCCCTATACCCAGATCACTCTTCCATTGGCCTGAGACAAAGATGAGATCCGGCGTATGTCCACCCTCATGGGTGGGGCCCTGAATTACTTGGGTCAGGTCCATGGCCGTCATGGAAGCCATGAACTCCCGAGCTGCCACGGATGATTCGCCCAACGATGGCAGATTAAAGTCCCCCATGACTAAAAGTCTGGGGGACTCAACTGCCACTGTAGCGATCACCTCCAGGAGCTCGGGCAGGGCTGCTGCTACATAGCGGGGAGCCAGGTATACAACCAGCAAGCCCAACTGCCTCCCTAGGCCCCACTTCACGGAGAGGGACTCACAGTCGGTAGTCTGAGGCACAATGGTCTCTCTCGGCTCAAGGCCTTCCTTGATAATGACCGCTACCCCACCTCCCCTGCCTAGGGCCCGCGGCTGATGAAATGCGCGGTAGCCTGGTGGGCACATTTCAACGAGGGGAAGTCCTCCCTCGTGGCCCAACCAGGTTTCCGCAATTCCTACCAGGTCCGGCTCCCCCTCTGACACAAGGTCGCTAATGAGGGGGGCTTTGTTGACAACGGACCTGGCGTTGCAAAACATCAGCCGCAGACCCTGGCTCTGTATTCCCTGGCCACCTAGCCTGCGGGGGTTGTGGCACCCGACCGTTTGCAACCAACGGCTACGTGCCACCAACCGGGAGGATGAAGATTGTCTCCCCTCGGTCCTGCCCCTCCCCACGACCCTCTGAATTGGTATGCCCTCCTGTGGAACGACTCGGGAATCCCCCCTCTTTTCGGCACCTTCCGCTTCCCTCCGTCGACTGCTATCCTGGCCCTTGCTATTAATTGTTGCTTCCGTCTCCATCTGTCTATATCCGCCCCCCTCCCTCGAACCCCCTAAAAAAGATAATTTAAACAATTTCCTAACTAAAAAACCCCTGAGGCCGCGCTTCGCCCACCTCTCCGGATTAATAAATCCCTCCTCGAGGCGGGCCCTCGTTAACGAGGAGGGCCAAACCTGCGAGAGCGGGGACTCTTGCAGAAGCATAAGGTCTGCCATAGAGTACATAATCATAATTATAGTATATAAATATAAATATATAAATACATAGACACATATAAATACATAAATATATAAATATATAGATATAAAAATATAATACAACTATAAATACGAGATATAAAATGGGTCAAAGTTAATTATGGGGAGCATGTTGACAATTTGAATGGTAAAAATAGATGTTAAGAGTAATAATTAAATAATTCACATGCACAGTGAGATATAGTCCGGCTTGATCTCAAAAATTCATCGCAGATGTTAAAAATAGTCAATCAGTCTATCAGTCCGGGTGGGGGGGGGTCAAGAATATAATTTGGGGAATAGTTGGGGATGGAGGGGGGGAGTGGGCAGTCTCTGGAGCCCAGATTTTTAAAGGGCTCTTCTGGTCTTGCATCCTCTCAAGAAAAGGCCAGGCCAAGACGTTCCTCCTACTCCTGGCCAGGCCCGGGTAACAGTTCTTATAGGCCTCGGTCATCCAGTTCTTATAGGCCTCGATCATACCACTGCCAAGAATCACCAAGCTCCTCTGGTCTCCAGGATTCATCTCCTCCTGGAGGCCTCGGACCTCGGGCCTCGGACCTCGGGCCGACCACTCTTCCGTCTTGCAGGCCCGGCCTCCCCACAACCAGCGAAGCCCCCGTTCCGGCCATCGGCCCATCCAGAGGCTCCAGTGGGTGGATGATGTCACACAGGATGCATACGCCACGGCCATTAGTTCAGATCTTCCAGCCGTTCTTTCTGCTGCCCAAAAAGAATCCCACCTCCTCCTAGAGGCCTCGGGCCGGCCGCTCTTCTCCCAGCCCGGCCCGGCCCGATCCGGTCTCTCCTCCATTTCCAAACCTCCCCGATGACCTCCAGCTCAGTAGCTCACCCCAGCTCAGCAACGCGGCTCCGTAGATCATCCCAGCGCCGTAGATCATCCCAGCGCCGCTCTAGCCCCGGCCACCACATCCTCCTGGCCTCAGCTCAAAAACGGCTTCGAATCGGCACTCACATCGGCTTTCGCATCGACCTCCTTCTCCTCAGGTCTGCGTTCCGGCTGCCACGTTTCCGCCGCCATCCACGCCCGGCGTCCTCAGCGTCCTCGGCGATATCTCCGCCGCTGTCTTACCCTAGAGAGCCGTCCAGATCTCAAACTATTGCTAGGGTAAGCAACTCACTGGGCCCGGCCCTTAGGAATGGAAAACAGACCGGGCTGCATGTTTTTATAAGCCAACAAGCTCCAGGACCCAACGGAGCTCAGAGGCAGACTGCCATCTTCGCGCCTGCTAATTTTGATTGTGCTTCATCAATTTATTTTTCCTGGAAGTAGCAAAAGAGAGCCAGAAAGAAAGACAAGATGGCTTGGGAGCATGGAATAGATGATTTCTGCTTCCACCACCAATCTCTACCTCTGAGTGGAAGAAAAATGGATGCTGATGACAATAAGATTTGTGCTCCCATTTCTTGGAGAGAAAGACACACGTTTCAATTGATGACTCTCTACTTCAGGAAATCACAATTGGGAATGCCTCTTCATCCTCTGTCACTAGAGTTTTAGTAGCAGGCTACCTTTGAATGCATCAAAAATACAAATCCAATTCTTTTGTATTATTTGCTTGCAAAATAAGCACTTGTAAGAGTATAGCTGAAAACAATCTTAATAACATGCCATTTTTCTTAATGTGATATAGCATGATAACAATAAAATATCCAAATAATACTATTATAAAATATTTGCTTAACACTTTTCAGACCGTGAGAAATGTCAGAGGAAAGACCTGATTGTGTAAAATAATAAATAATATAGTTTTAAAGACATTACATACTTTTATTCTGTAGAAAGGTTATCATACAACATTTTGTAGTAAAAATAAAATAGATTTTGCTAGACAATGTTTAGTATTTTACAGTATTGTGCCACAAGGTAACTTTTTACCACAGTCATGGATAGACATAGAAACGGAGTAAGTATTTCAATATGGTTTTGTTTCATTCTGAATATGATCAATATTTCTGATTCAGAACTCCACCTTTTAATAAATTTGTCTATCTTACGTTGCTTTTGATGAATTTAAAAGTATTCTATTTTTCTACCATCTTACTAAGAAATGCAGAGTAGTTTCAGCAAATTTGTATTATTAAAATATAACAATACATTTTCTGATTTTCATTGGTCAGTCATTCCATTAATCAAATGTAGAGTAATAGTCCAGAATGGATGCCTTATTTGAAATATATATATACAAATATACAGAAAGTTTGTTATAATAGTTACTATGCACTTTATGAAAATATTTAAATATAAACCAAGTGTGGGCTTTGTATAACAGTTCTGCTTTCCACAAATATCAAGGTAACATTGTTTAAGCTTAAATTGATAAAACAAACAATAAGGCAGAAAATAATGTTGTATCATTGCCCTTTTTAAAGAAACTCTTCGGAAGTCATTTATCAGAACTTGCAATAATTTTGGCACCATGATTTTTATATGTCAAGTGTTTAATATTTGTTGCTATTAAAACAAGTGCACTAAAGTATCAGTAACCTAATATTTCTTTGCCATCTATATAAATAAAAATGTAAAATAGTTTGTGCAAAGCCGCTAATCTCAGAAAGTACTGGACCAATCGACACCAAATTTTCACACAATGTTCCCAAGGACTTTCAATGATATCATACGTACCTTTTATGTGGCTAGCACACTTGTGTCATGTGCAAGCAGCCAAACGTAAAAGGTACTCACTTCTCAGATTTTCACCTCCCTATAGCTCCTCCCACCTGACTTCTTAATGATGTGTCACGCCCACACCCCTCACATTTCCAATAGTCGTTTCTTCAGCAACCGAATAAGTTTCCAATGTTCCCTTACACATGGCACACTCCCATGTGGCCGACTGCACCCTGAGAAGGCCCTCTCTGTGGGAGCGTATCGGTCTAAGGGATGTATGGGGCAGGAGACGGTCTCGCAAGTAACTAGGTCCCGAGCCATGGAGCGCTTTAAAGATTGTCGTCAAAACCTTGAAGCGCACCCGGACTTCCTTCCAGTTCTTCGGCGGCGACGGTCGAGTCCTGGGACTCGTCCGCCGTTTTGTTCTTTTCGCGGTCCCAAACGGGGCGGGGTGTGCCTTTCAAGGGACCCCCCCGTAAGGTCGGCTTGCCTGGACCTTTCCTAGCCTGGCGGCAGCCGGGGGGCTCCTTGTCTTCGATCTAGGAGGGAGAAGACATGCTGCGGGGGGCTTGGTTCCCTTCGCCAACGGAGGACGGGAGCAACTAATTAATTTGGAGAGAGCTGGATAATTCGAGTCGGAGGGCTATGCTGGGACTCTGGCGGTGAGGTGGATTGTAAGTGACTTTGTCTTTTTTTGCTGGCAGCTTTGACTATAAGAAACGATGGAGGGGGGTGTTTGTTAAACCCCCCCTCGGATTTACAGCAGCGGCGTTTGGAAATGGCTCCTCGAGTTCGAGGAAGCGGATATTTCTCATCCGAACTTTGCTAAAGAGTGAAAGTCCTTTGCGGTTTGTTTCCAGCTACATAGTATCGAAGTCTTGCTACAATGCAACAATTTCCTTTGTTGATTACTCCTGCTGGCTTCCAGATTGGGCGGGGGAAGATGGCATCCCTTTGTTCTTAAGTGACTATTCTTTATGGAAAATTTCCGACATTCCCTCGTGACTTGGACCGTCTCTCTCTACTAATGGATGATTTTTGATAAATGATTAATTGATTCCTTCCCTGGAGTGCTTTCTTTGTCTTCATAATTGACTGAAAAATGTGCTTTTCTCTCTGGATTTTACAACTTTTACAACTTTGAACTGAACTTTGCCTCTGGACTTGCTCCACCGGCCGCACCCAAAAAACGCCATCTTACTGTCACTGATTTAAACCACTCACCATGGCTTCCAAAAAGCAGCCAGAAAAACCAGACACAGATGCAAGATTAACAGCTATGGAAGAAGTGTTACATTCTTTGGTACTGGAAATTAAAGAGCTTAGAAAAGACCACTGCAGTTCCAAATTAGAGCTTGTGGAGATACAGAAGAAATTGATGCAGAACACACAGAGGACTGAAGAGTTAGAACTGGGGCTGGCTGGGGCAAGGGGAGAGCTTAAAAATGTTAATATTGAAATTGGAGATTTAAATGGTCATGTGTCTAGGATGGATTTTGAAAGGATGTCATATTTTTTAAGATTTCAGAATATTCCTGAGGAATCTGGTGAATGCCTCCCTGATCTTATGAGCACAATTTTAGCAGACTACTTACACAAACTTAAGGAAGAGATCAGGGGGGACATTGACCTGGTTTATAGAATAAATTCAGCATATGCCAGGCTAAATGAACTACCCAGAGAGATACATATTAAATTTGTTAGAAGGTCTACCAGGGAGGGAATATTGAGAGGGTCCGTTAATTTACCAACAAAAGGAAGTCGCTATCTTGAAGCAGATCCCGAAAAAGATTAGAGAGGTGAGGAGGAAATATTCCTTCTTATCTAAAAAGTTGTTTAAACAGGGGATTTGGTTCAAGTGGGTGATGCCAGAAGGGATGTTGGTGTTCTGGGAAGGAGGAAGAGTAAGGATTAAGACAGTTGTTGAGGCGGAAGCCTTTCTTAAAAAACATTCCTCAATCCTGGAGGATGAAAGTGGAGGAGTGGAGGGGGCCATGGCCTCGCCCACTGGGGGCCAGGGAGGAGAACAAGAAGATACAATTGCTAAGAGACTTAGATCTAAAAAATGACTTTTTTAATATAGTATAACTTTTGTTTGGATGTTTGTATACGATTGCTAGCATAGAATTTACAATGATGTATGCACTTCTCTTCACTTTGTAGTACTATTGAAATATGTATTATCTTTGTTTTGTCAAGAAGTCACGGAGGGGGCCCATGATCTCGACGTGAAAGTTCTCAAAATATTTCCTTATCACACCTTACCCTATCCTATTTGAAAAAATTGTAAAACTCAATAAAACTTTTTCAATATAAAAAAAAAACCCTTGAAGCGCACCCGAAAGACCACAGGAAGCCAGTGCAGCTCGCGCAGGATTGGTGTTATATGGGAGTGTCTAGGCGCTACCGTAATCATCCGCGCGGCTGCATTCTGGATTAACTGTAACTTTCGAGTGCACCTCAAGGAAAGCCCCATGTAGAGAGCATTGCAGTAGTCGAGTCGGGATGTCACGAGCACTTAAGTGACTGTGCGAAGGGCAGCCCGTCCAGTAAGGGGCGCAATTGGCGCATCAGGCGTACCTGATGAAATGCCCCCCTGGCCACGGCCGCCACATGGTCCTCCATGGACAGCCGGGAGTCCAGGAGGACACCCAAATTGCGCACCCTCTCCATGGATGCTGGTGTTTCGCCCCCAATGGCCAGAGTTGGAGTAATCTGGCTGAACCAGGGTGCCGGAAGCCACAGCCACTCAGTCTTGGAAGGGTTGAGCTTGAGTTTGTTACTACCCATCCAGATCCATACGGCCTCCAAACACCGGGACATCACCTCGGTGGCATCGTTGGGGTGGTCTGGGGTGGATATGTACACCTGAGTATCATCAGCATACAGATGATATCCCACCGCAAAACCACGGATGATCTCGCCCAGCGGCTTCATATATGTGTTGAATAGAAGGGGCGAGAGGACCGACCCCTGAGGAACTCGAGGAGGGGTCTTGAGACCGACCTCTGCCCCCCTGTCAACACATATTGTGACTGACCAGAGAGGTAGGATGAGAACCACGCAAAATGGTGCCTTCCAGCCCCAACCCCCCCAGTCGGTGCAATAGGATACCATCGTCGATGGTATCAAAAGCCGCTGAGAGGTCTAACAGGACTAGGATAGAGGAATGTCCTCTATCCCGCGCCCTCCAGAGATCATCAACCAACGCGACCAATGCCGTCTCGGTGCTGTGACCGGGTCGGAAGCCGGACTGGCGCGGGTCTAGATAATCAATTTCCTCCAGGTGTCGCGGAAACTGTTGGGCCACTACACTCTCTACAACCTTCACTAAAAAGTGAAGGTTGGAGACCAGACGATAGTTCTTTAATAATGCTGGATCCAGGGACGGCTTCTTGAGGAGGGGCCTTACTACTGCCTCTTTCAAGACGGCAGGCAAGGACCCCTCACTCAGAGATGCGTTGACAATGCCCTGGAGCCAGCCTCGTGTCGTCTCCCAGGATGCCAGTACAAGCCAGGAGGGACACGGGTCCAATAAACATGTAGTAGCCTTAAGTCTCTTTGACAGCCTGTCCATATCTTCGGTAGTAACAAAGTCAAACTCCTCCCAAGATGGTACCCCAAGAACAGCCTCGGACAGTCCGACTGGACCACTCTCGATGGAGGGTAGCTCATTCTGAATCCGAGTGATTTTCTCCTGCAGATAAATCCCAAATTCCTCTGCTCGTCCCTGCAGAGGGGCTTCCCGCGGCCTCTGGTGAAGGAGGGAGTGGGTCATCCCAAACAGGCCGGCAGGGCGGTTATCTGCGGATGCAATAAGGGTGGCACAATACTCATGCCTGGCCACCCTTATCGCCACTAAGCAAGTCCTAATATAGGTTCTCACTAGTGTTCGGTCGGCTTCGGAGCGAGAAGATCTCCATTTGCTCTCTAGGCATCTCTTGTGGCGTTTCATCTCCCTAAGCTCCTCGGTAAACCAAGGAGCCTGGGTGGTTCATCGCCGCAAGAGAGGCTGCAAGGGCGCGACTCGGTCCAAGGCCCCCGTGGCCGCACTTAACCATGCGGCCACTAGGTCCTCAGTCGAGTCGCGGGGCAAGTCCACAGGAATTGGCCCAAGCTCCCTCTGGAACCTTACCAGGTCCATCAGGAGCCTGGGGCGGAACCATATAGGAATATCAGGCTCCACCTCCCCGCGGTGAGGTGCGGCGATCGGAAAGAGAGAGGGAGAAATACAGTAGGTAGGTAGATAGGTAGAGGGATAAAGAGAGAGAGAGGGAAAAATACAGTAGGTAGGTAGAGGGATAAAGAGAGAGAGAGGGAAAATGCAGTAGGTAGGTAGGTAGGTAGGTAGGTAGGTAGGTAGGTAGGTAGGTAGGTAGGTAGGGGGAGAGAGGAAGAAATATAGTAGGTAGGTAAGTTAATAATAATAATAATAATAATAATAATAATAATAATAATAATAATAATAATAATAATAATAATAATAATAATAATAATAATTTATATTTATAAACCGCCCCCTCTCCCTGAAGGGACTCGGGGCAGTGTACAGGAAAATTAAAAACCAACTGAAACATACAATACACACAAATTAAAAACGAATTAAACTACCCTGTACAAAATTTAAAAACCATTAAAATTACCACCCATTAAAACCCAATAAACAATTTGAGAAAATAGACTGGGACGAGGAGCATAGATTAGGCCAAACCGGCCTGGTGAAACAAATAGGTCTTTACTTTTTGGCGGAAGGCGCGGAGGTCCGTAGTCATTCTAATATCCGGGGGTAGGTCGTTCCAGAGGGTCGGGCCCATCACAGAGAAGGCCCTTCCCCTGGGCGTCGCCCGCTGGCACTGCCTGGTGGACGGCACCTGGAGAAGTCCCTCTCTGTGTGAGCGAATCGGCCGAAGGGATGTATGGGGCAGGATATGATCCCGCAAATAACTAGGTCCTGTGCCATGGAGCGCTTTAAAGATGATAATCAGCACCTTGAAATGCACCCAAAAGACCACAGGTAGCCAGTGCAGCTCGCGCAGAAGTGGTGTTACATGGGAGTATCCAGAGACTCCCATAACTGCCCGCGCAGCCGCGTTCTGGACCAGCTGTAGTCTCCGGGTACATCTCAAGGGGAGCCCCATGTAGAGAGCATTACAGTAGTCCAGCCGAGACGTCACAAGTGCATGAGTGACCGTGCGAAGGGCGTCCCGGTCCAATAGGGGATGCAACTGGCGCACCAGGCGAACCTGGTAAAATGCCCCCCTGGCCACAGCTGTCACATGGTCTTCTAAAGACAGCCAGGAATCCAGGAGGACGCCTAAGTTGTGTGCCCGCTCCACGGGGGCTAGATGTTCACCCCCTATGGCCAGTGATGGCGTCAACTGGTTGAACTGGGGCGCCGGTAGCCACAGCCACTCAGTTTTGGACGGGTTGGGCCTGAGTCTGTTCCTTCCCATCCAGATCCGCACGGCTTCCAGACACCGGGACATCACTTCGACGGCATCGTTGGGGTGGTTTGGGGTAGAGATGTACAGCTGGGTATCATCTGTGTACAGATGGTAATCTACCCCAAACCCACGTATGATCTCGCCCAGCGGCTTCATATATGTATTGAACAAGAGGGGCGAGAGGACCGACCCCTGAGGCACGCCACACGTGAGAGGCCTCGCAGTCGACCTCTGCCCCCATCAATACAAATTGCGACCGACCGGAGAGGTAGGAGGAGAACCACCGTAAAACGGTGCCCCTCACCCCCAACCCCTCCAATCGGTGCAATAGGATACCATTGTCGATGGTATCAAAAGCCGCTGAGAGGTCTAATAGGACCAGGATGGAGGAACATTGGGGGTTATACGGTGGTTGTGTGTACATGTTTGTGTGTGCAGGTGTAGATCTACACATACATTGGTTGGCCATTTAACCAGACTGGGCCACAGCAACGCGTGGCCGGGTACAGCTAGTTTTAAATAGTTATAGACTTCAGCATGGATAGGCCTCAGGAGATAAAATGTGCATATACATGCTAAGAGTTTTCTTGCAATTTGGGGGAGAGAGGAAAAGTCCATTTGACTGACAGCTGTAAGTGAATGGAACCCTACTTTCAGAAAGCTTTAAAAATCAAATCAAAGTACACCACATTTAAAGTCCAAGATGAGATCTACTGAATTAAATGGGAAAATTCTCCAAAGTTGGTGGAGATAGCATCCATGCATGGGGTTAACTCTGTCCATTATCCAATAAGACTGAGTCTACAAACTGTGATATCATAGCTTCTGAGGTAGCTCCTCCCAGCTTTTAGACTCAGTCTATTCCTGGACTGGCTGTGCATTTGTCTCTGGCCTCCAATTTTGGATAAAATAAGTAGGATTTAAAAAAAATTTGGCCAGATTCTTCAAAAATTTCTCAAGCCTTCAATTGGACATCAGAAAGGCAGGGAAAAGTCACAGCCTTTGCAGAATGTGCCCCAGTGGCAGGGAGGGCACCACAGGTCAGCTCTGGAGTGGCCTCCCAGGGGCATACCCATCGGCAGTTTCTCACAATGGACAAGTCCATGAGTGTAACTCCGCGGCCTCTGTCTCATGCTATCTTCAGCGCCACTCCCAATGTCATCCAGAACCAATGGGTTTTCCCCAGTACAGGTCCACTCCTGAACACCCTGGACAAATGTCTCTACAATGTGGGGCCAGAGAGGCTCTCAAAGGCTCTCAAAGTTCCTTCCATCAATTTCCCAGTGGTAAGTCTTTCATCCCCCAATGCGGAGTCTGCTGCTCCTGAGCATGCCCTCTGTTCGGAATATAAGAGGTTTGAACAGATGCTCATTAAAGGGCATCAGGGTTTGGCCTGGACAGTTTGAGCCTCTACTTCCACTTCCTTCTTTAGTAGAGCTGCCCTCCTTTTTTGAGGCAGCTACAGGATAGAATCCCATCCAATAATTCCAGGGCTCACCGGGATGTCAATAAACTTCAGGCAGCTGTGGAATATGCAGCGGATACATCCTTGGATGCAGTTCGCTTTGTGTCCAAATCCATTGCTTCCTCAATTACTACACGCTGCCTTCTGTGGCTCAAGCAATGGCAGGCAGACGCTAGGGTTAAGTGGAGGCTAATCACTACCCCCTTTGCTAGCAATCTCCTATTTGGTCCTTCACAAGAGCCACTTCTAATTGAATCCAAGGACAAATGAAAGGTACTTCTGTCTGTCACTCAGAAATCAGAAGGGCGTTCTCTGGCATTTTATCACAAGACACCCTTTCAAGGGCAGGATGGAGTTTTTAACAACTCCCATCCTCAATGACAGGCCCCTCCTAGACAGGGCCCCACATTTTCTGCCAGATCAGGCAGGAGCAGCCAACATTTCCCCCTTAGGAAGCCCTTCCAAGGAGGTTTCAATCATCCCTTCAGAAGGCAGAAGTGACTGTCTGGAATCGCTCCCCTTGGGGGCTGGCTAGTGGCCTTCGTAGATCATTGGAATGACACCACCAATGACATCTGGGTCAGGAGAACTATCAGGTCAGGTCTAGCCTTAGACATCCTCTCCAGCACTCTGAACCACTTTGTCACATTACCGGTCTCCAGGGATCCACTCCAGCACCATCTGGTGGAGCAAGCCATTCAGCACCTACTCCACATTCAGGCCAGGCAACCAGTGCCTCCAGGTTAGGTGGGACAGGGGTTCTACTCTCATCTCTTTATTGTGCCAAAGTCTTTGGGGGGGGTTGGAGAGGCCTGGTGACCCCTGTGGAGGACCTGGTCTGCGTGCCTGTCCTCTGGCTTGAGGAGATCCTCTTGACCCCCTGGAAGTGTCGTGGTCAAGTAGAGGGCAGCAATAGGATTGTCCACCAGAGTACAAGCCAATGCCTTGTTGAGGAGAGCCTCTATATTATAGAACCATTTCTCTTTGGCTGATGGGCCAGGGCCTGGGGTTGGCATAGCCCACTGGCGCTGAATAGCATTCACAAATATCTGGGGTGTCGGTATGGCCTCTGCCTCGATCGTGTTCTCCATAAACCAAGACCTGGAGGACTGTGCCAGAGCTGGATTGGTAGTTGAAGGGGGAGGAGCCACGAAATCGGAGGCAGCCTTGGCCTTAGCCAGAAGAGGTTTGAACAGAGCGGGTGGGAATAGCCCGGTATTGACCAGCTTCTCTGGTCCCTGGCCTTCCTCCCCGGACAGTTCCGCATCACAGATTTCGCCCTCCTCGGAGGTTGGCAATGGGCTGCGATCAATGTCGGCTGGAGACAGATGGGGCTGAGCTGCCGATGACCCCCCGGTCACATTGGTGTGTGCCCCTTGAGGCCCTTGCTCCTTCTCCCGCATGCCTGCAGCAATGCCTTGCCTGATGGCCTCCGCAATAAATTCCTGCATGCTGGTCATCAAGGCAGGAGCCTGCCATGTGGATGATGGTGGAGGGAGCACCGGGCCCCAGTTCCCATCAGGCCTCAAACCAGCAGCTGTGGGAGTAAAGGTGGCTTCAGCTGGACGCGGCAGTGACTTGTTAGGGTTGGTGCCCCAAAGTCCCGAGGTATCTATGGATAAGATAGGACTAAAGGGGCCTGGGGTCAAGTCCAGCTGCAAGGGCCCCAAGGGGGGAGGACGGGATGCCGCACTGGCCGCAGGCTCCACAGATTGTATTGGAAGCCTTTGACTGACCACCTTTTTTTTTTTTTGAAAAAGTTTTATTGGGTTTTACAATTTTTTATAAAAATAGGATAAGGGTAAATAAGGAATTACAAAGACATTTTGAGAACCTCTATGTCGGAAGTGTCGGCCCCCTCTGAGGCTTCATTAAAAAAAATTATAGATAATAGAATAAATTTTCATTTGTACTACAAAGTGGAAAGAAATACAAATATATCATTTTAAAATCCATGCTAACAATCATGTATAAACATCCAAATAAAAGTTGTACTATACAAAAATAAAGTCACTTGTGAGATCTAAGTCTTTTGGCAATTGTGTCTTCCTCTACCTGACGGCACCCTCCGCTCTCCCATTTTCATCCTCCAGGATTGAGGAGTGTTTTTTAAGAAAGGCTTCCGCCTCTGCAATTGTTTTAATTCTTACCCTTCCTCCCTCCCAGAACACCAACATTCCCTCAGGCATCACCCACTTGAACCAGGCCCCCTTTTTGAATAATCTTTTGGACAAGAAGGAATACTTCCTTCTTATCTCTCTAATCTTTTTCGGGACCTGTTTCAAGATGGCAATCTCATGCTGTTGATAAATTAAAGGACCGTCTCTCTGTGTTCTCAGGATCCGTTCCCTTGTTGACCTTCTTACAAATTTAATATGTATCTCTCTGGGTACTTCATTTATCCTGGAATATGCTGAATTAATTCTATAAATCAGATCAATGTCCCCCCAAATATCTTCTTTACTCTTTTTTATATAATCTGCTAAAATCGTACACATTAAATCTTCCAGATCCTCAGTGCTTGATTCAGGAACGTTCTGAAATCTTAAAAAGTAAGACATCCTTTCAAAATCCATCCTAGACATATGACCAGTTAAATCCCCTATTTCATTATGAGAATTTTTAAGCTCTTCCCTTGTCTCAGCCAACCCCACCTCCAGTCCATCAATTCTTTGTTTGTTTTCCATTAGTGCTTTCTGTGTCTCCAAAAGTTTTAATTTTGAACTGACATTGTCCTTCCGAATTTCTTTAATTTCTTTCATGATGTTCTGAAGAGTTTCATCTATTGCTGATAATTTAGCGTCCACATCTGCTTCTTTGGGTAACATTGAAGTAATCTTAGGTTGATGTAGCTGCTTTTTTGAAGCCATAATGAAAGATTTAAGTCTTTGTCACTAAAATGCTGGAGAGGAGTCTGCGAGTCAAGGAGGGAGCAGTATCCAATGTCCAAATTCAGAGTTTCATTTAGTTATAATCCAGAGAGAAACCAAGTTCTTAAAGACAATCAGATAAGAAAAAAAAAGAAGGCACTTCAGGGAAAGGTCCAATTAATCAATTACATTCATCCATTAATAAAAAGAGAAAAGCAGTCCCGAACACAAGGGGATGTCAGCAATTTTCCAAGAAAAGTATGTCTCCTGAGAACAAAGGAACACCATCTTCCCCCGCCCTTCTGGAAGCCGCCGAGAGTTAGCAAGTGAAAGTTACTTCATTGTTGCCAGACTTCGATACAAAGTATCCAAAGATCGTGAAGGAAAGACTTTCACTTATGGTTTAAGAAAATCAGATGTTGATTTCTCCGCTTCCCCAAGCCTGGGGAGCATTTCTAAATGCCGCTTTTTTTTCCATTCTGAGGGGGGGTATTACAAACTTCCCCCTCCTTCTTCTTTCAAGCTTAAAGTTGCAAGCATTAAAATAAAGTCACTCATGATCCACTTTGCAGCCAGGAGCCTCGGTGTTGCCTTCAACCCCGACGTTTCAGTTCTTCTTTAAACCAGATAGCTGTTCCGGCTCTCCATCGGCAAAGGGGACAACGCCCCCCCCCCCGCGACTCGTTCCTCTGCACCTAGGTCGAAGCGGGGGCCACCCCCTGACCGCTGTCGGGGGGGATTCCCCGCAATCCGCCCGTACAGCAGGAGTCCTTTCAAAGAACTCCCTGCCCCCGGGGGGGCCGCAGAGGCAACCAAGCGGCGGACGAGGACCAAGACTCGACCGTCGCCTCCGGCCAACCGGAAGGAAGTCCCGACTGACCACCTTTGACTGCGAACGTGGCTGCCTCCTCATCACCCCCATTCTTGACAGCAGCAGCAGAAGAGCTCCAAGGAGCAAACAGGGGATCTCAGCAAGGAGGCAAGTCAGGGAGAGGTAGCCATAGGCCGGAGACCTTGGCTGGACACTCGAATAGGCTGAGTCCGGTGGCTGCTGCTGAGGGCAACTGGTCTACTCACAAGCAAGTATAATCTCGAAATTTATTCTTTGCAGAGAGGTTTCCAAAGGTGAAAGTTGGATACCGGACAGTCCCAGAGCTGGACTGAGTTGGAAAACTGGGTATGGCAGCTCCTGAGGGGGTTATATACCAGCTTAATTAATTAGTAATCAGACTCAGTCAGTGGATAGATTCTACCCATACATGGATGCTATCTCCACCCTTATTGAGAATAAGTCTTTTGCCATCCTTCCCTTTAGTTCTAAAAATCTATAATGAATCCTCTAGCTCTAAATAAATCTTTAAAAATAATATTAACCTTTTATATAATCATGTCAGGGTCTGCAGGTGTCCAGCCAGCATACAAGTAAATAATTCAGCAGGATTCATTTATACAATAAACTTCTTTATATACAATACTATAAAACATGATGCATGTATACAATACCCATAAAGCTCTTGCAATATGGTAGAGAGAAAAAGTAGCAGGTACAAGGACAAGAAGTAGAAGCAAGGAGACTCAAGCAAAGACAAACAAACTCTTATATACACAGAAAAGTTAAGCTAAGCCATGCCCAGGCTCCAAGCCATCTCACATGGCTCACAACAAATCCTATGTCACAGTCACCAAACAGTTCCCATTGGCTGACTTGTTGTTATGGCTATTCCAATTCATAAATTCTTATACACTGACAAATCCATATAATTCTTCTATGATATCTCAAAACTGTGATCTGGAAGGAACTATATTAAAATTTTATTTGGATTCTAAATATATGTAAATTTCTGGAAAAGTTGCTGCTTGAAAATAATCATAGCACAGATCAACAAAAAATAGCTTGAACAAAGAACATATTAGTTGCAGCTAGCAGAACATAATAGATTGTTTTCAGTAAAGTTAAACCAGGCTGACACAATAGGCACTAAAACTGAATTTGCTTGGGATTTCATTTATTTATTTGTTCCTTTAAGGGGGGTCATGTCTCTATAGAAGTCAATGAAAGAGAAATAGCAGATTTCCATAGGTCACACAACTTGCCTGATTAAATCCATGTTTAAGTATACTGCTTCTAACTTTCTACACAATAGATTTAAAATAGTATTGCAAGAAATAATCCTGGAATTTGTTTTCAATTTGCAATGCTGTATCAAGTGGAAATGGTGGGGTCCACAAGTTAATGGATCAATGTTCTGGGATTAGATTTTCTTTGCTTACTGGTTTGCCATCTTTCCAGAAGTCAATATCAACATAACTCCTCATTTATTTTGAAGAAAACATTTCAGATTTGACCATAACTTTGGAAGAAATAAGAAACATGTACAGGCAGCCCAGTTTTCAAAAGATGCATCATGAGCCGCTTGGCCTTGCAGTCATTCTAAGTAATCCTATTTGTTTATGAACATCCACACTCCTGCTGAAAGTCACTTTAGAATCATGCTTGAACAGAAAGAACAAATAATGAGAAATGAGGGGTCCTTGAAGTTTTCTGAGCTTGTTTGCTTTATTGCAGATGTTTCATTACCTGAACTAGGTAACATCATCAATAAGGAATGGGGTTTGTTCTCAGTTTATATTCTAGTGATTTGCCCTGTCAGTGTTGGAGGGAGTGGCCTTGGAGGTGGTTTTTTTTTTGCTTAAGTGGTTTACTGTTAGCTTGTTTGGCACTTTCTTGATTGGGGTATTGCTTAGTTCTTGATTGTTGATCTGATATTAATCTTGGTTTAATCTATGCTCATCTAAGTGTTGATTCTGGTATGAAGGTATTTTGGTCTTTTTGTTCTCAATAAGGGGAAGATAGCATCCACGAATGGGTTAACACGGTACTTACTCTGATTGGACTGAGTCTGTTTGCATAATAATTAATTTGGCTATAAAAGCCCCTCCTTGAGGTGTTCTAATCCAGTTTTTCCGACTCAGTCCCCCCACCCCACCTCATATTTTACTATTTTAAAGAAAACAAATGGAAGAAAAGAAGCACAAACAGGTTTTCACATTGTATCAAACATATGTTCAATCCCATCTTACTTTGCCCTCTGTATCAAGAACTATAATATTAACTTCATTAAACTCATTTTTGCGATCTGAGCCTTGTCAGTATCGTTTCCTCCCCCCTGGCCCCTGGTGGGGGCATGGCTTCTTCTGTTTTTTCTCTGCCCCTGTTATCTGTGTCACCTAGAAGGGAAATATGTTTATTCAGAAAGGCTTTCGCCTTGGCTTGTGTTTTAAGATTAATTCTATCTCCCTCCCAGAAGATCAACATTCCCTCTGGCAACAACCATCTGAACCAAACTCCTTTATTATATAATTTTCTAGATAAGAAAGAATATTTTTTCCCCATTTCTCTTATTTTTTTTGGGTATTTGCTTCAGAATGGTTACCTCTTTATCATGATATCTCAGCGGCACACCCCTCTGTGCTCTCAATACCTCCTCCCTCATGGATTTCCTGAAGAATTTCACATGAACCTCTCTTGGAAGATTATGAGTTCTAGCATATGCTGAATTAATTCTATATACTAAATCTATGTCCCACCATATTTGATCTTTGTCTCTCTTAATGTATTCTGCTAGCATCTCACTCATAATTTCTTTGATGTTTTCATTCTCTACTTCTGGTATATTCTGGAACCTAAGAAAAAGAGACATCCTTTCAAATTCCATTTTAGAAACATAATTTTGAAACTCAAGGGTTTTTTTCTGTAATTCCTTAACTTCCCCTCCCACCTCATCCACCCTTTTCTCCAGTGAAACAATCTTTTCTCTGTTATTTGTTGTACTCTGTTGAACAATTTTAATCTGTGCTCTAGAGTCCAACCGTTCTTTCCACAAGTCATTTATGCTTTTCAATATTTCTTGTAACATTTGAGTCGTAGATGATTCTTGCGAGGTCTCTGCCGCTGCCTCTCTCTGCAAAAAGGAGGTTAATTTCGTTTGTTGTGTAGCTGAACTAGAATCGGCCGATGTGGGGGCAGACGAAGGACCAGATGCAGGCTTTCCCATTGGGGTTTTTTTAGGACCCATTGTCACAATTCAAAAGTAGCAGAGAACAGAAAATGGCGTCCAAGAGCAAAACAAGGTGGAGAGGCTCGCAATGTGAAGAAAAGTCCAAGTCCAAGCTCATTAGTTCCAATTTTAAAAGAGAGGAGAAAGAAGTATTTTATTGTCCTTATTCAGAGAGTCCACGCACTGGAGGGACAAAGAGGCCCCCTGGGGTAAGCACACTGATTGTTCTTTCTTAAACGACTGCCAGTGGGACTTTCCACAGGCGCGAGAAAGTTTTGATAGTAGAACAAAGGGAGGGAAAGTGAAAGTTATAATTAAGTCTTTAAAGCTGTTCTATAACGCGTTGTTATCGCTGTCAATCCACTTTCCCAGTAAGTTAATTCAAATGGCAAAGTTTATGTCCCCTTTTTTTCTTCTTCTCCCTGTCCGGGAGAATGCTTAGTTGCCGCTTGTTTCGAGGGGGGGGGGGTTAAGAAGGAAAACTCCCTCCTCTTTTTCCCATTAAGTTGTTGAACAAAACTCACATTCCTTCTGCCGCCTGCCTTCCAACGGTCATCCAAGGGGTTTGTGGGTGCCTCTCCACCGCCGGCATTCCAGTCACTCGTTCAAGTCAAAATGTTACCTCTAAAAATCATCAGGCAAAGAGGCAAGTGTTTGCTTCCCCCCCCGTTACATCCCAATGCCTGGGGCGAGGTCGGGGTACCCCCCGCTGACTGCCGACAGACTGGGGGTCCCGACAAGCTGCCCATTTTGGCAAGAAGCCCCTCCAGGGCTCCTTGTGCCCCCAAAGGGGCCTGCTAGGAAGGCATTGGCGGATGAGGCTCAGAGCCCGTCCATCACCGTCAAAAGCTGGAAAACGCTGGGATTTCTTGTGAGTAGGAGCTGAGGAGACTATAACTTTGTTCCTTTCTCTGATTTAAAGTGCTGCCCGCATTCACTACTGCGCTCCGGTGTAAAGGGCTTCTGAGGGCTTGGCTTCGTTTCGCCCTATACTGCTGAATTAAAACCGCTGAGCTCTCAGATCTCTCTTTGAGTGAGATGTGCCGGCAGGCTCCCTTCTGCCTGATTGCACCATACCTGTTGCCGATCGGCCCCTGTCAATTTGAATTGCCAGCCTAGCTTCTCCCTGCACGCTGCAAGCCCTCACAGCCTCGGCAAGCCTCTGTGCATGTGCAGTTCGCAGATTGGGCCGTTATTCTTGCTGGGCTTGCTTTTCCCGCGCAGCCTGTCAGCACGCCTGTGTCAGATCACCAGTGGACCGCAATTTTGCCTAGCAACGTGAGCATTTGGCAGGGAGCCTCTGGGGATGTTCCTGGCCCTACTACTACTAAGAGCTACAGGTGATTCCCAGCTTCGAGCTGTGGGTTGCCTTGTTACGAGCCCTCATGCACGCAGTCCCAATTGAATGAGGCCGACGTGCTTATCAACGGGAGGAGAGTTTTGGCCCCAACACCTGCATTTATCAACTTGGCCATGGCAGATGAAGGCTTTATCCCCGCTGCAGCCTAGGGTAAGGTGGCCCCTCCTGAGGCCATTCAGGGACTGCTTATGGTCTCCCCTCCCTCCTCCTCCAAAAGGGGGAGTGGCAGTTCAGAGCGTAGGGACAAAGCCCCTGGCACATCTGGCCCAAAGCAACCAAGTCACAGAAATCACCCTCAAAGGCTGCTGGGCCAGCAGGGGAAAGAGCGCAAGCTCCCCCCTTGAATCTGGACTCTGTGCAGGCCCCAGCCCAGAGTCTTGGGTTAGCCCCACCAGTGCCGCCATCAGGCCCATTCAGTCTGATGCTGCCTATAGACACTTCTGGGGTCTGGGGCGGAGTCAGCCGAGAGTGATGACTAGACAGCCAGAGGCCACATACACGCCTACTGTGGCAGGCATGAGGCAAGAGGCCACCTGGGTGACACCCCCACCTTTGCCTCCCATGGCCACGATAACTCCTGTGATGCCTGATGTCCAATCCTTGATTGCTGAAGCCATAATTTTTATTTATTTTATTTTATTTTATTTTATTGAATTTATACCCCGCCCTTCTCCAAACGGACCCAGGGCGGCGCACAGGCATATTAAAAAACATACAAACATATAAAACTTTTTTTAAAAAAACCTATTCAACTAAAAAACCTGTGCTAAAACCGAATTAAAATCCCCATTTTAAAACTATCTATGAGTCAGAATTGGAGGCTACGCTAGGCCGGCTAGTTGGAATAGGTGTGTCTTCAGACACTTGCGGAAGAGGCGGAGGTCGGAGATGGTACAGAGTTCAGGGGGTAAGTCGTTCCAAAGGGCTGGTCCCGCCACAGAGAAGGCTCTTCCCCTGGGTGTCGCCAGTTGGCATTGACCGGCCGACGGCACCCTGAGGAGGCCCTCTCTGTGGGAGCGTATCGGTCTGAGGGATGTATGGGGCAGGAGGCGGTCTCGCATATAACTAGGCCCCGAGCCATGGAGCGCTTTATTTTTTTTTTTTTTTTTTTTTTTTAATTTTTACAATATATCACCCGGTGCTGTACAAAACAAAAGGAAGAGTTGGTTTCAAGTGTCGTCTATTGTCTTTAAAATCTCCAAAATCCACGTTCTCTCGGTACAGGCGTCGAGACATCCAAAGTTCCAAGTGCATAGTCCACAAATGGCTTCCAAGTCTTCCAAAAAATATCATTTTTATAAACCCCCTCTCTAAATTTAATATCACACGTCATTTTATCGTTTAAGGCTAATTTCCACATTTCACAATACCATTCTTCTATTTTAATATTTACCTCTATTTTCCAATATCTTGCTATTACAATTCTACCTATTATAATCATAATTCTAATCAGTTCTTTCTCATATTTTGTTAACTCTGGTTCATCAATTATCAATAACAGTATAGTTTCCGGTCTCAATATTATTATTCTTTTCATCATTTTACACATCGTTGTTTCCAGTTGCTGCCAAAACTTTTTAATTTTCACACATTTATACCACATATGTTCGTAAGTTCCCAATTCCATATTACATCTCCAACATTTATCACTCATTTTTTTATCTATCTGTGATAATCTTAAAGGGGTCCAATACCATTTCCAAACAACCTTAAAATTATGTTCTTTAATCCTTATAGATAAAGTCTTCATAATCCGACTCTTCCAATTCTCATTCCAATCCAAATCCAATATTTTAATCTTTAAATCTTCTTCCCAATTCCTTTTCATTACCATTTGTGGATTTCCATCAAAATTTATAATCTTGTATATCTTACTGACAAGTCCTTTTAACCCAACTTCATCCTTAATAATTTGAGATACTAAAATTTCAAATTTAGTTTTACTTCTATCTATGTTACATATTCCCCTTACCTTCATATTCCATTTTTCTACCTGTATTTTTTCAAACCAATTTAACTCCAGTTTTTGAATTATTTTTTTCTTCCTACTTTCAATTCCTGAAGCTTTTAACCAATCTACTATATTTCCTATATTTTCATCCTCAATTACTTTGTTCCGACTTGAATTAGTTTTAATCGGCCAACTTTCAATTGTCTTTCCCAAAAACGTTATATCCGGAATCAATTTTTTAACAAATTTATTCCAAGTTTTGCTCAACCCCTTTAACCAATAACTATTAATTACCTTTTTTGTTTTTGCTCTATCTAGGAACCATGCAGACCCAAATCTCTTAATGTCTTTTAACTCCAAATCTCTCCAATGACCATCCCCACCTTTAAATATTTTTATCACAGTTCTAATATTATACGCCCGATAATAATTAAGTAGATTGGGAATTCCCAATCCACCCTCTTTTTGATTTTGATACCACAGTTTCTTCATTAATCTTGGTCTTTTCCCACCATTACAAAATTTATCCAATTTCTTCTGATATTCTTCTATATCTTTCTCTGTCAAATTTAATGGTAGCATCTCAAATAAAAAATTAAACTTTGGTAACAACATCATTTTACACATTGCAATTCTACCAAACCAAGACAACTTTATCTCTTTATATTTATCTATCTTTTTCTCTACTTCCTTCAACATCACCTCATAATTAATTTTTTTTAATTCTCTAACTTTAAATGAGAGTGTTATCCCCAAATATTTCAGTGTGTTCTTAACTCTTATCCCAAATTGTTCTTGCATACTCTCCCACTCCTTATCATCTTTATTTATTAATAATTCAGATTTTGACCAATTTACCTTTAAACCTGTCATTTCTTCAAATTCTATCAAATGTTTATTTATCCTCTTTAAATCTTTCTCTATATCCTTCAAAATAATCAAAGTGTCATCCGCATATAAATTTATCTTATATCCCTTGTAACCTTCCAACTCTTCATCTACTTCTATCAATTTAATCAAGACCTCCATAACTAACAAAAATAATGTTGGAGACAAGGGACACCCTTGTCTCGTACCTGCTTCCAATTTAATCTCTTCCGTCATTGTTCCGTTCACCTTTACCTTTGCACTGCTTTTTTGATATAATTTTGAAATAACATGTATAAATTTATTACCAAAGCCTAATGCCTCGATAATTACTTTTATAGTATCCCATTGTACAGAATCAAAAGCTTTAAAAATATCTAACGATATTATACCTAATTCATCTCCATTATTCTCTGCTACATCTATAATATTCAATACTCTTCTAATTATATCACTCATATATCTACCTTTAACAAACCCTACTTGATTATAACTTATATATTTGTCTATAAAACTGTTTAATCTATTACTTATAATTGCTGTAAATATTTTAGCATCTTGGTTGATTAAAGAAATAGGTCGATAGGACTCGATCCTCTCAAGATCTTTATCCGGTTTAGGAATTAAAGATATTACTGTCTTATTCCATGACATCGGGACTTCTCCTCCATGTAGAATACCATTATATAATTTTTGCAGTTTTGGTATTATTAGTTCTTTAAAATCTTTATAGAATTCAGCAGGTAATCCATCTTCTCCTGGGGTCTTCCCTAATTTTAACTCTTGTATTATTTCGTTGATTTCCTCCTGTGTTATATCTCTTTCCATCAACTCTTTGTATGTTTGATCTATTTTCATACCATATTTCCCAAGATGATTCTTCAATTTTTCTAAATCAATTGATTTCTTTAAATATAATTTTTGAAAAAAATTCCTGGCTACTTCACATTTATCCAATCTCTTATAACACCTTATACCTTTTTCATCTATCAGAGAACCAATTTCTCTCTTTTGAGTTTTATTTTTCGCCATCTTTGCCAATATCCTAGAATTTTTATTACTAAATTCAAAAAAATCCCTATTCAAATATCTTAAATTTTTTTTAACCAATTCAATATCTTCTTCTATCAATTTAGTTTTTAGTAAGGTCAATTCCTCCAAACAATTTTTATCCTTCGTAAGTGAGAATTGGTTCTCCAATATCTTAATTTGTCTTGTATCCTGATCAATTTTAGCTTTGTATTCTCTATATTTCCTACTTGACAATTTAATACTTTCTCCTCTAAATATTGCTTTCATAGTATCCCAAACAATTTCAAATTTAATCTCTCCGTTATCATTCAATTCCCAACTTTCCTTCCATTTTTTGAATATCCATATTTTATCCTCCTCCCTTTTGTACAATTTTTCATCATATCTCCAACCTCTTTCCTTTTTCTCAAAATTAAAATCTATTTCCATCATAACTTCCGCATGATCAGAATCCTTAAAGATTCCCACATCTATTCTATCTACTTTATTCAACAAATCTTTAGAAACGAAAATATAATCAATCCTTGAATATGCATTATGTACTTTAGAACAAAAGGTATACACCCTTTCAGAGCCTTTCAACTCTCTCCAGACATCTACCACACTATTTTGAAACATCCATTTATTTAAAATTTCCCCTTTATTTGTTTGACTAAAGCGGGTAGGATTATTACTATCAATTCTATCTCTAATTAAGTTAAAATCTCCCGCCACAATTACTTTCCCTTCACTTTCTATTTCCAAAATCTTAGTAATTTTGTCCAAAAATCCCTTTTGTTTTTCATTCGGTAGATATAAATTAACCAATGTCACTTTTTGCTCGTTAATATTCCCTGTAATTATTAAATATCTGCCTTCCTCATCTCTAATTACTTGTTTTTTTTCAAAGTATACCCTATTTGATATCAATATCGCAACTCCTCTAGCTTTGGAAGTCCCAAAAGATTTTTCATAAATTTGCATACCTTTAATATTCATTCTATTAACATCCTCAGATTTTTGATGAGTTTCCTGCAAGAATAATATATCTGGAGAGTCCCTTTTAAATTTAAGTTCCAACCTTTTCCTTTTTATATGATTTCCTGTACCCTTCACATTCCATGTCATTATTTTTATAAACCGCATTTAAGCGGTAACTGTTTTATTTCTGACCCCTCCTCTTCCTTTATGTGCACACCCAACACCAAACGAAAAAAACGTACAGAAACATAAAACTCCACAGACAATATATAACAAACAACATACACATAATACTCAAATATCAGACACAACAACCACAACAAATAACGAGCAATCTTCATCCCCCACATCCTCAATCAGATATCGCCTCTATATAAAGAGTGTGGGGGAGTGGGACATGCCGATGGTCGGGTCACCTCTTCGGGCTGTTCTTTAAATTCCACTTTCAAAAAAAGAAGACAACTCTGGCTTCGCCCCGGACTCAGCTTCCTGCTTTCTACTAAGATCCTCCATCTTGTCTGGCGTTCGTTCGGTATCTTCACGAATTTTCTTATACTCAGAAACTGCCGGGGAAATTTCTTTTCTCTTTAAACTCTTGGGATCCTGGCCGCCAGTTGCACCTTTTTCTTCCGAAATTGGGGATTCCTCTTGTACTCCACCCGTCTTAAGCATATAATCTTTAATTTCTACCAAATCTTCCTCTTTCTCAATCAGCCCAAGCCCCCGAATTAATCTTAATACGTCTGTTTCTGGAGTAATAGTATGCATCCTTCCTTTATAAAAAAATTTTAGTTGTTGTAGTGGCCTCCAATTGTACTTAATATCATTGTCTCTCAAGAGCTTTGTAACTGGTTTCAAATGATATCTCCAAGCTCTGTCTTCCCTGGAAATATCCGGAAAAACTTGGATTTCTTTCTCCTCAAACTTAGGAACACCTTCCAGTTCCCTTATTTTTGCCATAACCTCTAGTTTATCTCCAAGGTTTGCAAATCTTACTAAAACATTTCTAATCGCTCCACCTTGCCTCTTATAACCAATTCTAAAAACACTTACTAAGTTTGCTGCTGTATATTCAAATCCAAAATCATTCAACCATTTTAACACCCTCTGCTTCAAATCATCCGGTCTATTTTCTGGAATATTACGTATAACAATATTGTATTTTCTAGCGTCTTCCTCCAAAAGACTAATTCTCTTATCTTGTTGCTGGTTTTTATAAAAAATTCCTTCCATCTTACGATCAATTTGTGCATCGTGTGCATGAATTTGTTCAATTTCATCTTTAATAAATTTCACCTCCACGTTTTGCTTTACAAAACTAACATTCAATTCACTTATCTGTTCTTTAGCTTTTTGAACTTCCAATGTCAAATTCGCCACATGATCCGTCAGTCCGGTTAACTTTTCTCCAATTGTATTTAAAGCTCCAAAAATCCGTTCAAGCTCTGAAGGCTGTTGAGTCATCATTTCAATTCAAAAACAAACTTTATATTTATATTCTTTGCCAAGAGGGTCTTTTATAAAGAATAAGGGCAAACAGTGTCCCAAATCAGATAAGGCTAAGCCGGCTTATAATGCACCAAAGGAGCCAAAAAAAAAAAAAGCCTAGGAGAGCTTCCCCAGTTTATTTAACTTCTTAAGCCTCCATTTTAAGTGTAATCCAAAAAGCTTGCTCGCTACATTCAGCTCACACAATCCACTTTAAAAGAATTGGAAAGTTCAAAGGAGTTATAATCCACATGCCATCACCAACTTCCTTCTTTCTTAAACTTCAGCTTGTGTTTATAGCCTTGTAGCGAGACAAAAAGCATGCAAATGATCTTTGCCAAAGACAAAGGGTAACCCCCCTTACCTCGGCCGCTCGCCCAACCCTCTGCCTCTGCCTCCACGGAGAAACAAAACTTTGAAATTCGAGCAGTTCGGGTTGTTCAATCACTTTGAAAAAGCAATTTACAAGTCACACCGACCTTCCAAAACATCTGTAAACATTTCCAGCTCCCAACGGCGCGTTTTAATCACTTTAATCCACATTTGTTAGTAAAAAAAAAGCCCTACGAGGTGGAGAAAACCCCTCTCTTCACCCGTGCATCGCCACGCCCCCGCCATGGAGCGCTTTAAAGATGGTCGTTAGAACCTTGAAGCGCACCCGAAAGACCACAGGAAGCCAGTGCAGCTCGCGCAGGATCGGTGTTATGTGGGAGTGTCTAGGCACTCCCGTAATCACCCGCGCGGCTGCATTCTGGACTAGCTGTAGCTTTCGGGTGCACCTCAAGGGAAGCCCCATGTAGAGAGCATTACAGTAGTCGAGTCGAGACGTGATGAGTGCTTGAGTGACTGTGCGTAAGGCACCCCAGTCCAGTAAGGGGCGCAATTGGCGCATCAGGCGTACCTGATGAAATGCCAGGAGGACACCCAAATTGCGCGCCCTCTCCACAGGGGCCATTGTTTCGCCCCCAATGGCCAGAGTTGGAATAATCTGGCTGAATTGGGGCGCCGGAAGCCACAGCCACTCAGTCTTGGACGGGTTGAGCTTGAGTTTGTTGCTACCCATCCAGATCCGTACGGCCTCCAAACACCGGGACATAACCTCGACGGCATCATTGGGGTGGTCTGGGGTGGATATGTACAACTGAGTATCATCAGCGTACAGATGATATCCCACCCCAAAACCACGGATGATCTCACCCAGCAGCTTCATATATGTGTTGAACAGTAGGGGCAAGAGGACCGACCCCTGAGGTACCCCACATATGAGGGGCCTCGGGGCCAACTCTGCCCCCCTGCCAACACACATTGTGACCAACCAGAGAGGTAGGACGAGAACCACCGCAAAACGGTGCCTCCCAGCCCCAACCCCCCCAGTCGGCGCAATAGGATACCATGGTCGATGGTATCAAAAGCCGCTGAGAGGTCTAATAGGACTAGGATAGAGGAAAATCCTCTATCCCGCGCCCTCCAGAGATCATCAACCAATGCGACCAATGCCGTCTCGGTGCTGTGCCCGGGTCAGAAGCCGGACTGGCGCAGGTCTAGATAATCAACTTCCTCCAAGTGTCGCCGAAACTGTTGAGCCACCACACTCTCAACAACCTTCACTAAAAAGTGAAGGTTGGAGACGGGACAATAGTTCTCTAATAATGCTGGATCCAGGGACGGCTTCTTGAGGAACGGGCCGAGCCAGCAGACGACGGAGGGAGGCGGATGGTTCCGCTAAGAGGGGGGATACAGGGGTCGTTTCCATGGAGGGCCTACCCATTGAGAGGGTGGCAGGGAGAGGCAGATCCGATGGGAGACGAGTTCTATCCTCCCGGTTGGGGGCACGAGGCCGATGGCTACAAACGGTCAAGTGCCACAACCCCCGCAGGCTAGGTGGTCAGGGAGTACAGAGCCAGGGCCTACGGCTGATGTTCTGCAATGCCAGGTCCGTGGTCAACAAAGCCCCCCTCATCCATGACCTTGTGTCAGAGGGGGAGCCGGACCTGGTAGGAATTGCGGAGACCTGGTTGGGCCACGAGGGAGGACTCCCCCTCGTTGAAATGTGCCCACCAGGTTACCGCGCTTTTCATCAGCCTCGGGCCCTAGGCAGGGGTGGTGGGGTAGCGGTTATTATTAGGGAAGGTCTAGAGCCGAGAGAGACCATTGTGCCACAGACTACCGGTTGTGAGTCCCTCTGCGTGAAGTGGGGCCTAGGGAGGCAGTTGGGCTTGCTAGTTGTATACCTGGCCCCCCGCTATGTAACAGCAGCCCTGCCCGAGCTCCTCGAGCGGTGATGTACCAGTGCCTGGAAGCCGTACAGGGACAGTTGATTTAATTTGTTTTTATTGTATTTATTTATGTATATATTTTATGCTGTTTTAATTTTCCCTGTGCACCGCTCCGAGTCCCCCTGGGGAGAGGACGCGGTATAGAAAAATAAAATCTATCTAAAAAAAATAAAATCTATCTATCTATCTATCTATCTATCTATCTATCTATCTATCTATCTATCTATCTATCTACCTTACTACCGCCTCTTCCAAGATGGCAGGCAAGGACCCCTCACTCAGAGATGCGTTGACAATGCCCTGGAGCCAGCCTCGTGTCATCTCCCAGGCTGCCAGTACAAGCCAGGAGGGACACGGGTCCAATAAACATGAATAAGTCTCTTTGACAACTTGTCCATATCATCGGTAGTAACAAAATCAAACTCCTCCCATGATGGTGTCACAAGAACAGCCTCGGCACGCTCGGCTGGGCCACTGTCGATGGAGGGTAACTCGCTCCGAATCCGAGTGATTTCCTCCTGCAAATAAGTCCCAAATTCCTCTGCTCGACCCTGTAAAGGGGCTTCCCGCGGCCTCTGTTGGAGGAGGGAGCGGGTCACCCCAAACAGGGCGGCAGGGCGGTTATCTGCGGATGCAATAAGAGTGGCACAATACTCACGTTTGGCCACTCTTGCCGCCACTAAGTAAGTCCTAATATGGTCTCTCACTAGTGTTCGGTCGGCTTCGGAGTGAGATGATCTCCATCTGCTCTCTAGGCATCTCTTGTGGCGCTTCATCTCCCTGAGCCCCTCGGTAAACCAAGGAACCCATGTGGTTCGTCGCCGCAAGAGAGGCCGCAAGGGCGCGACTCGGTCCAAGGCCCCCGTGGCCGCACTTAGCCATGCGGCCACTAGGTCCTCAGTCGAGTCGCGGGGCAAGTCCACAGGAATTGGCCCAAGCTCCCTTTGGAACCTTATCGGGTCCATCAGGAGCCTGGGGTGGAACCATAAAGCAGGGCATCGCGGCTGGCCTTCAATCCAAGCCACAGAATGTGTCTATGCCCGATCCTGCTGTGGCCACACCACCTGCCACTGCGCAGGACTCAGGACACATACCTGACCAAGCATCCCTGACAGGGTCTGAGGACGGTGAAGTTCAGGATGCTGAACTATCGGGAGATGAAGGTACGGATGCAGAAAAACCAGCTTACACTGGCTTGTTTCCCCCGGCCCTGTTCCAACCCTTGCTCGCAAAAGCGAAGGCAGCCTCTGACTGGGAGCCAGCGGCACCTCCGGCAACCACTGCTCCCCAGCGACCAACGTCCAAGGGCCTGTTTTTGGAGCGCAAGGTGGAGACGGAGCTGATCCCAACTCCACAACTCTTTGTGGACACAGTCCAATGGCAATGGTCTACGCCTGCTTTGGGACCAGCTCCCACAGCCAATAATAATAATATTTAATAATAATATTTAATTTTGTATACCGCGTCCTCTCCCCAAGGGGACTCGGAGCGGTGCACAGGGAAATTAAAACATATAAAAATATATACAAACAATAAATACAATAAATAAAAGCAGATTAAATTGATCGTCCCTGCGCTAAAAACCCCATTAAAACTAAATTCCCTAAACACCCCAGTGGTAGAGACTAACCAAGGCCGGCCAGACAGAAAAAGTGTGTTTTCAGTTTTCGACGGAAGGAGCGGAGGTCCGTAGTTGTTCTAATGTCGGGGGGAAGGTCGTTCCAGAGGGCTGGGCCCGCCACAGAGAAGGCCCTTCCCCTGGGCGTCGCCCGCTGACACAGTCTAGTGGACGGCACCCGGAGAAGTCCCTCTCTGTGGGAGCGGATCGGCCGTGAGGATGTATGGGGCAGGATCCGATCCCGCAGATAGCTAGGTCCCGAGCCATGGAGCGTTTTAAAGATGACAACCAACACCTTGAAGCGCACCCGAAAGATGACAGGCAGCCAGTGCAGCTCGCGCAAGAGCAGTGTTACATGGGCGTACCTTGCGGTCCCCATTATTGCTCGCGCAGCTGCATTCTGGACCAGCTGAAGTCTTCGGGTGCACCTCAAGGGGAGCCCCATGTAGAGAGAGTTACAATAGTCCAGTCGGGATGTCACGAGAGCATGAGTGACTGTGCAAAGGGCATCCCGATCCAATAGGGGGCGCAACTGGCGAACCAGGCGAACCTGGTAAAACGCCCTCCTAGCCACGGCTGTCACTTGATCTTCCATGGACAGCCGGGCATCCAGGAGGACACCAAAATTGCGCGCCCCATCCACAGGGGCAAGATGTTCGCCCCCTATGGCCATCGATGGAGTGAGCTGGTTGAATCGGGCAGCCGGAAACCACAGCCACTCGGTCTTGGTCGGGTTGAGCCTGAGTCCGTTACTTCCCATCCAGATCCGCACGGCTTCCAGGCACTGGCACATCACCGCTACGGCATCATTGGGGTGGTTTGGGGTAGATATATACAGCTGAGTGTCATCAGCATAGAGATGGTACTCTACCCCAAAACCACGGATGATCTCACCCAGTGGCTTCATGTATGTGTTGAACAGGAGAGGCGAGAGGACCGACCCCTGAGGCACCCCACATGTGAGAGGTCTCGAGGTCGACCTCTGCTCTCCTGCCAACAAATTGCAATCGGCCAGAGAGGTAGGAGGAGAACCACCGTAAAACGGTGCCTCCCACCCCCACCCCCCCCAGCCGATGCAATAGGATACCATGGTCGATGGTATCGAAAGCCGCCGAGAGGTCTAATAGGACCAGGATGGAGGAACAACCCCCATCTCTGGCCCTCCAGAGATCATCGACCAACGCGACCAATGCCGTCTCGGTGCTATGCCCGGGCCGAAAGCCGGACTGGCGCGGGTCTAGATAATCAACTTCCTCCAGGTGACGGGGAAACTGTTGTGCCACCACACTCTCAACAACCTTCGCCAAAAAGGGAAGGTTGGAGACTGGACGATAGTTGTTTAATAGAGCTGGATCCAAAGAGGGCTTCTTAAGGAGGGGCCTCACCATAGCCTCTTTTAGGGAAGCAGGCAAGGAACCCTCACTTAAGGATGCATTGACAACCTCTTGGAGCCAGCCTCGTGTCACCTCCCAGGATGCCAGTACAAGCCAGGAGGGACACGGGTCCAATAAACATGTGGTGGCTCGCAATCGCCCACGTAACCTGTCCATATCCTCGGAAGTAACGGAGTCAAACTCCTCCCAAACAAGATCTGTCTCGTGGCATCCCACTGGGCCATCAATGGGGGCTAGCTCGTTCTGTATCTGAGCGGTTTTCTCCTGCAGAAAAATCACAAATTCCTCTGCTCTACCCTGTAACGGGGCTTCCCGCACCCTCTGTTGAAGGAGGGAGCGGGTCACCCTAAACAGGGCGGCAGGGCGGTTGTCTGCGGATGCTATGAGAGTAGCACAATGATGACGTTTGGCCACTCTCAGCGCCACAATGTAAGTCCGTAAATGGGCTCTTACCTGTGTCCGGTCAGATTCAAATCGGGTAGACCTCCATCTTCTCTCTAGGCATCTCTTGTGGCGTTTCATCACCCTCAGCTCTTCGGTAAACCAAGGAGCCAGGGTGTTTCGCCGCCGTAAGAGAGGCCGCAAGGGCGCGACCCGATCCAAGGCTCCCGTGGTCGCAGTATTCCATGCGGCCACGAGGTCCTCCATCGGGGCGCGGGTCAGGGGTACAGGAAATGGCCCAAGCGCCGCCTGGAACCCATCCGGGTCCATCAGGCGCCTGGGGCGGAACCAGATTGGTAACTCAGGTTCCGCCTCCCCGCTGAGGGGAGCAGCGGTCGGAAAGTCGAGCCGGAGAAGTGAGTGGTCTGACCATGACAAGGGCGTGATGACTATATCCCCTATACCCAGATCACTCTTCCATTGGCCTGAGACAAAGATGAGATCCGGTGTATGTCCACCCTCGTGAGTGGGGCCTTGAATTAGTTGGGTCAGGTCCATGGCCGTCATGGAAGCCATGAACTCCCGAGCTACCACGGATGATTCGCCCACCGATGGCAGATTAAAGTCCCCCATGACTACAAGTCTGGGGGTCTCAACTGCCACCGTAGCGATCATCTCAAGGAGCTCCGGCAGGGCTGCTGCTACATAGCGGGGAGCCAGGTATACAACCAGCAAGCCCAACTGCCTCCCTAGGCCCCACTTCACGCAGAGGGACTCACAACCGGTAGTCTGTGGCACAATGGTATCTCTCGGCTCAAGACCTTCCCTGACAATAACCGCTACCCCACCACCCCTACCTAGGGCCCGAGGCTGATGAAAAGCACGGTAACCTGGTGGGCACATTTCAACGAGGGGAAGTCCACCCTCGTGGCCCAGCCAGGTCTCCGCAATTCCTACCAGGTCCGACTCCCCCTCAGACACAAGGTCATGAACGAGGGGGGCTTTGTTGACCACGAACCTGGCATTGCAAAACATCAGCCGTAGGCCCTGGCTCTGTACTCCCTGACCACCTAGCCTGCGGGGGTGGTGGCACTTCACCGTTTGTAACCAACGGTTCTGTGCCCTCAACCGGGAGGGTAGAACTTGTCTCCCCTCGGACCTGCCTCTCCCCACGACCTTCTGGATAGAAATGCCCTCCACCGGGACGACTCGTATTCCCCCCCCCTAACGGATCCTTCCGCTTCCCTCCGTCGCCTGCTGGCCTGGCCCTCTCTATCCTCGTCTGTCTCTACCTGTCTATTCCCCCCCCACCCTGGAACCCCCTAAAATCCGAATTAAAAATTTATTTAAAAACCCCCTTAAATTGCGCTTCGCCCACCTCTCACGAGCAATTAGTCCATCCTCAAGGTGGGCCCGTGTTAGACAGGGGGGCCAAGCCTGCAAGAGGGGAGCCTCCCGCAGGCAAAGGAGATCACACCTAGAGTACACTGCTAAAAAACATGGAGGACACCCAACCTAGGGGACATGGGGCAAGTTCACAGATAGAGTCCCGGGCAAATAAAGTGACAAATGGTAAAAAATTGTGCAAATGGACGCAGTTCTAAAAAAAAAGGCAGAGGGGTAAAACAGTTCAGACAGTCAGACTAAGATCTTTGGGGGGGGGGATCACAGTTCAGTCTCATAGCCACCCCATCCATCTGTCTTCTTCGGCAACCCAGGCCTCAGTCCGCATTTAGTGCCGCACGACTAGATGGTCGGTCATGCGGCCTGATGTAAAATGCTGCCATGTGCTGCCACGGTTTACTCCCTCGAGTCCAAAGCACACACTTACAGATCTTCCTGGGTCAACTTCGGCCACGATCCACCAACGACCCGGCTGCGTGGCTTCCTCCTCCTCTATCCTCTCAGTCCTCTCAATTCATACCAGTCCTTCATTCTCCCTCTTCGTTCTCCTCTCCGTCCTCCATCTCCATCTCTAGCTCCTTCACCAGTCCTTCGCCACCATCTCCTCCTCCTTCTTCCACCACTTTTCTCTTTCTTCCCCTCCTCACTCCACGCTCCACATCTCCACGCTCCTCTCATACAGTCCTCTCCTCTCATCCAGTCTTCCTCCGACATTCTCTCACCTTCTCAGCTCCTCCAGCACCAACTCTATTCCACACAGCAGCAATGATCTCCATTCTCCATTCCACAACTCCAGCCGCACCAGCCGCTTCTACCTCCAGCCATCAGCCTCGGGTTGGGTGGGATCCGATGGAACAATGCTAGTCGGGATCGGGTTTTTTGGCCACAGGGCCCAGCATAGGCCATGCGGTCTGATGGTCCTCCCGACCCGACATAGCCGGCCGATCTTCCGCGTCCCGGCTTCCGTGGCCTGACTCCTACCTCCAGCCGCGCCGGGACGCTCTAGGCCGCAAAAGGCCAAAACGACCCACGCCCTACTCTTCGCCCTACCGGCACTCACAGGGCACGCACTTCATTCCTGAGCGGCCCGAAGCGGCGGCAGGGATGTCTTCTTGCCGGGCCAGCCCTCGGAGGTGACAAACGAGGGCTGGCAGCGTCCTCCTGGGTGGAAACGACCCCCGGCCCTCGGCAGCGTTTTCAAAGCGCGATCTCCATTTCGCGCATGCGCAAATCAATACAATGACAGGCGCTTCTTCGCGGTGGCTGAACCTCTGGAGAAGTGTCTTTCGTGGCCCGAGGTGGACACTCCTGTGACGGCTCTCTTCTCCTTGGCGGCCTGGCCGGGCAGTCAAGAAGATGTCCTGAAGCCCAAAGATCGTCGGGCGGACCAGGTGCTTCATCAGGCGCATCACTCTGCGGCCTGGGCCATCAGAGCTTCATCATCAGCATCATTTTTATCCAGATCAAGCTTGCTCTGGTTCCAACAGCTTCAGGCACGCATTCCGGCAGCTCCCCGGGACCGCAGGACCTTAATAAAATAATAGCCACAGTGCAATTTACATCGGACGCTACCCTGAGTGCTGCTAGGTTCACCTCCAAAGCCGCTGCGTCAGCTGTCTCCTCCCACAGACTACTCTGGCTACGTCAGTGGCAAGGCAAAATCAAGCATAAGTGGAAGCTGGCGGCTGGACCTTATGCGGGAGGGTCTCTATTTGGTGAATCCCTCAATCCTTTGTTAGTGGAGGGAAAGGATAAGAGGAAAATTCTCCCTTCCAACCCGAAACGGGGTTCAAATAGGCCTGCCCCATACCCGAGGCAGCAGCAATATGGGTTGCTAGTTTTAAAGTTATTGAAATGGCTGAAAACTAAAGTTTGAAGCAAATTTTATTTTATTTATTGCAAAAGTTTTATTGGTTTTTACAAATTTTTCAGGTAGGGTAGGGTAAGGTGAAGTACAGAAATATTTTGAGAACTTTCTCGTCGAGATCGTTGGCCCCTCCAGGGCTTCTTAATAAGACATTGGTGATACATTTTTCAATAATACTACAAGGTGAAAATAAATGCGTACATCATAAATTCTAAGTTCCATGCTGGCAGTCATGTACAAACATCCAGATAAAAATTATACTGTATTAATAAAGATAAAAGTCATTTTTTTGATCTAAGTCTCTTAGCAATTGTGTCTTCTTGTTCTCCTTCCTGGCCCCCAGTGGGCGGGGCCATGGCCCCCTCTGCCCCTCCCGGATCTTCCCCCAGGGTAGAGGAATGTTTTTTAAGAAAGGCTTCCGCCTCAGCCACTGTTTTAATCCTTACTCTTCCTCCTTCCCAGAACACCAACATCCCTTCTGGCATCGCCCACTTAAACCAAATCCCATGTTTAAACAATTTTTTAGATAAGAAGGAACACTTCCTCCTCACCTCTCTAATCTTTTTTGGGATCTGCTTCATGATAGCGATTTCCTTTTGTTGATAAATTAACGGACACTCTCTCTGCGCCTTCAAGATTCCCTCCCTAGTCGACCTTCTAACAAATTTAATATGTATCTCTCTGGGTACTTCATTTATCCTGGCATATGCTAAATTTATTCTGTAGACTAGGTCAATGTCCCCCCTGATCTCATCTTTAGGTTTGTGTAAATAGTCTGCTAAAATTGTACTCATGAGATCAGGAAGGCATTCACCAGATTCCTCAGAAATATTCTGAAATCTTAAAAAATATGACATCCTCTCAAAATCCATCCTAGACATATGACCAGACAGATCTCCAATTTCAGTATTAATATTTTTAAGTTCCCCCTTTGCCCCAGCCAGCCCCACTTCCAACTCCTCGGTCTTCTGTGTATTCTGCATCAATTTTTTCTGTGTCTCCAAAAGTTCAAGTTTAGAGCTGCAATGATCTTTTCTCAATTCTTTAATTTCCAACACCAAGGAGTGTAACACTGCTTCCATAGCTGTCATTCTTTCTTCCAATCCTGGATTTTCTGGTTGTTTTTTGAAGCCATGGTGAGCTGTTAAAGTCGGTGCCACTAAGATGGCGTTTTTTGGGTGCGGCCGCTGGAGCAAGTCCAGGGAAAAAAGTTCAGAAAAGTTGTAGAAAGTTATAATATCCAGAGAGAGAGACACTTTCCACTATCAATTATTAAGACAAAGAAGGTACTCCAGAGAAGGAATCAATTAATCCAGAAAATCCTCCTTTAGTAGAGAGAGGCAGTCCAGGTCACAAAGAGATGTTGGTAATTTTTCCATAAAGAATAGTCCTTTAGGAACAAAGGGCAGCCATCTTCCACCGCCCAATCTGGCAGCCAGCCGGAGAAAGTAGCAAAGAAAATTGTTTCAATAAAGCCGGACTTAGATACATTGTATAGAAACAAGCCGCAAAAGACTTTCACTTGTTCCGCAAAAGTCCGGATGCGAAATATCCGCTCCCTCGCGTTCGAGGAGCCATTTCTGTGCGCCGCTGTTATAAATCCAAGGGGGGGGTTAGCAAACACCCCCCTCCAAGTTTCTCTCGCTCAAAGCCGCCAGCAAAAAAGTTAAAGTCACTTACTCTCCACCTCGCCGCAAAAGCCCCGGCAAAGCCATCCGGCCCGAACGCTCCCGTTCTCTCCAAATCAATTATTTGTTGCCGCCCTCCGTTGGCGAAGGGAACCAAGCCCCCCGCAGCATGTCTTCTTCCACCTAGACCAAAGACAAGGACCCTTGCCCGGCCGCCGCCAGGCTGAACAGGTCCAGGCAAGCCAGTCCTACGGAGGGTCCCCCAAAAAAAGGGGCACCCCGCCCCGTTTGGGGCAGAAAAAAGAACAAAACGGCGGACAAGTCCTAGGACTCGTCCGTCGCCGCCAGAAGCCGGAACAGGAAGCCAAAGCAAATTTTATTTTGACAGCTTTTGGAAAAAAGGGAAGGAAACCAGTCCTAAATAATTTGAAATTTTTTATTTTAAAAGATTATGATCTTTTAGCATCAATATTGTTCCTCCTAAGGAACAACTTAATTTTACTCATATTTTTACCAATACTTTGTTCCTGCAAAAGATAGAAAGATAAATTAATACAACTGAAGATCACACATTATCCTATTATTTTTTATTTGCTGGCAGCTTTCAGAAAAGCCTTGTAACATTCCTGCAATCTCAACAGGGAAGCTGTCTGAACAAACAATGTCAAATCTGAGTCTACTACAAGCTGTTCCATTCTTGCACAGCTTATGAAATGATATCTAGTTGAGTGCTCCTATGTGTTACAAACCAAAAACCCCAGCACTTTATTTTGATCAAGAAATACCCTGCAAACCTCTTGCAAATCCTTTTCATTTAATCTTCTTAGAAGCAAAATGTTTAGTTTCTCTGTTCTTTTTATTTGCTGGTTGATATAGATCTCATAGAATATACATCTTTGACATATATTACAAGTACCCTCAACTTACAACTAGTCTCAGCAACCATTACGATGCCACCCTCCTTACTTACAATTTAGATTTGAAGTTCTGACTGCTACCACCTTCAGTCACATGATAGCATTTTGGGTACTCATTAATAGGCCCATATTTAAGGTTATTTGCAGCATCCCACAGCAACACGACCACATTCATAGCACCATTATGATTATTTTTTTTGCTGGATAACAGTGTTTACTTCCAGTTTCCTTTTTAAAATTTCCATTGTTAATAATGAGTTTGCTTAGCGTTGGTGGCATTTGCTTAACAACCACTGCAAAAAAGGTCATAAAACCAGTTACATGATGATCTGTTTAATAACCTGGGATGACTTATGATTGTCATTCCAGATCAATTATGGTCATAAATTGAAGACTTTCTGTATCTCAGCAGTCCTTTCATTAAATACATGATGCAGTCTATAAGCTGTACTAAGTATAACAAAGATTTTCTTATTTAATGGAAGCATTCTAATTCAATAGTTTTTTTCCTTGTCTCCTGCTTTCTGCAATGAAAATTGAATCACTTAAATTTTCAATGTCCTGTTATGGAAGGAAAGATCCCTAAACAGATGACAGCAAAAGATTTGCTTCGATAAAAAAAATATGTATTTACTGCAGTTATACTTCATTGATTCTGACAGAGGTGAGAGAGAAGTAAGAAATGATTAATGTATTTCAGGACCAATTTTTGAAAAATGCAATCCTAGCCAAACTGAATATCATGCTTGACAAAGCCTGAGATGGATTTATAACAATAAGGCAAGAACATCCGGAGAAAAAGTGGATTTCCTCAAAGAGAATATTCTTCTTTGACTGGAGAAATTCCATGATTGAAGCCATGTTTTAAAGGAATCAATTCCTTTGAAATTCCTTTGGTTGTTTGGAATATGAGAAGAGGTTGAGAAAATCTGGTTGCTAGCTGATACTATTTTTTGTCCAATCAAAGGCTTCATGGGCTCCAAACACGACAGCATCTTCACTTCAGCCCACCTATTGCTACTGCTCCTACTATCCAAATTAAGTTGTCATTCCAAAATTGCTAATCTCTCCCAGAGGTTTCACACTGTATCATAGAAAAAAAAAAAAGAAATAAGCCCTGCAGCACCGCAAAGAACTAGGTAAACATTCAAGTACCCCTTCCTCATCATTACTGATTAGAATGACTCCTTCCAGAAGAAGAGGAACAACTATGCCTTCCATATTCAACCCTAGTAGGAATTCCAGGAAGATACCATGTTCAGTGATCGTGAATACCATCAAGAGTACTAGGAGACTGGAGAGATGCATCCATTCAGGTCCAAGGAGATGCAATTAAGCAGAAAAAGAATTGGCACCAAATGACTGACCTTTCTTCATCTGGAGTATCTTTGCCTTCCTTTATCTTTATCCCCTCCTTGCAATCTGTTTTTTACTACTTCAACCATCCTGCAATATATTCACAAATCTCTGCTCACAATTATGATCTGGAGTGTTATTTCAGATGCTGGTCTTCTTTATGCCACAACTGATCCAGCTATCCAGTCCAAACTGTTCTGTCAGCCATTATTAATGCCAATTATTATTCAGAATTTAATTGATTCCCTTCTCAACATAATATCATACTTCTAGTTAGACCTCCTCATCACTATGACCTTAGCATAACCTTGCCTTGCATTTTCATAGACAATCTTATCAGCTCATCATGCCAATTTCCAAAGTAATATCTTACTTAGAAAAAGGTTTTCTAAATTTTCAAATGAAAATACTGAAAACTAACATGATGAAAGGCTAATTTGAAAATGAAAACAATAAGAAAAAATAACATGTTATCTTTGCTAGCAATGCAGCTGTGAGATATTAAAGAAAAAATATAGTAACAAAACCCAACTCATTTTGACAAAGACCTGTTAAAATGTCACTTTAAAGCACCAAGAAAAAATGGGTCAGAAAGGAAAAAATGAAAAAGAAATGTGGTTAATTTATCCATAGGCACCTGAAAATGGGCAAAGGAGCAAATAATGAAACATGTGTTGCCATGTTGTAATCCAAACTCTTCCCTTAATATAGTTGCATGCAATGTTACAATGTAAGTGCCACAGAATGGAGCTTACATCACGATGTCATAGTACATGTTGCATTATTCTGGTGTCTTTATGGTTAGCAATAGAACCTGCAAGGAACTGCAATCATTCAACAATATTATTAGTTAACTATATGGCAGTAATAGTTGGGGCTGGAGTGAAAAAAAACAGATGGCATCAGTTTTCCTTTTCTGACTCCTTCTCTATTCATAATCAGGTTGCCACGGAAAGGACAGATAGTTGTTATCAGAGATATGATCATTTACAGAGAGCTTTTCAAATTAACTAAAGGCTTCATAAGGTCCTAAGGCTACAAGCTACATTTGTTATTATAGTAGATTATATCTGTAGGGAAGAATTAGTTCTGGAAAATGTGTGCCATTAAAAAAGTTATGGTTTGCACTTCCTATTATTAAAAGTTGATTTTATCATTTTTGTCAGCTGCACTAGGAACCATGAACTAAAAGGCAAACTGTAGAAATAAAAGAAAGATTGGTATAGGGCTGTGATGGCTAACCTTTTTTGACTCACATGCCAAAAGGGGGGGCGCAGGGGGGTTGTGCGTGGGCGTGCCACACCCATAATACTATGTGCGTGACCCCCTGCTTTTGGCATGCTTTTTTCACCCTCCCCAGGCTCCAGAGGCTTCAGGAGCTTCCCTGAAGCCTCCAGAGGGCGACAAACGGCCTCGAAAGAAGGCAGCTGGCTAGCACACACATGCATGCTAGTGCTGACAGGGCAATGCCTCGCGTGCCCTAAGAAATGGTTCCGCATGCCATAGGTTCACCATCACTGGTATAGGGCATTAGAAAGTACAAATAATCACTTGCCAACATGATTCTGTTGTTGTAGGAAAGCCAAGACACACAGACAAGCTCTTCAAAGCAGCAAAGAGTTTATTGTGCACAGATTCAGAGATGGGCCCGTAGCCCATACAAAATGTCTGAACCCCCAAATATTGACAAGGATTGTCTCTTATACCCTCGGTGATGTAGACATTCCCATTCTCCTACATCTGCCCAAATATGGAGTTGGGGGACTCGAAAACCTACCGGTTGACACAGTTTGCTTAGGTCGACAAGATATATGCATTCAGAGGCTATTTGTGGCTAGCAAGGAGATAAATGGGGAAGTTGCTGGGAAAAGATCGTGGGAGCAACCCAGCAAACAGATGCTGTCTGGGGCAGGACCTTTTTGCAAATACAGCACTATATTGAGCATAGCTTGCAATTTTACTTCTTGACCAAAGTGTACTTGACCAATGTTTCAGGCCTAGGCCTCTGTATCGTCTGTTGCTACCTCATTTCCCCCCTGTGTGGCTCCTCTGACTTCCAGAAGAGCCACATATTCATCCTCTTCTCTGGTCTCAGGTCTTAGCTTTCCATATTCCCACATAGCCATTACCTGGCCTTTCTTTCTGCTAACATAGATAAGCTATTAGTAATAGTGCGAATAAAGATTGGGAGTATACAGGGTAAGAGAACACAGCCAGCGGCTATCAGGCCTATCAATGCCACTACTGCTTGCAAGCCGGGGAGTTTTGGAAACCATGTACCAAACAGTTGCCCAAGGTTCAGTCCATTCCATTTTTGGACAGGGACGTGGGCAATCCGTTCTATTCTTCTTGCACTATTTTCAATGATTTCCCCTATATCGTCGAATTCAAGGCAACAGTTTGAAAAGTTAAACTTAGCACATACTCCCCTTTCTGTCGCTAAGAGGTAGTCGAGGGCCAAGCGGGTTTGATAGATGGCATCTTGGAACTTTTTGTTCTGTTTGGCTAGAACTCTCAGGGATGAGCTGTTTCGTTGGCAATAAGCTCAACTGCAGCTTGAAGTCTTATGATTCTATTTAGCATGTAAACGGGGGTTCGATATCCATAGCTTCCATCTTGAGCCCATGTAGCGGGATCATAGTAATGAATGATCCGTTCAGGGGGCCAGTCCTCATCTTTCCAATTACCTATTTTAAAGGAGGATTTCAGGTGCCTGCCACTCCATTGGTCTGCATCCACTACCTGAGGTTGTTCGAGAGGCAACATGAAAATGGAGGGATTGATAACTCCTAAGGTGCATGCCCCTCTCCAACCCACAGGAAGAGTGCTATATGCCATTGTACCACAAATCCAATGTACCCCTGGTGGGGCGTTGGTGATGTTTCTAAGAGAGAACTTTGCCCAGAAGTTTACAGTTCCCGCACTGACAGCTGACATAATCTGGGTTTGGGCTATTATTGGCCCACTGCTAGACCTCTGACTTCGGGTGATTAACCATGTTTGGGGTGGGTTAATTCGAGGATCGTAACAGTCAGTCTTTGAGTCACAAATGGAATACCAGGTTCTCTTATAGCAGCAGGGGGTATGTGTTCCTTGGCAGTGATACTGAGTGTGATATATCAAAGTGGTGGTGATCTCTCTTTCTTTTAGGACGGTTTTGAGACAAACAGTACAATTATCCGGACATATGGTGTTGTGTGGGGGTTTATCCATGGGGGATTTAGGAACAGCTTGAATATTGGGAGATTCTTGATAACAGAGTACCCCCTCAGTGCCATTACACCTGAGGTAGGTATGCTCTGGGGTTCCAGATACACAAGAGAGCAGGTCAAAATGTATGCAAGACCGGGGTCTTCCCTTCACTACATTAATACCCCCAACTGGTGTTATGCATTGTTGACATTGGTTTTCCTCCCCATGTTCACCTGGTGTGGTTGTGTCTCGAGTTTTTCGGTTACTATTGATGCTGAGCCGCTTATGTGAGATTTGTTCTGGTGTTACCAGTGGTAGAGTGTGCATGAGGCAAGTCCCTTTCCACCCAGTTTTCAACTGGAAGACAGTTGTAATTCTTTTCCAGCCCCATACTGGTGGGTCTCCGCAATCCAAAAGGATAGGCGGAAATACCTCCTTATAGGGAACTTTGGTGCACATACCTATTCTTACCACATACCCCACATAGTGGCAAACCACAGGATCAGGAGGTTGTCGAACCTGGCAGGCTTCCTTAGCCACCCTATCGAAGGCCCTAGGGAACAAACGGGTGCGGCAACACTCCTCCCCAGCACTCTGGTGTAAACACCAAGGGGGAATGCCCCACACACCACTCGGACCCATGGCATAGGAACGGGTGATTTGTGGCCTGTCCTGTGGCCTGTTCCACTGGCCCAGATTCTTAATACACATGTCATTTCCCATCGCACTATCAATTAATACAAGGAAAAATACCACATTCTCCATACTTCTTCACCCATGCGTAGAAAGTCAGCTTCTGGTGTGACCTAGCAGGGGTTTCTTCACTGCTATGCGTTGAGAAATCTATTGCTGGTAAGATTTCAGCAGAGCAGCCTGCATTTAGGAGGGTTATATTAGGCTCATAGAAAGATACACACACACACACACACACACACACACACACATATATATATATATATATATAAGGTTGTATATATATATGCTTAGCATACTAATGTGAATTCATTTACACCGTAAACGCAATTTCATTGGAGTCGTGGGACTAGTAACCACCTGCCAGTTAGTATCTGTGGCTGCTTTGATTCTAGTCCAATGAATCCAAGATTTGGACTCAGCGATCCTGACTGGCCAGTGGTGAAACCATTATGACTCCAAAAGGTCCTTTCCACCTGCCCTCTAATTGTTCCTTTTTCCCATGCTTTACTCATACCATATCTCCAGGTTTCAAATAATGACATTTGATGATCGCTTTTGGAGGGGTGTGCAATCACTCAACTTGTTGACTCAGAGCCTGTCCCATAACCATGGTTCAAATACCCCCTTTTAACCCAAGTCCAGTGTACACATCAACCGTCACCAACATTGCCTTATATAAACCACACCCAGTCATGTCCATAAAATCCACCATCAAATAATCCATAGGGTAATAGGATTGCACTGCATGTGGGGTGTGAACTGTTATTGGGCTTGAAAAAGTAAACATTTGGCGGTCTTGTACCAATTGCAGCAATTGCTAGTATTTTTGGACAATGGGGCCACCCCCTTTTTACTCCATCCAATTGCTTGGAAAGGTAAGCTACTGGGCGTTGCACTGTCCGAGCTTCTGTGTTAGCACCTCCAATGCAGAATTCCTATTAGTGTCCACCTATAAGCTAAATGGCTTTACCAGATTAAGCAAGGCTAAGGTAGGTGCTGTAGTCTGCTTGATTAATGTTTCTAATAGCATTACTTTCCTTGTTCCCCCGTCCAACAGAAAGGATCTGCATAGCTCCTTTGGTGGCCGCATAGAGCGGAGCAACCATCAAAGCAAAATAGCATGTTTCCTTCCTGTCCTTGCTCAATATCATACCCCAAATACCACACTCTTTGTCTTATTAACTGAGCCTTTCGTCTTGACACTCTATATCCATATTCCATCAACAATATCAACAAAGCTTTAGGACTATCCCAACACACCTCCTCCGATTGTCCTGTCACCGAAACATCATCCACATCCCCCCTCTGGAGAGGCACTGCTAACCCTTCATGGTACCAAAAGGATAGGTGACTTTTTAAATCCTTGAGGCAGACGGGTCCATGTGAACTGCATTTCTGTCCCTGTCTAGGGATTCTCCCATGCAAATGCAAAAAGCCATTGAATTACTGGATGTATGGAGATGGTGAAAAAACATCCTTCAAATCAGTTACAGACAACCACTTTGCACATGGGGGCAGAAGACCTATGAACAGGTGAAGCTGTGAGCTTCAATTCCACAATCACAGAGGGGTGATGTGATGCAATATACAGAGATTCATGTTGAACCTCCGGCCCTTTAAAAACACAAGTTACAGGTTTCAATACCTGTCGCCCACAAATCTGTCCAGACACCCCCTGGACCTGTATCTTATGCAGTCCAGGGGCAGCAATTCTGCTATTCACCACCGATCGTCCAGCTCCTGTATCCACCAAAAAGGTAGTCTGCTGGCCCCCATATCCATAGTAACCAATGGCCCGGGTGGGGCCTCTTCCAAGCCCAGCCCCCTTCAATCCATCCATCAAATATCTACGATTCCAATCTCTTCTACCTTTTCCTCCCTCCACCTTTGCCAGCCACTCTCACCACGCTCTCTCATGCCACATCCTCTCATTCCTCTACCAGGGAATCGGGTTGGGGTTCCAGTTTCCCTACCAAACCCCTGCCATCCACCAAATCCCCTAACCTGTACTGCCCTCTTCGGACACTCTGTACTGCGAGCTCATGTATGATTACCGATTTGGATGTTTCATCTTGGCTGCCATTGTTGCGATTATCATTCCAGGTTTTGGCAGTTCAGTAGGTTTTAATTAAGTAGATTTTAACTTAATAGGCTTTAAACTGTTAGGCCACTGAATGAACCCTGAACCTAGGAAGCACACGTCATCTCGCCTGACAAAGGCTAACAAAGGCTAGAGTGTATCATCACCCAATTCTTGAAGCACGTATCCAATATACAAAGCAATACACAAAATGTAACCAAATGTATTTTGCTAGATAGCTGAATGTATTTTCCCAGGCCACTGGATAGCTGAATGTATTTTCCCAGGCTATTATATGTGTTTTACCAAGCGACTATATTCTGCTAAGCAACTAGGCATATTCTACCAAGTAACTGAATGTCCAATCAACGCTGTACTGAAATGTATCTTTTACTTCTGTATCTAATAAAAAGACCCGCACTGAGCTAGTCAGGGCGCGCTCATTTGGAGGAAAATCCCATGTGTTTCGTTCTTATTTTCCCACCGGAGCAGCCCGTACAGCATTCCCTCAATAGGGGGCGCTATTTCACCACAGCCATCTCTTTCCAGAGATCATCTATACACTCTTTATCGAACACCCCTTGAGGGGACCATCTTCTCTCCTTATTACTCTTCAGATATGGGGTGTTACATTTAGTTCAAGACACACAGACAAGCTCTTCAAAGCAGCAAAGAGTTTATTGTGCACAGATTCAGAGATGGGCCCGTAGCCCAAACAAAATGTCTGAACCCCCAAATATTGACAAGGATTGTCTCTTATACCCTTGGTGATGTAGATATTCCCGTTCTCCTACATCTGCCCAAATATGGAGTTGGGGGACTCGAAAACCTACCGGTTGACATAGTTTGCTTAGGTCGACAAGATATATGCATTCAGAGGCTACTTGTGGCTAGCAAGGAGATAAATGGGGAAGTTGCTGGGAAAAGATCGTGGGAGCAACCCAGCAAACAGGATGCTGTCTGGGGCAGGACCTTTTTGCAAATACAGCAATATATTGAGCATAGCTTGCAATTTTATATTGAAAAAGTTTTATTGAGTTTTACAATTTTTTCAGTAGGGTAGGGTAAGGTGAGATACAAAAATATTTTGAGAACATTCACGTCGAGATCGTTGGCCCCCTCCGGGGCTTCTTAACAAAACATGGATAATACATATTTCAATAGTACTTCAAGGTGAAGAGAAGTGGATACATCAGTGTAAATTGTTAAATTCTATGCTAGCAATCGTGTACAAACATCCAAACAAAAGTTATACTGTATTAAAAAAGTCATTTTTTTGATCTAAGTCTCTTGGCAATTGTGTCTTCTTGTTCTCCTCCCTGACCCCCAGTGGGTGAGGCCGTGGCCCCCTCCGCTCCTCCACTTTCATCCTCCAGGATTGAGGAATGTTTTTTAAGAAAGGCTTCCGCCTCAGCAACTGTTTTAATCCTTACTCTTCCTCCTTCCCAGAACACCAACATCCCTTCTGACATCACCCACTTGAACCAAATCCCGTGGTAAACAATTTTTTAGATAAGAAGGAATATTTCCTCCTCACCTCTCTAATCTTTTTTGGGATCTGCTTCAAGATGGCGACTTCCTTTTGTTGGTGCATTAACGGACCCTCTCTCTGCGCCCATAATATTCCCTCCCTGGTAGACCTTCTAACAAATTTAATATGTATCTCTCTGGGTAGTTCATTTATCCTGGCATATGCTGAATTTATTCTATAAACCAGGTCAATGTTCCCCCTGATCTCTTCCTTAGGTTTGTGTAAATAGTCTGCTAAAATTGTGCTCATAAGATCAGGAAGGCATTCACCAGATTCCTCCGAAATGTTCTGAAACCTTAAAAAATATGACATCCTCTCAAAATCCATCCTAGACATATGACCAGTTAAATCTCCAATTTCAGTATTAACATTTTTAAGTTCTCCCTTTGCCCCAGCCAGCCCCACTTCCAACTCCTCAGTCTTCTGTGTATTCTGCATCAGTTTCTTCTGTGTCTCCAAAAGCTCTAACTTGGAGCTGCAGTGATGTTTTCTAAGCTCTTTAATTTCCAGGACCAAAGACTGTAACACTTCCTCCATAGCTGTTATTCTTTTTTCTATACCTGGTTTTTCTGGTTGCTTTTTAGAAGCCATGGTGAGCTGTTTAAGTCAGTGCCACTAAGATGGCGATTTTTGGGTGCGGCCACTGGAACAAGTCCAGAGAAGAAGTTCAAATCAAAGTTGTAGAAAGTTATCAAATCCAGAGAGAAAAGCAAATTTCACAGTCAATTATGAAGACAAAGAAGGCACTCCAGGGAAGGAATCAATTAATCATTCAGGAAATCCTCCATTAGTAGAGAGAGACAGTCCAGGTCACAAAGGAATGTTGGAAATTTTCCCTAAAGAATAGTCACTTAAGAACAAAGGGGAGCCATCTTCCCCCGCCCAATCTGGAAGCCAGCAGGAGAAAGCAACAGAGAAAATTGTTCCAATAAAGCCAGGCTTAGATACATTGTAACGAGAAACAAACCGCAAAAGACTTTCACTTCTTCAGTAAAGTCTGGATGAGAAATATCCGCTTCCTCGCGTTCGAGGAGCCATTTCCAATCGCCGCTGCTGTAAATCCGAGGGGGGGTTTAACAAACACCCCCCTCCAACGTTTCTTTTTATCCAAACTGCCAGCACAAAAAAGTCAAAGGCACTTACTCTCCACCTCGCCGCCAAAGCCCCGGCAAAGCCATCCGGCTCGAACGCTCCCACTCTCTCCAAATCTGCTATTCGTTCCCGTCCTCCGTTGGCGAAGGGAACCAAGCCCCCCGCAGCATGTCTTCTTCCTCCTAGGTCGAAGACAAGGACCCCCCCCGACCGCCGCCAGGCTAGAAGGAGTCCAGGCAAGCTGACCTTATGGGGGGGGTCCCTAAAGGGCGCCCCCGCCCCGTTTGGGGCTGAAAAAAGAACAAAACGGCGGACGAGTCCCAGGACTCATCCGTCGCCACCAGAAGCTGGAACAGGAAGTCGCAATTTTACTTCTTGACCAAAGTGTACTTGACCAATGTTTCAGGCCTAGGCCTCTGTATCGTCCGTTGCTACCTCACTGTGATCTCTTTATTTTTAATCAAAAATTTTTATTTATTTTATTTTTAAACACAACATAAAATCCTTCATCTCACATGTTATAGAAAGTGTATCTGCTGATTACAAAATATTGTCATAAATCTCTTCAATATTCATCCAAGTTTCATGTAATTTCATGTTATTTCAAGTACATCACATCAAATATATTTATAAACGTTATCTTTTTCATGCCTTCCTTAATTAATTATAATTGTATTATACGTCCTTCATTTTAAAACATACCAATAAAAACTTAGAACATAGCCACATATTGGCATCATATTTGTTAATTCTACTATCCTCCAAAATCATTATTCCCTGTAGCCTATTTTAACCAAACATCAATAATATTTACTCATCTCCTTTAATAAATACTATTCAGTATTCATTTCCAATTACCACTTATAACTGTGCATATATATGCATTTATTATCACTTTCAATTACTTATCTAACTATGTCTATTATCATTAAGTTTCCCTAATCTCAACTGGTTTTAGATTAATCTTTTATCTATCAGCCTGTATCCTTCCAGTAATAAAACAATATCACATCTTCTGCTATTTGTGGCATAATTCTTCTGAACATATCCTTAATTCAATTTGTGTGGACTACTCTTTGCAGTCCATCATTTGCAAGTTCTTTCCTGTCATTTTGGAGCCCTTCTTTTTCTTCTTCCTTAGTCAGTTTAATTTTAAGTGTCAGGGTTGTTATCAATGGTGTTACTAGTAAAGTTTCTTTCTTTAATATCATAAGTTCTTTTGTTGTTTCTTCTTCTATATCTTGCCATCTGAGGTGGAGTTCCCATCCATCTGATTCATCTTTCCATGTTCCACTTTTCCCATTGCCGGACATAAGCCACTCATCAAAAGGATCAGCCATTTTAGTTTTTTTGTGGTTATTTTCCTTCTTAGTGCTTAAGGAACCAACCTGTTTTTTCCATTTGATATGTAACTCCATCTTTTCCTCATATTCTCCAATTAAATGATTTTTTTTTCAAATGAATTAGAGTATTGCTGTATTGCATCCATTATTTCTTGCAAGGAAACATTTTTTGATTGTTGTTTAGTATATGCCATTGTCTCCAATTGTTGATGAAAAGAAAAGAAAAGGGCTGCTACCCTGGCTTAGGGAATGCTTTTAACAAACTCAAATTCACAATCGAATCTCTAGTTAAAATTAGGCTTCAAAAAAGCATTTGTAAAGAAAAACAAGCAATTCTCCTTTCACTTTTAAGCAAACTGCAGTTCTTTGAACATATCCACCTATTTTAATTTACAAGTAGCAGCACCATTTTCCCTTCTGTTGTTTCAAGCATTATAATTTTTCTTGTTTCTTTTTATATCTTAGTTGTTTCAAACAGAAATCAAATTCTTAGGTATTCTTAAGTGTAGTAGAAAGAAGAGAAAAAAGTTTAAAAGTCACACATACTAATGAAAAGGAAGAGATTTAGTCCAAATTGTAAGCAGGAAAAAAAATAGAAGACGGAAAAAAAACTTATTCAGTTTCTTTTAAGAGTTATTCATAGGTTTCATTTGAAATATAAATTAGACAGGTTGTGATAGCCCACTGACCAAGTCCTCCAGTGTTTAATTCCACCGCTTGTTTTTAATTTTTTTTGTTTCTGTGATCTCTTCACAGCTAAGTCCTACTAAACTTAGTACTGGGTGACAGTCAAAAAACCACAGATGAATAATTTGAATATCAAGACGTATCTATTTAATACATGAAAAAGGAAAAGAAGTCACTTACATTCATCAAGCTCATGCATGTACATTTATTGAAACTGAATTATAGCATTCATGGTGGCTTTCTTTCATTTTGTAAGCTCTAAATCAGGGGTCCCCAAGCTACGCTAAGGCCTACTGTTGAGCTACAGCCTATTCAGAACTGGGCCGCGGAAGCATTGGGCAAGTGAGTGTGTGCAAATATGCACACCTTTTTCAGAAATACAGCTTCAGACATGCATTTGTGCACACACTCATTTGCCCACTCACCCCCTACTTCTGTGGCCCATGTGTAAAACCATTCCCTCCCCCCGCCACTAGTCTGTCAAGCCAGAAAAGTTGGAGACTACTGTCCTAAACCATGGTGATAATAAGATCTTGCATTCAGTATTTTACAATTTATTTTGGAAATAAATAGGAGACACACAGAAATACATACATACTCTTTATGTATGCAGAATAAAAGACATTAAAGCATGAGATTGATATTTTCATTGCCATCTCTGTACCACATCAGTGAAAATGCAGAGTGATGTAAGAAGGTGCATTAGAAATTCTCTCTGTCCCTCTCTGTCCTTCTCTCTGTCTCACTTTCTCTAAATAGATGTTATTTATTCATTTATAGTAGATGTAAAATATGTAAAATAATAATTAGATATATTACTTCTAGAGAGATGTACATCATCAATTCTAGTGCACTTTTTTGGAGGGGAAAATAATTCTACAAAAAAAATGACAAAAACTCAGATCTGGTAAAAACTTATCAAGGAATGGCTTCCTTTTATTTTATATACACAAATGGCAGCCATAATGATTTCCCTTACTCCTCTAGTGTCATGGTGAAAAAGAGGCAGCAATACAATGCCCAACATTTTAAATTAAATTTAATTAATTTTATTTATTCTTTATCTTGCCTTTATTATTTTTATAGATAAATCAAAGTGGGCAACATACCTAATTCTCCTTTCTCCTCCTAATTTTTCTAACCACATCTATCCTATAAAATGAATTGGGCTGAGAGAAAGTTACTGGCCCAAAATCATCCACCCAACTTTCATGTCTGAGGCTGAACTAGAACTCACAATTTTCTGATTTCTAGTTTGGTGGTTTACTCACTAGACCAAACATCACTTTCAATAATATACAATGATGTCATTAATTGTGCACTCCCTCCTTCACTCCAGCAAGTCACTGTAGATTTTATATGTAATAGTAATCCTAAAATACTAATCCTAAAATTAAATCAAATTACAAAAGAAAGGAAGTAAAATTATTTAGGAGCAATTAACCTGGAATAAATTCAGAAGATTAGTCTGTATACTGTATAAAGGGACATGGTGGCTCAGTGGCTAATACACTGAGCTTGTCAATGGCTCGGGACCTAGCTACCTGCGGGATCGGATCCTGCCTCACACATCCTCACGGCCGATTCGCTCCCACAGAGAGGGACTTCTCCGGGTGCCGTCCACTAGACTTTGTCAGCGGGCGACGCCCAGGGGAAGGGCTCTCTCTGTGGCGGGCCCGGCCCTCTGGAACGACCTTCCCCCCGATATTAGAACGACCACGGACCTCCGCTCCTTCCGCCTGAAACTAAAGACACATCTTTTCCGCCTGGCCGGGTAGGGTAGTCTCTCTCTCTATGGGTTTTTTAATTGTTTATTTATATTGAGTGGGGATTTTTAGTTAATGGGATTTTAGCACAGGAGTTTGTTTAATCTGTTTTAAATTGTATGTATTTTTGTATATTTATGGTTTTTATTCTCCCTGTGCACCGCCCCGAGTCCCTGTGGGGAGAGGGAGCGGTTAATAAATTCAGCTTTATTATTATTATTATTAATCAGAAAGATCAGCAGTTTGTTGGTTCAAATTACAAGCGCTGTGTAACAGAGTGAACTCCCGTTAATTGTCCCAGCTTCTGCCAAACTAGGGGTTCGAAAGTATGTAAAAAATGCAAGTAGAAAAATAGGAACCACCTTTAGTGGGAAGGTAACAGCTTTCCTTGCGCCTTTTGCGTTTAGTAATGCTGGCCACATGACCATGGAGATGTCTTTGGACAGTGCTGGCTCTTGGGTTTCGAAACAGTGATGAGCACTGCCCCCTAGAGTTGGGAACGAATAGCATATATGTGCAAGGAGAACCTTTACCTTTACCTTATTATAGTATACTGTGGCCTGATTCTTTGACCTCATAACTGGCAGCATGAGTAAAGTGGAATTAATATTGGCAATATGTTTGGGATGAGCATAGGAGAGCTTTATTTTCATTGATTTCCTGTCTGTGAATGTTGGAATACATGTTAGAATGTATATTGTATTGCAACAACTACAGAATTATTCAGCCAGTAGGTGGCAGTGTTTAGTTTCCATCTTCTGTTAGAATCTATGGTTCCTTGGTGTTCTGAGAAGTTTCCTGTGACAATTGAAACTGTTAAGCAGCGAGGCCCATGATGACTATACACTTTATTTGATCTGTACGGCTATGTAACCATCCTCTGCTACCAATCTGAATAGCTATATAACAATCCTTTGCTAGCATTTCTATATAATAAAAGAGAATTTTTAACAGTGAATTTCTGCAGAAGCTTTGCTAGTGTAGAAATAATAAAACAATCTACTATAAAACATTTGCAATTGAAAAATAACTCTCTATAAAACATATGTTCCACTTTAAAAAGAAGACAGATGTTAAAAAATTCTGGGTATCTGCTTGATATGGGAAAAAATACTGAAGTACTTCAATATGTCATTAGAATGCTAGTAAAAAATAATGTTCCAGAAGGATTCTGGGTTCATTAAAGAATGAAACTGATGGCATAACTGATGTGCAGTGGGTGCAAATAGGCAAGGGGTAGTGGTAGCAATATGATTGCTTGCTCATTTATAAATATGCCAATATAGATTATTAGCATCTTTTAGCATAAATGGAAATCCTTGAAAGTGTTCATCCAAAAGCCTTTCATTTCAAAGGTTATTTATGATTATTATTATTATTTATTTAGGGGTCGGTCCTCTCACTCCTCCTGTTTAACATCTATATGAAGCCGCTGGGTGAGATCATCCGTGGTTGTGGGGTAGAGTACTATCTGTACGCTGACGACAGCTGTACATATCTACCCCCAACCACCCCAACGATGCCGTTGAGGTGATGTCCCAGTGTCTGGAAGCCGTGCGGGTCTGGATGGGAAGCAACAAACTTCGGCTCAACCTGTCCAAGACCGAGTGGCTGTGGCTCCCAGCGCCCCGACATGGCCAGCTGATTCCATTGCTGGTCATCGGGGGCGAATCACTGGCCCCCGTGGAAAGGGCCCGCAACTTGGGTGTCCTTCTGGATTCACGGCTGTCCCTGGATGACCATGTGGCAGCCGTGACCAGGGGGCTTTCTACTAGGCATGCCTGGTACGCCAGTTGCGCCCCTTTCTTGACCGGGATGCCCTCTGCACAGTCACTCAAGTGCTCATTACGTCCCGCCTAGACTACTGTAACACTCTCTACATGGGGCTCCCCTTGAGGTGCATCCGGAGGCTCCAGTTAGTACAGAATGTGGCCGCGTGGGGGATTCTGGGAGCATCTTGAAGCTCCCACGTAACACCTCTCCTGCGTGAGCTTCACTGGCTGCCGGTGGCCTTCCAGGTGCGCTTCAAGGTGCCTGTTACCATCTTTAAATCGCTCCATGGCATGGGGCCTAGTTATTTGCGGGACCGTCTCCTGCCGCATACCTCCCTCCGTCCAATCCGCTCCCATAGGGAGGGCCTCCTCAGGGTACCATCCGCCGGTCAATGCCGGCTAGCGGTGCCCAGGGGAAGGGCCTTCTCAGTGGCTGGGCCATCCCTCTGGAACGACCTACCCCCCAAACTTCGGACTATCACAGACCTTCCCCTCTTTCGCCACTCACTTAAGACATATCTTTTCCATCAAGCCGGTCTAGCTTAGCCAATGAGTAAATGTATTTTAGAATTTTAATGGGATGTTTTAGCACAGGTTTTTTAGTTTAATCTATGTTAGTTTCTCTGTATTTATTGTTATTTATTGATTTTAACTCCCTGTGCACCACCCTGGGTCCATTTCGATGGAGAAGGGCAGTTCTATAAATCAAAATAAATTAAATTAAATTAAATTTAGGGTATGGCATATCATACCTGGACTAGCTATACAGATTAATATTTTACCTAGATTAATAAAATACAACAGAATATAAACATTAAAAAGATCTACGTTAAAATATCAACATCTAGGCCATCTAACCATTGAAGCACAGCATCGTTTATATGAAATATATATTAGACTAGCATATGTCTTCAGTTTACAGCTGGCCGTGATGTGATCTACAGTTTGATGTGGGAACCCAGATTGGACAGCAATAAGAATTAAAGTCTTATTGGCAAGCTAAATCTTCTGTGCCATATCAGTACAACTTTTCTTGGTCATTTGCAGACTGTACATTCACAACAGCCTCCCCAGTCACATAACCATATTTTGGGTGCTTGACAATCTGTTCTTATTTATGATAGGTTGTTTTGTTTCTATAAAAGCCAGTAGATGTGATTCATGTATTGGATTAGGATTAGAGAAAAATATTCAGTCAAGAAAACTCTGTGAGTGATTTTAAGCTATTTGCTATCCCTAAGTCGTAACCCACCTGCCTCACAGATTTATTATTGTAGTAATAATAACAGTAAATAGTTCTTCAAACTCTTCCTAAGCTCCTGGCAAGAAAGATAATATGAACAGAGAAGCAAATAAATAATGAACAATTGATGCATTAGGCAGATAGGTACTATTCACATCTATGCTTCATATAATACTTTTGTGTCAATCTGAAATTCCTCTGAATAATAATAATAATAATAATAATAATTTTATTTCTAACCCGCTCTCTCTCCCCGAAGGGACTCGAGGCGGGGCACAGGAAAATTAAAACAATAAAAACAACAAAATACAAAAATAAGAACAATAAATATAAGATAAAAACAAATTAAACAGTTAATCCTGCGCTAAAATCTCCCAATTAATTACTAAAAATTCACCCTAACTATAAAAGAGACTAACCTAGGCCAGCTAAGCGAAAAAGATGTGTTTTTAATTTTAGGCAGAAGGAGCGGAGGTCCGTGGTTGTTCTAATGTCGGGGGGAAGATCGTTCCAGAGGGCTGGTCCCGCCACAGAGAAGGCCCTTCCCCTGGGCGTCGCCCGCTGACAGAGTCTAGTGGACGGCACCCGGAGAAGTCCCTCTCTGTGGGAGCGGATCGGCCGTGAGGATGTATGGGGCAGGATCCGATCCCGCAGATAGCTAGGTCCCGAGCCATGGAGCGCTTTAAAGATGACAACTAACACCTTGAAGCGCACCCGAAAGACGACAGGCAGCCAGTGCAGCTCGCGCAAGAGCGGTGTTACATGGGTAAACCTTGAGGTTCCCATAACTGCCTGCGTGGCTGCATTCTGGACAAGCTGCAGTCCTGGGGTGCACCTCAAGGGGAGCCCCATGTAGAGAGCATTACAGTAGTCCAGTCGGGATGTCACGAGAGCATGAGTGACTGTGCGAAGGGCATCCCGATCCAATAGGGGGCGCAACTGGCATACCAGGCGAACCTGGTAAAACGCCCTCCTGGCCACGGCTGTCACTTGATTTTCCATGGACAGCCGGGTATCCAGGAGGACACCCAAGTTGCGCGCCCCATCCACAGGGGCAAGATGTTCGCCCCCTATGGCCAGCGATGGAGTCAGCTGGTTGAATCGGGCAGCCGGAAACCACAGCCACTCGGTCTTGGTCGGGTTGAGCCTGAGTCCGTTACTTCCCATCCAGATCCGCACGGCTTCCAGGCACTGGCACATCACCGCTACGGCATCGTTGGGGTGGTTTGGGGTAGATATATATAGCTGAGTATCATCAGCATAGAGATGGTACTCTACCCCAAAACCACGGATGATCTCGCCCAGCAGCTTCATGTATGTGTTGAACAGGAGAGGCGAGAGGACTGACCCCTGAGGCACCCCACATGTGAGGGGTATCGAGGTCGACCTCTGCTCTCCTGTCAACACAAATTGCGATCGGCCAGAGAGGTAGGAGGAGAACCACCGTAAAACGGTGCCTCCCACCCCCAACCCCCCCAGCCGATGCATATCGTCGGAAGTAACGGAGTCAAACTCCTCCCAAACAAGATCCGCCTCGTGCAATCCCACTGGGCCATCAATGGGGGCTAACTCGTTCTGTATCTGAGCGATTTTCTCCTGCAGATAAATCACAAATTCCTCTGCTCTACCCTGTAGGGGGGCTTCCCGCACCCTCTGTTGAAGGAGGGAGTGGGTCACCCTAAACAGGGCGGCAGGGCGGTTATCTGCTATGAGAGTGGCACAATGATGACGTTTGGCCACTCTCAGCGCCACAATGTAAGTCCGTAAATGGGCTCTTACCTGTGTCCGGTCAGATTCAGAACGGGTAGACCTCCATCTTCTCTCTAGGCATCTCTTGCGGCGTTTCATCACCCTCAACTCCTTGGTAAACCAAGGAGCCAGCGTGGCTCGCCGCCGCAAGAGAGGCCGCAAGGGCGCGACCCGATCCAAGGCTCCCGTGGTCGCACTATTCCATGCGGCCATGAGGTCCTCCATCGGGGCGCAGGTCAGAGGTACAGGAAGTGGCCCAAGCGCCGTCTGAAACCCATCAGGGTCCATCAGGCACCTGGGGCGGAACCAGATCGATGACTCAGGTTCCGCCTCCCCGCAGAGGGGAGTAGCGGTCGGAAAGTCGAGCCGGAGAAGTGAGTGGTCTGACCATGACAAGGGCGTGATGACTATATCCGCTATACCCAGATCACTCTTCCATTGGCCAGAGAAAAAGATGAGATCCGGTGTATGTCCACCCTCGTGGGTGGGGCCTTCAATTAATTGGGTCAGGTCCATGGCCGTCATGGAAGCCATGAACTCCCGAGCTGCCTCGGATGATTCGCCCACCGATGGCAGGTTAAAGTCCCCCATGACTAAAAGTCTGGGGGTCTCAACTGCCACCGTAGCGATCACCTCCAGGAACTCGGGCAGGGCTGCTGCTACATAGCGGGGAGCCAGGTATACAACCAGCACGCCCAACTGCCTCCCAAGGCCCCACTTCACGCAGAGGGACTCACAACCGGTAGTCTGTGGCACAATGGTCTCTCTCGGCTCCAGACCTTCCCTAATAATAACCGCTACCCCACCACCCCTGCCTAGGGCCCGTGGCTGATGAAAAGCGCAGTAACCTGGTGGGCACATTTCAACGAGGGGGAGTCCTCCCTCGTGGCCCAACCAGGTTTCCGCAATTCCGACCAGGTCCGTCTCCCCCTCTGACACAAGGTCACTAATGAGGGGGGCTTTGTTGACAACGGACCTGGCGTTGCAAAACATCAGCCGTAGGCCCTGGCTCTGTACTCCCTGACCACCTAGCCTGCGGGGGTTGTGGCACCTGACCGTTTGCAACCAACGGCTGCGTGCCTCCAACCGGGAGGGTGAAACTTGTCTCCCCTCGGTCCTGCCTCTCCCCACGACCCTCTGGATGGGTATGCCCTCTATCGGAACGACTCGAGTATCCCCCCTCCTGCCGGATCCTTCCGCTTCCCTCCGCCGACTGCTAGTCCGGCCCTTTCTTTCCTCAGTCTCTACCTGTCTATACCCACCCCACTCCCTGGTACCCCCTAAAAAAGACAATAGTTTATGCACTAAAAAACCCCTAAGGCCGCGCTTCGCCCATCTCTCCGGATTAATAAATCCCTCATCAAGACGGGCCCTCGATAAAACGGAGGGCCAAACCTGCGAGAGCGGGGACTCTCGTAGTAACAGAAGATTCGCTCTAGAGTACATTGTGCTCTATATATATATTTTCTGATACTGCTTTCTTTGATCAAACTTCTAGATAATCCTACTTCAATCTGTTGTTTGAATGTTTCTCATTGTGAAAAGCAATGAAGACTCCATGTCACCTTTTATTCCCATTCACAATACCTTGAAGTGAAGATGAAGACTTATTTCAGCAGCAGCAGCAAGAGATCTTTGACAATCCATATTGTCAAAGAACTAGAAAAGCATTGGACACAATAGACATCGATAAAATGTCAATGTCAGTTATAAAAGCTATACTATTACATATATATTAAACAATATGTTTAATTATCCTAGATTTTTGGAAGTGTTCTGACAGCCAGAATACCAATCAGAACCATTTGGGAGACTGTTGTTAAAAGACAATAACAACATAATTTTAACATTGAATGAGAGTACAGTTGCGCCACCGCCATCACTGCCAATAAACAATACTTGTGAGAATTCTCCATCAACATTCTCTGATATGATCCATTCTATTACTTTGCCTGAAAATAGAATGGAACACTGAAATAAATCATTTGCATATAGCACATATACACAATTATGTAAAAGAAGTTATTCAGCATCTTTGCAGTTCTCTGGAAGTAAATGGGATATTACCTTTACCACATCAACAATTTTTCCCATTCAGTTCTTTAAAAAAGAAAAACAGCTCTTTTTAAAAAAAAATCATTTTGTGAAAGCCAACATTACATTCTTTATTTGTAATGGTATGTGGGAGTGACTTTGGAAGGTGGGACAAGAGATGCTGCCTTGGGAATGATCACTTAAAAGTGGGTATAGCCCATTGCTCTATAATGAGCTGAATAAGAAACCCAAAAAGGAATCTCCCTAACCTATCTGATTGTGCAAGATTCAGTTAATGTAGCCTTACAATTAAGTAGAATTAACTCATCTCTTCATGTTTCCTGATAGATCTACTGGGAAGGCTGACATCAATCTTGCAAGTTTGATAGTACAAATCTTCTGCTGTCTCTTTTACAACCTAATAAATGAGAGAGGTTTCTTTCTATTTCTATATCCATTAGACAATTAAGGCTATGCTCTCTTTTATCTGATCATTCTCTATGCAGCATTTCATTAGAAGGTTTAATATAAATGTGACATTAAAAGGAAGGAAGGAAGGATGATCACCTCTGTTATTTTATAATGTTAGAAAGAAATCCTTATTTGACCCGATCCAACTTTTAACTTAAAAATCATAATTTTTCAGATTGAATCCCAAAGGTAATCATTTACCCTGGTCTGCTCACCACTAGTCTTGACTAAATTAATTCCCACAGGTTTCATGGACCTATGCTTAAAAATTCATACAAATGACAAGTTATATAAAGAGTCTATAGGATGACAGTACAACACATTTCCTGAAAATGGAAAGCATGAAAATATGTCCCTATATTTACCAATTTACCAAGAGATAAATTAGAATATCCTAAATCTGACAAAGAACCTATCTAATATGATTTGTTCTAATAAGAGCAAAAAGCTGTAAATCATGAAAAGAGCAACTTAAATTAACCATTAACTGTTTATTCCCATAAACATTTGCAGTAGTTTTCTATGTTTACTATCCCCATGAAAGAAATAGTTTTGGAGAAACAATACTTCATTTCACATAACTTTATTGAAAAAAACATCAAGGATCATTAGATATAATGGGTTTTCTCAATCTCAAATGAAGCTATTATTTTTCTCTCTTTGTTTTGTTTACTTTGGTTGTTTTTGAATCTTCAATGGCTTAGAAATTAGAATGTAACTTTATCTGTTGAGTCAGCAGAGCATGAAACTAAAACTACATTTTTTCATGTTATTTGTCCTTTATTTTCTCCCTCTCCCCATTGCTAAATTTCATTTCATTTCAATGATCTTAATTTTCAATTAAGATCATTTAAATAAATATTGCATTTACAGAAAAATAGGTGTCTGCAGAAAGCATCATGTGTATGAAATGTGTATTGTCAAAACAAAATCCATGACTTACATACATCAGACACTGAAATGCAAGTACAAAAAAGCAGTATTTCCTTAGTATATTTGTGACGATTTACAAATGTTCTGGTGCAATATCATTTTTAATGAATTATTATCTACTCATATATTCTAAAAACATAAGATGACCAGCAAAATTAAATTAAAAGCATGCTTCATCTAGTCATTAAGAAGATGTCTCTGAGAAATCAATGAGTAAGTCACAAAAGCAATAGCTATGGTGATGCAATTGTTAGAATGCAGTACTGCAAGCTACTTCTGCTGACTGACTACTGCCAGTAGTTTGGCAGTTCGATTCTCACCAGCTCAGGGTTGACTCAGCCTTCCATCCTTCAAAGTTTGATAATATAAGAACCCAGATTGTTGGGGGGCAATATGTTGACTCTGTAAACTGCTTAGAGAGGGCTGCAAACCACTGGGAAGTAGTACATAAGTCTTCTATTGCAAGCTTCCAATCTCCAATGGCTGCTCCACAGCCATTGGTTATATATTGCCTCTGAACCAGGGGTGAAATTCAGCATGTTCTGACAGGTTCTGGAAAACTGGCAAATACCACCTCTGGCTGGCCCCAGGGTGGGGTGGGAATGGAGATTTTGCAGTATTCTTCCCCTGCCACATTCACCAAGTCATGCCCACAGAACGGGTAGTAAAAAATTTTGAATTTCACCACTGCTCTGAACATGTATATTCCATGTGTTCCAAATCTATTAACAAATATAGCCTGTGGGATCATCTATATCCGGCGTAATAGTAGAAGCAGTAATGCAGAAACTTGCACTCACAGTCTTGCCAACCATCCAGCCAAAGTTTTGGGTACATTACATAGATGATACTTTTGCCATCATCAAATTAGAAGAGACACACCATCTACTCAACAATGTATTCACTAGGATCAGTTTAACACATGAGAAAGAAAAAGAACAATGACTTCCCATCCTAGATATTGATACAAGACACAAGATAACAGCAAACTAACAATCTGCATATACCGAAAATTGACGCGCACATATCAAATTCTAAATTTCCCTACTAACCACCCCACTGCATACAAGAACTACCAGGCCCTTTTCAAAAGAGCCAAAACATACTGCAGCACCAAGTCATTACAAAAAGCAGAAACACCTTTTCAATGTTTACTCCAAAATGGCTATTCAAAAAGTATCATATGATCCTTGCCATCCAAACCCCAACAAAATACACTACCAACCACAACACAAAAACAAGCCCTGCCATACATCCAAGGAACATCTGAAATGGCTACCAGAATACTGCAACCCCGAGGAATAATGATAGCTCACAAACCCACATTTACACTCAGAAAAGAACTATGTAATTCAAAGATAAAATACAGAAGGAAGACAACAGCAACACAGTATACAAAATCAATTGCAACAATTGTAACCAGTTCTATGTGGGACAAACAGGAAGGCAATTGAGAACAAGGGTACATGACCATCAACTAGCAGTTAAATGGCATGACCATAAATCCCTGATCTCAAACCACATTGATAATAAACAATACATTTTTGATTGGGAAGAAACAAAAACCATTGGCCATGCCAGCACCCATTAACACCTGAATTTATTGAAGTTTGGTATTCTACTAAAGGAGAAATTAAGAAGCATATTGATCTAGAGCCAGCATATGGATATGTAAGAAACCAGACCATTCCAATGACCAAGCCACAAGAGAACCAATCAGCTGCTCAGAATTTAAATATGGCTCCAAATGAACAACTGATCAAATGACCAACTGACCAGCTGACTACCATCTTTAAAGCGCTCCATGGCACGGGACCTAGCTATCTGCGAGATCGCATCCTACTCCATACATCCCTCCGACCGATCCGCTCCCACAAAGAGGGACTTCTCCGGGTGCCGTCCACTAGGCAATGCCAGCGGGCGACACACAGGGGAAGGGCCTTCTCTGTGGCGGGCCCAGCTCTATGGAACGACCTACCCCCCGACCTCAGAACAACTACGGACCTCCGCGCCTTCCGACAAAAGCTCAAGACTTATCTCTTCCAACAAGCCGGCCTGGCCTAACTTACCTTCCTGCCTTCTCAGTCTGAACATCTAAATTGTTTTAATTGGGTTTTTAAGGGGTTTAGTTTTTAGGATTTTAGGTTTTTTAACGCAGGGATAAATTGTTTAATTTGATTTTATATATATTTATGATGTATTTATGTTTTGTACGTTTTTAATTCCCCTGTGCATCGCTCCGAGTCCCTTCGGGGAGAGGCAGCGGTCTACAAATTAAATTTATTATTATTATTATTAATTAAAGTAGCAGATGGATGGCATCGAGATTAGAGATGCAACAAGCAATAAGGTGCGGAGAGATCTGAGAGATGCAACAAGCAATAAGGTGCGGAGAGAAGTCCACATTTAAGAAAATAAATAGAAGATTAATTCCACAAATTGCAAAAGAAATAAGGCTGTATTGCTACTGCAAGGATACAGGCTGATATAGGAAAGTTGATAACAAAAAATTAGTTAACTTTAGTAATTAGCCACTTAGTAATTTTTACAGTGTTATGTTAAATAAATAATTGATAATAATAACAAGATACATACATATGTTGGTTTGATGAGAGGAAATTGCATATAAATAGCAAATGAATTTCTGTTAATAAATAATAATCTATAACAACAACAATGTATACATGTTCTGGCTTAACAAAAGGAACTTGGAACACAAACTGTAAATAGCAATTTGGAAAAGAGGGTTAAAAATTTGGTTATCAAATACAATTAACTCTTATTAGAACATGTTATAAAGGTGTAATTGTTATTGGATGATATTTGAAATAACTAATGAAATGTCATTAAGTGTTTGTGTTTTTAATTCTGGATTATTTTATGCAAAAGGACATCAAAACAATTATGGTCAAATGAGAATTGTGGTCTGTTGATAGTAAGATATATGATTTTTGATTTAAAATATCTAATTTGATTTGAATTATAAGTAATGACTGTGGAAGAGATTCACGAAAGTTACTTGTAACCAATCAACACACGTTCTACAATATGTAATGAAATATGGTCTTTTTATTTATTTATTTATTTATTTTTCACATTTATAACCCGCTCCCATCTCACCACAAAGGAACTCGGGGCGGCGAACAAAGAATTACATCAATAAACATAAATACAGAGATATTAGGTGCCTGTGTTGTGACCATTTTAAAATCCCCATTTACAACTGGCGGTGCTGAGCGCTTTGAAGATGGTCGTTAGGACCTTGAAGCGCACCCGAAAGACCACAGGAAGCCAGTGGAGCTCGCACAGGACAGGTGTTATATGGGAGTGTTTGGGCGCTCCCGTAATTATCCGCGCGGCCGCATTCTGGACTAACTGTAGTCTTCGGGTGCATCTCAAGCGAAGCCCCATGTAGAGAGCATTGCAATAGTCAAGTCGAGATGTGACGAGTGCTTGGGTGACTGTGCGTAAGGCTCCCCGGTCCAGTAAGGGACGCAATTGGCGCATCAGGCGTACCTGATGGAACGCCCCCCTGGCCACAGCCGCCACATGGTCCTCCATGGTCAGCCGGGAGTCCAGGAGGACACCCAAATTGCGCGCCCTCTCCACGGGGGCTGGTGTTTCGCCCCCAATGGCCAGAGTTGGAATAATCTAGCTGAAACGGGGTGCCGGAAGCCACAGCCACTCAATCTTGGACGGGTTGAGCCTGAGTTTGTTACTACCCATCCAGATCCGTACGGCCTCTAAACACCGGGACATAACCTCGACGGCATCATTGGGGTGGTCTGGGGTGGATATGTACAGCTGGGTATCATCGGCGTACAGATGATATCCCACCCCGAAACCACGGATGATCTCACCCAGCAGCTTCATATATATGTTAAACAATAGGGGCGAGAGGACCGACCCCTGAGGGACCCCACATAAGAGGGGTCTCAAAGTCGACCTCTGCCCCCCTTTCAACACATATTGTGACCGACCAGAGAGGTAGGACGTGAACCACCGCAAAACGGTGCCTCTCAGCCCCAACCCCCCCAGTCGGCGTAATAGGATACCATGGTCGATGGTATCAAAAGCCGCTGAGAGGTCTAATAGGACTAGGATAGAGGAAAATCCTCTATCCCGTGCCCTCCAGAGATCATCGACCAATGCGACCAATGCCGTCTCGGTGCTGTGCCCGGGTCGGAAGCCGGACTGGTGCGAATCTAGATAGTCAACTTCATCCAAGTGTCGCGGAAACTGTTGGGCCACCACACTCTCAACAACCTTCACTAGAAAGTGGAGGTTGGAGACGGGACGATAGTTTTCTAATAATGCTGGATCCAGGGACGGCTTCTTGAGGAGGGGCCTCACCACCGCCTCTTTCAAGACGGCAGGTAAGGACCCCTCACTCAAAGATGCGTTGACAATGCCCTGAAGCCAGCCTCGTGTCGTCTCCCAGGATTCCAGTATAAGCCAGGAGGGACACGGGTCTAGTAAACATGTGGTGGCCCTGAGTCTCTTTGACAACTTGTCCATATCTTTGGTAGTAACAAAATCAAACTCTTCCCACAATGGTGTCACAAGAGCTGCTTCGGCACTCTCGACTGGGCTACTGACGATGGAGGGTAACTCGCTCCGAATCCGACTGATTTTCTCCTGCAGATAAATCCCAAATTCCTCTGCTCGACCCTGCAAAGAGGCTTCCCGTGGCCTCTGTTGGAGGAGGGAGCAGGTCACCCTAAACAGGGCGGCAGGGCGGTTATCTGCGGATGCAATAAGTGTGGCACAATACTCACGTTTGGCCAGCCTTATTGCCACTAAATAGGTCCTAATGTGGTCTCTTACTAGTGTTCGGTCGGCTTCAGAGCGAGATGATCTCCATCTGCTCTCTAGGCGTTTCCTGTGACGTTTCATCCCCCTGAGCTCCTCGGTAAACCAAGGGGCCCAGGTGGCTCGTCGCTGCAAGAGAGGCCGCAAGGGCGCGACTCGGTCCAAGGCCCCCGTGGCCGCACTTAACCATGCGGTCACTAGGTCCTCAGCCGAGTCGCGGAGCAAGTCCACAGGAATTGGCCCAAGCTCCTTCTGGAACCTTAACGGGTCCATCAGGAGTCTGGAGCAGAACCATATAGGGATGTTTGGTTCCGCCTCCCCACAGTGAGGTGTAGCGGTCGGAAAGTCGAGCCGAAGGAGAGTGTGATCTGTCCATGACAGGGGTGTGATGACTAAATCCCCTATTCCCAGATCACTACTCCACTGACCCGAGACGAAGATGAGATCCAAGGTGTGTCCACCCTCATGAGTAGGGCCTAGAACTACCTGAGTCAGGTCCAAGGCTGTCATGGAAACCATGAACTCCCGAGCTACACCAGAGGTTTCACCTGCTGATGGCAGGTTAAAGTCCCCCATGACTACAAGTCTGGGGGTCTCAACTGCCACCCCGGCTATAACCTCGAGCAGCATGGGCAGGGCTGTTGTTGCATAGCGAGGAGCCAGGTATACAACTAACACGCCCAACTGCTTCCCCAGGCCCCACTTCACAAGGAGGGATTCGCACCCGGTCATTGGAGGGACTGTCGTCTCCTTTGGCTCAAGACCTTCCCTAACCATGATCGCCACTCCCCCACCCCTCCCTAAGGCCCTGGGCTGATGGAAGGCTCGGTATCCTGGTGGGCACATTTCTACGAGGGGATGTCCTCCCTCGTGGCCCAACCAGGTTTCCGTAATGCCTATCAGGTCCGGGTCCCCCTCCAACACAAGTTCATGTATGAGAGGGGCTTTTTGTACCACGGACCTGGCATTGCATAGCATCAGCCCAAGGCCCCGGGTCTGTGGTTCTTGCTCACCTAGTCTGCGATGGGGAAAAGGGGAGTTGGAGCGCGTGACCACTTGTAACCATCGGCCACGATTCTTCAACTGATGGCGTCCATCCCCTCTCCCACCGCCCCTGCCCCTGCCCCTCCCCAAGACCGTATTGATGGCAAATACCCTAGTGGAACCGACCCTCCCTTCACTCCCCTTCGTCTTTTCACTTCCGTGTTTTGCCGGCCTTCTCTCTTGGCGTTCCCCTAATTGGTCTTCCCACCCCCCTTCCCTGGGAACCCCTAAAAGTCGAATTAGAAATTTACACAGGGATCCCCTGAGCCTGCGCTTCGCCCACCTCTTAGGATTAATTAATCCATCCTCGAGGTGTGTCCGTGTTAATTCAGGGGGCCAGACCTGCGAGAGGGGACATTCTCGCAGGCAGAGGAGCTCAGATCTAGAATAGGGTAGCATTCCATCTTGCCTCGAATACATGATAGGGTAAGGTAGAGTTGTGAGGGGGTACATTTTTGGCCAGGGAGGGAAATTTCATAAGCACGACTATTAATTGATTAGAGAGGGTAGAGTGAGGTGTAAATCAGATGACATATAAAATCCATTTGGTAGGGAAGAATTCCATTTCAGCTCATCTCAGCTCCTTTTTACATCTTTCTTGGAAACGTTCTTTCTCCAATGCCTCTCTCTTTCTCTTATTCCTCTTTCTTTCCTTCCCCATTTCAGCTCATCTCAGCTCCTCTTTACATCCTTCTTGGAAACGTTCTTTCTCCAATGCCTCTCTCTGTCTCTTTCTCTTATTCCTCTTTCTTTCTTTCTCTATTTCAGCTCATCTCAGCTCCTCTTTACATCTTTCTTGGAAACGTTCTTTCTCCAATGCCTCTCTCTGTCTCTTTCTCTTATTCCTCTTTCTTTCTTTCTCCATTTCAGCTCATCTCAGCTCCTCTTTACATCCTTCTTGGAAACGTTCTTTCTCCAATGCCTCTCTCTGTCTCTTTCTCTTATTCCTCTTTCTTTCTTTCTTTCTTTCTCTATTTCAGCTCATCTCAGCTCCTCTTTACATCTTTCTTGGAAACGTTCTTTCTCCAATGCCTCTCTCTGTCTCTTTCTCTTATTCCTCTTTCTTTCTTTCTCCATTTCAGCTCCTCTCAGCACCTCCTTACATCTTTCTTTGGAAATGTTCTTTCTCAACCGCCTCTCTCTCTCTCTGTCTTTCCTTCTCCATTTCAGCTTCTCTCTGCACCTCCTTACATCTTTCTTTGGGAACGTTCTTTCTCTAACGCCTCTCTCTCTCTCATCCATTTATTCCTCTTACTTTTCTTCTCCGATTCAGCTTCTCCACGATCTTCGGACATACCAGGTTTCTTCACTTAAGCTGCCTGAGTCGAGCGGGGGCCACGCGGTCCGATTGTTTGTTGTAACGGACTCCCAACGGCCTGGAAACACTTGCCTAGCTTCCTCACTGACGCGTCCAAGCCGACCTGGGCCCCTCCCATCTCTCGAAGGTTTTTTGCCTCGCCGCCACAACTCCGGCTCCAAAAATAGCCCCCTTGTGGCGGCTGGCATATCTACGTGCTGGGCCAGCCCTCCTAGATGTTTAATGAGGGCTGGCGATGTCCTCCCAGGCCAAAACGGCCCTCGACCCCTTCGCGGCGCTCAGAGATCGGTCTCCATACTTGCGCATGTGTTGTGTTGTGTTTGTTTGTTTAATTAAAAATAAAAAAATTCTCAAAAACAAAGAATCAGCTAAGAGAATACGTTTTTTTTCTATTTCTTTGCAAAAGAAAAAAAAGACAAAATGTAATGTATATTTTTAAAAAGAAATATGAAACAGGGGTAAAGGGAGGGGAAGCAAAAATGAAGATGATTCACTTTAAAGTCTCTTCTTATTTTTAGGTAGGACACAAAAACAAGTTGGGATCCCTCATAAAGCAAATATGATAAAAATGCCACGGGATTTACATACATGCTTCAAAAAAAGAAGTCAGTCCAAACTCTTCTCCCCATACCCTGTTTGCTAAAGTGGTTCACATATGTTAATTCCTATTTTGTGACACTGACCATTCAAAAGGTTGATATGCCTTTAAAAAAAAGACAGAAAAAAATAGATTGCACAAGTCAAATGTCCTAGCTTGATCTCAATCAAGACAAATTGGCAATAGTGATGCAATATGCAGTAAGTAGATGACAACGATTAAATGACAATTCTTTTGCTCCCATGTATGTCATATCAAGAGCCATAATAAAAGATTTTCCTATGGAAAACTTTGTGTTGGAAGAAGGAAGGATGCAGAGCAACTAAAGAGCCTCTAGGCTGGTTTCACAGTTGACTGGGAATAAGACAGAAAAGTCATCATGAGGATGACTTAAAAAGAATTATTGAGATGTCTTTATGAACTAAGGATAATCTCTGAGTGATACCTTCAATGTTAAGATGGCTATAGCATTTTGTAGACAGTGGAGTTATTTGCAAGAGCAGAGAAAAACTGGGATCCGAGGGACAAAATGCTTTTTTTTCTGAAGGCATTTGTTTTCTTCTTATTTTTTTTAAAAATTGATTTTAAAATGTTTCTTTTTAGGACATTATTTTTAAAAGATGCATAAGAAAATTATTCACACTTTGTTACCCGCAATTCATATATTAACATATCAAGGATTTAGAAAGCTTACATCTGGTTGGATCAAGGGATTTGCTATTTTTTTTAATCTTTAGCCATTTTTAATTAATGTTTCTATTTGGTAGGTAATACAACAGAATGCTATTAAGATATTCCAGTTTTGTAATTACTTGTTCCCAAATAATCCTACTGAAATAAAAGATTAAGGGGCTCTGTCATTTCATCTCTGGTAAAGAGAAAAACTAGGCAAGAGCCTAAGCATCAGAGTTGGCCTATAAATCTTATCCAAGGAATTACAACAACACTACAAATATTCAACATATTCGCTACTTGAAAAAATTAAACCACTGGTTTTCAAAATCAACCAAAAACATTCACTAACCACCAATGAATTTCTGGGATTCTGTGGTACAGGATTGCAGCCTAACCACCTTCACATAAAACTGCCTTTATGAGAAGGAGGAAAATATTCAAACATAGTTATTTAAAATAGAGTTTAATAACATTAATAATTGTCAGAAGCATGGAGGCAGTGATCTGATTTTAATTCTCTCTTGTTGATGTAATGATTGCCCTAAACTCAGTGTATTCTGTGCAAACTTGCATTGTTGGCAGAAAGAGAGATTTATAGATTCTCATCTAGCTCTTCACCAGCAATCTGATCCCTGGAACTGATTCAATTAATGTTTTCTGCCCAGTCTGATTTTGTTGTATACATTTATGCAAAAAGTGATACAGAAGTAGACAAACTGTCTTCCCTTTAAAAAAAAAACCTGTAAAATGGCATTTTCTGAAACATTAAACCACATTTTTTAAAAAAAAACCTTGGCAACTTAAAGTTGTGTGAATATTTCTGATTTTATAGGGATAATTTTAAATTTTAGAGTGTTAGTATTTTAGCACAGGGAATTATTTAATTAGTTTTTAAAATTTTGGATTTTGTACTGTGTATGTTTTTTAATGATGCCTGTGCGCCACCCTGGGTCCTTTTTTAGGAGAAGGGCGGGGTATAAATTTAATAATTTTAAAAAAATATCAATTATTGGAATTGCCCAGCCAATATGCACAGCACGACTGACTCAAGAATTCTAAAAGCTGAAGTCCACACATCTTAAAGTTGCCAAGCAGTTGAGAAACACTGCTTTAGACTGTGAAGAATAATCTGGGAACAACTTTTCCAGGTGAACTATCAGATAAAACCAATTCATGAATTCTTCATCCAACCCAAGAGTATATACACTATCTGTTCTTCATTAAGACCAATGATTTTCCCATCCTGATGTTTGTATTACAGCTCCCTGAATGGCCAGATAACAAGCATTATATCTGGAAGTCACCAAATTGGGGAAAGCTGTTCTTTCTGTGGGAAACCCCCCCCCCCAAGAATTAAATATTTTGGGAAATATTTTAAAAAGGCAGAATATTATATTTCACCAAAGGAGAAATGGAGAAACATGTGCTTAGAGGCAGAAAGCACCTCCCAGTCTTTCTTAACAGCCCAAAGCAGATGCCAGCACTTAAGGAGATAAAGAGATTATTGAAAGAGGAAGCCAACTATCCTAAGCAAAGCAAATACTGCCAGTAGAAATCCATTCAAGACAGGATATTTCAAAACTCCTTACAGCAAGGTTTGACAGCTAACAAAAATAAAAATGGTAGGATTAGAACAAGCAGCCCCTCATTCAAGATCCAACACAGGATGAAAGTCATTAGCCACAATAGCAATTGCCCAATACCCTTTCAGAACACAAGCCCATTCAGTGCACAAACCACGGAACAGTTCAAACTTCAAAGTCACAGAAACCTATAAAGATCCATCCACTCATTCAACCATTTGGTCAGCTTCTCTAGAACCACAAACAAAAAAGTGAATGAGAGAGTTAAACTTGGGAAACCAGATGGGAAATCACTGAGTAAAAGCCCTGTGTTAGGAGATGCCCATCCTCCCTGCTTAGGAGAAGCAGCAGGTCCTCCCAGACTCTTGTGGGTCTGAAAACTGACACCGTGAGGAGGTGCCCATATTCGCTGCATAGTGGGCAGCAGCACAGTGGTGGTGGGTTGCAATTTATTTTACTACCCATTTCGTCCATGCGTGCATGCTCATGCGATTGTGTGAGTGGAGCCTTCCACTGCCGCCACTGCCAGTTTGCCCAATTAGCAGCAACCCACCTCTGGGGCAGCAGGTCCTACACCCCTTTTTGGTCTGAAAACTGATTGTGGAGTTCCCTAGAAAGGAGGTACCCCTATTCTGTGATGGAATCAGAGTTCTCCTGGACCTTTTTGTTTCTTTGTCAAAAACTGACAGCGGAGCAGCGGGTTTTGAAAACCATAATGGCAGAGTGGCCAGTATGGAAAAAAAATGAGCAAGAAAGTTGGGTAAAGAGTGGGTTTGCTCAGGGACAAAGCTGGAAAACCAAATTGGCTAAATAAAGATACTTAAAAAGGGAGATAGATAGATAGATAGATAGATAGATAGATAGATAGATAGATAGATAGATAGATAGATAGATAGATAGATAGATAGATAGATAGATAGATAGATAGATAGATAGAGGGGAGAGAGGGGGGAACATTGATTTTTCCCCTTCCTCTCTGTCTTCTATGAAACCACGTAATATGATTTGTGCCTTCCCTAATTTGTGTTAACTGAGATTTATGGTGGGAATGACCAGGATGTAAACCTGAGAGTTCTGAGAGTTCTGTTTTCCTGTCCTTTTCTTTTTTCCGCGTCTTTTTATGTATATGTGTGTTATGTAAATGTAACTGTTAAATGTATCTAATCCAAAAAGACAAGAATTTTAAATTGTTAGAGAGAGAAAAATATTAAAGCAATGAAAAGAAAATGACCTTTACCCTACTTTGCCTGGCCAGCAAAATAGGGTGAAAAGAACTGTGTTCTTTTTCTTTCTCTCCATCTGCACTTTTAAGAACAGGCCAAAATTACTGTATTTGTTCAAGTGGGTTTTATCTGTCTATTTAACACCCAGAATGTTAACTTTCATGCATTTTCAAACCTTGCCTGCAAGCTATCTATCCACCCCCATGCCAACTCCCCATCTCTTATCCTCCAACAATGCCTTTTCTGGAAGAGTCCCCCACAAAGGGGGGGAGGGGGTCCTGTTCTAATATTTTTCAGCTCTTCACAGACAACTCCATAAAGCAGATCATACCCAGATGCTGCCTCTAGAAGACACTCTCCATCCATTCAAAAAAAGGAATTGGATTTGGATCCAGTCACCAAAAGAATCACCAGTGCAACCAGAATGGAGCAGACCTTTCCAAGCCTGACTGATTGGCCTTACAACCAAGCCAATCCTAAACCTATCCAGCAGACATGAAATAGAGGACCCTGAGCTGGACAAGTGGAGACTAAAGATTCTTTTCAAAGTCTCATAAGACAGCTGGAAAGACTATGGGAGGAGGGTGGAAATTCACTGTAAGGTTTTGTTTCTTGCCTCATTTATGTTGTAATCAGTTAAATGGATTTATAGAGAGATGGCATTTGGGAGTGGTTGGCAAAATAAGTCCTGAACACCTTGGACTTCTATCTGGTGGCAGGGAAATTTCTCCAGTATTGCCTGTCTGGTCCTTGCTCCATGGCACTAAGGGTCATGCAGTCATATCTCCCTGCCACTTCTAACTCTAACCCTAACCCTCTCAGGCAATTCCCTCACTGAAGAGGTGGTAGAATTTTTTTTCCAAACCCTAAGTCCTGATTTGACTTACAAATGATGCTGCCTAGTTGCCCAGTAAGGCTGCATATGTTGTACTGGTGGTCTCATTAATAGGAGTCGCAGGGCTCATTGTGTGCAATTTCAAAAATATTAAATAGCCTGGATTGCACACTGGCTAACCTCAATTTGGCCTGATAAACCCTGGATGCACCAAACTAAGAGCTAAGGCAGATTTGGGAAGCAACCCTTGAAAATGGGCAGCCAGTAGTTATTTACTAAAGCAAAACCATGGTTGTGAAGAATTTTGGGGCATGTGCTTGCTTCACAAAGTGTCACAGAAAATAATGGGCATAGAAAATTGGATACTGTAAATTTATTTCCAGAACTTTTACGCTGGCTGATAGAACTTCATGGGTTGAAAGCCCTCCTCTTGGGAGCCACTGATTTTTTCTGATGCTTCAGATGCCTCTATCAATGCCTTCCCCTTTGCATTAACAGTTCAATCAATTCTTAATCTTTTGCCAGTAAAAGTGTGTGTGTGAGTCACACTACTTATTATGGCAAAAATGGGAGAATTGTGGGAAGCCCCCCCCAAAGAATGAAATATTTTGGGGATATTAAAAAGGCAGGCTATAAAAATACAATACAATACAATAGCAGAGTTGGAAGGGACCTTGGAGGTCTTCTAGTCCAACCTCCTGCCCAGGCAGGAAACCCTATACCATTTCAGACAAATGGCTATCCAACATCTTCTTAAAGACTTCCAGGGTTGGGGCATTCATAAGGTGACCAGACATCCTGCTTTTGGTGGGACAGTACTGCTTTTGAACAATTTGTCCTGCGTCCCGTGGCATTTGAAAAAAGTCCCAATTTTTGCCTGGAGCAGTGGAGCGTGGCCGGGCTGGTGTGGGCGCTCTGCACACACTCAGAGGCGGCCTGTAGCCAGGGCAGCAGAGTGGGGTGCGGGCTGGAAGCGGTAGCCGGAGCGGGCTGGCAGGCAGGCAGAACGGAGGGCCGGCAAGGGAGGAGCGAGCAAGCGAGTGAGCAGCCAGGCAGGCAGCAGGCGGAGGAGGAGAAGGAAGAGGAGAGCCGTGTGGGTGAGGCTGCATCCGGAGCCTGTGCGGCCCTGAACTTTGCGCCGCTGTTCCCGCCGCCACAATGCACTGAGAGTGGCCGGCAGGAAGCTCCACTGCCCCCCGCCCACACATACCACCATGGGTGCCTGGGACGAGCCCCCGCTGCCGCCTCCCCACCCAGCACCCATGGCAGGACGTGCAGGTGGGCGGAGGTGGAGCTCCCGGCCAGCTGCTCTCAGTGCATCATGGCGGCAGCAGCGGCAGCACAAAGTTCAGGGCCGCACAGGCTCCGGCTGCAGCCCCGCCCACACAGTTCTCCTCCTCCTCCTCCTCCTATTTTTGTTCATCATAAAGTGTAACTAGAATTCTATAATAATTTGAGCCTAGTTGCTGGAAGACAAGTATGGTATAGCTTTTGTATTTATAAATAGTCTCAATAAAACTGCTTGAACAGGTTAAATATGTCTAAGGTAATCTTAAGTTTATAAGAGTCTCCAGATCACCAACTTTCCTAACAAAGGGAAAAAAGATGTGAGCTATGTGATTTACAAATGTATGCGTGGGAATCAAAGCCACTAACCACCTAGGTTCATCATGAGTCAAGGGATGTTCAATGAGAGGGGGAGTGGGGATATGGGGATATAGGGAGATGCATACACAGATACATACATTTGAACTTCCTATACTGAAATCTAGTGATGACAAATGCTCTGTGAGATAGTTAAAATGGTGACAGTTCAAACTGGTCTGGTAGGAAAACTTGGTATCAGGAGTTCTTAACAGGCTATTGTTCTTTAGCATTTCCTGAGCTTGCCATATTGGTATTTGTTTTTCTAGAGAATGTTTAAAGCTATCCCGGCTTTGAGAGGAATAATATAATAATGTTGGCGTATATAGAAATGTTGACCCAACTACTAGTTAAATCCATACTGACATTGGACAGTATTTTTCCATATATGTATGAATAACTATATACATATACATACACACACACACACACACACATATGCATAACCCTATATATAACTGAACTGGTGGTGGCTTTCCGTCCTGGGTCACTGGACCAGCATCAATCCAGGCATGTGCATGTGCAGCAATGCATGGCAGGCGGGTACATGTGCAAAGCTAGTAGCATGCATGCAAAATTTTCATGTGCATACAAAACACCCTCTCTTAGCAAACCAGTAGTAAACCATTTAGGAACCCACCACTGGATTATTGAACATTGTTGTGGCATCTTACAGGTTAGAGGATTCAGATTCAAGCTCCTCCTCCCACTCGCCACCTCTTTGTCAAGACCAACTGGAACCCTCGCAGAGAAAAAAAGAACCATTGCAATATAGGATCCCCCAATCCCTACACAAGGATATTATGACTGATCTTATTGTTGAGACTAGTTGTACAACAATCATCCTGTCCGTCTCCCCCCCCCCCCCCGAGGCTATCAACAAGCATGATCAGTACAATCGCCATATGGCTTAGGGCAGATCACGTTAAAAGTTGATGGTCATATTGGCTTTTGAATGGGGTTTCCAGGAACCACATTTTTGAACCTGAGGCCCAGATCAAAAAGCAAGTGTTGCGAGGGGAGGGGCCAGTGTCACATTGGCACAATGCAAGGTCTTGATGGTCCAAAACCTCTGTTGATACTTTTGCCGTGGATCGGTCCGTTTGGACCTAAACCATCTTTGAGGGATGGCGACTGAGAAGACGAAGCCTTGCTGGTCACAGGGACACCGCAAAGTCACTGTTTGACCCAAGGGGAGCACTTCTACTCTGCGGAAAACAGGCAGTCCCCAGGGCCCCAGGAAGCTGAAAGAGGAAGTGAGTCTATCTGGAAAGGGTTCTCTTTTTCTTTGAGATGTTTTGCCCAAAGAAACGTGGTTTTATTAAAAGTAAAACTTAATCCTTTAACCAAAAGAAACAAGCGGCAAAATTAACCTACTTTGGACTGATCTGGAAAGTTTTTCTTTTTCCTTTGATATTTGTAACTGTGGATTGAAACGCCCTTAACAGGGTTTTTTTCTCTCTCTCTCTCCTTTTAAAATGAACGGATTGTTTCCTCTTCTTCTGGTTTTTTTTTTTTACTCTACTTTTTGAGTCTTGGACTAAAGCCATATTATTACTTTTATAATCCTTCTTATGATTTGCTACTAAAATTCCAATCAGAACTTTTTTTTTTAGTTTTTTATAACGAAGAGAGACACATTAGAAAGTGAAAAGTAGCAACACTGCCACTGGGAGGTTAGAGGCTGAACCTCTAACCAGGCAATGTATTTTTTTTTGAGATTGTTGACTATTGAGAAGGGTTTACAATTTGCTTATAGAAACTGATAAAGACTCAAGGGCATGAATTGTTTTTTACAGGTGCTCTTTGAAGATTGTTTAGTTAAAGGAAGGAAAATAACCCTTCTCCTTTGAAGTGAACAACATAACCTGTTACTTAAATTAATTTGAAAGGAAAAGATAAAATAGACCTTAGACCAGGGTGGCAGTGGGGATTAATTTCTTTCTTTTGGTAACATGATTCAATACCCAGATTTTGGAATACCAAAATTTCTTGGCTGGAATTTTAAACCTTTTGGAAGTATATAGAAGAATTGATAAGAAACTGGAAAAAGTGGTACTTATTGCAACAAAATATGAAGAGAAGGGGGCCCCAAAAATTAAAGAGAAGGAAGATGATGTATAAGATAAAGAGATACCCTTTTCAGTTGAAGATAAAGATAAGATAACTGAGGATTTTACTAATGAACCAAAGGTGGGAAAAAGCAGAAAGATGGGAACCTTGAAAAGGGAAACTGAAGAATTTGAGCTCCATCTCGATCTCCAAGAAGAGGAGAGAAAAAAAGGATTGATGATGGATGTAAGAGGAGAAATTCTTCCAGGAGCACATCTGACAACCAAAGATAAACAACTTTTAATAACAGAAGGAGGGCAACAATACCATTTGAGAGTTGTCTGTTCAGTAAAGTGTGGAAAGAAGTCTACAACAACCTTGTAAGGGATAACAGTAGAAGATTGAAACCACAAATGGCAAGAGAGATGAGATTATTTCACTATTGGAAAGATACTGGTTATTAATGAAAACTGACAATAAAAGATTAGCCATCCCTTGATGATTAATGAGTAAAAATTTAGTAACTTTTAGATTGTTTTAGATTGTTATTGAAGGATTTTAAGTTAACAAATATTCAGTCATAATAAGAGTAATGAAATAATAATGGATATAGTTTAATGATATATGATTGATATGTGTGTGTGTTACATTTTATATATAACACTCATATAAAAAAAATTACACAACGGAACTCATAGCTTTCTGTCTAGATGGTCTTTGGTGATGAGCCGAAAGGCAGAAAAGGAGAGCAGTATGCTTCTTCCTTTAATTGGGGCTTAACAGGTTGTTGTGACACACACACACACACACATATATATGAGATATATGAGATATATATGAGATAGTTATATATAAAAGAAGTTGGAAATAAACTGCAAATTGTGATTCTGGAAAAAGACCAAAACAAATTAATAAACTTTTTATTTAAAATTCATTATAGGTGTAATGCAATTTAAAGTTTTAATTTAAATGAGGATGGACATAAACAGTAAAAGACTTTTAGTTAACTATTAAGGAATGTCAATGGATATTGTTTACTAAAAGGGGGTGGGGCTAGAAATAGTATTAATTGACTCTAATGTAGAACACGCTTCTAAGGTGCAATGTTACTGGAGGCTTTTGGAAATAGTCAAGGAATGCCATTATGTGGTTTTGTTTATAAATGTGACTTATCTGAGGAAGAAGCACATCTAAATAATTGTGGCTAAAGGAGAATTTTGGTGTAATGATATTAAGATATATAATGAATTTTTGATTTAAAGTGTATAATTTAATGTGATTTATAAGTAATGATGGTGGAAGAAACGCATGAGAGTTATATGTAACCAATCGACATGCTTTCTACAGGATGTAATGAAGGATTTTTTTTAAATTTCTGTTTAATTAAAAATAAAAGAAACTTTAAAAAAAAGCAAGTGTTGCATCCATGTAAAAAAGAGGTGACACTTTGTGTGGTTCCCAGTCATCTCATCTTTTTTGCATTCTCTTTTGGATGTTCCTGCCAGGAACTGAATAAGATATAATCAATTAAAATTAGTTAAATAAATAAATAAAGCTATGAAGGGACTCCTGGGATTGTATTTAAGGCTGTGTAAAACTTTACTGCTGACCTTCCTATACCATATTTTTCAGAGTATAAGATGCACCAGAGTATAAGATGCACCCAGGTTTTGAAGAGGCAATTTTTTTTAAAGTAGGTAGGTAGGTAGAGGGATAGAGAGGGAGAGAAAGAGAGAAAAATACAGTAGGTAGGGAGAGAGACAGAGAGAGAGACAGAGAGAGAGAGAGAGACACAGCGAGAGAGAGAATAGTTAGGTAGGTGGGTAAATAAAGGGATAGAGAGAGAGAGAGAAAGAGAGAGAGAGAAATACAGTAGGTAGATAGGGGGGAAAGAGAGAAAAGGTAGGTAGGTATATAGGTAGGTAGAGGGGGGGAGAGAAATACAATAGGTAGGTAGGTAGATGTTTCCAGGGGTATTTACTCATGTGCTGGAGAAGGAAATCGCTATAACATCTAAAACTTTGTTTCTGCTTGCACAGCATTTGACCAATGTAATTCTCATCAATCCCTCTAACTCAGGGGCTCCCAAACTTGGCAACTTTAAGACTTCTGGACTTCAATTCCCAGAATTCTCCAGCCAACTATGTCCACAAGCTATGCTGGCTGGAGAATTCTGGGAGTTGAAGTCCACAAGTCTTATAGTTGCCAAGTAACTAAACAGCGTACCAAAAGGGGGGGAAAGTTTTTTGTACTCTGCAAACCTCCCCAAAATGACCAGTTTTTCATTAAAATGGGCCCGTTTTTTCCCAAATAAAAGGCATGAATAGCCTTGGGAGGCCTTGCAGAGTACTCCTGGGGGGGGGGGTGAAAAATGAGCAAAAAAAGGCCTGTTTTTCACAAAAATGGGCCATTTTTATGTCAAAAAAATTTCATGCATAGCCTTATGGAATCTTATAGAGTGTGGTGGTGGGGGGGGTTTGGCAAAAACTGCAAAAACTGTATATGATGCACCCAGATTTTCAGCCTCTTTTTAGAGGAAAGTCTTATATGCTGAAAAATACAGTAATTGCCAATCATTGCTCAGTGAGGCCCTGGCTCTGACACCAAGAGCAGCCTCAACATACATTAGTTGTCCCATAAATAACAGACTGGAAATTTTGTGACAAACCTTGTTCCTTTGAAGGAAGGCTACGGTTTTACAGTCTGATGTAGCTATTTGGTGTCACTAATCTAGCTACTGGAAGTTATTAATATTATTTCCAACTAACCCATTGATAGGAGATGACTTATTTAGCTGGTTAGTACAAGATGGAACAGAATGTTCCCCTACTTCGTCATTTTCTGATATCAAATTACATGGTAGGCTGATTCTATATATAGTGGCAAACAAAAGAAAGATCCAGGTCTTTTCTCATTCATCAATTTCTATTTCCTCTGTCTTATTGTGCCAAAATGTGTCACAGGGTGGTAAATTCCTTGGCTCCCATTTCACACTTGCTAAACCTCTGTATATATGACTTTAAAAGCTGACAATTTTCCTCATGTGATATATGAGTTAATTGCCTCTTCAATATAGAGAGCTTCTTTCTAGAAAATTGTATTCTTCCAATCCGTTTTGTTAAAATGCTTGTCAATGAAGGGAAGGGAGTTGAAATCTAATATTTGGCAAACAAGGAAACAAGAAAAAGAAATACTTATAATATTGTTTCAGTCTAAGTATCAATTCCTCCTCCCATAGCTGTAAATTTTAAATCTTAAAACCCTAGGTTTTGTAGATTTGCTTGACTGAACAGTTCATTCAACAAATTACTTCCATTCTCTGATAACAGTCTTCATCTCAGTGTTCCTTTTTTGTGTGTGCCTATTCTCTGACAAATTCTATTCAGTCCCACAGCAATTTGACATTCAGGAAGAAGTGAATTGCAAAAGCTATGGGACCAAGCATGACATTAATTCCAGCAATGCCAAGCCTATGTTTACAGCTTTTCTCTGTCAAAAAACACAGACAATATGAGCTTGAATGCAAATGTTGTCAGTTTTCCCTTTTATCTGTTCCCTCTGGAAAGAAAAAAATGAGGCCAGCAATTTCAATAACAAAAACATCATTCTACATTTATTTGCAGCTTGGCTTTATTGGTCTGAGTCCCTAGCAACACAGCCTGCTTTATTAGCATCTTGAAAAAAGAGTGAAATATGGCATATATTCTTTCTTTGTTATTTTCAGTAACTGACGTATCGGCAACTCAGACATTGAATTAAATAATTTATACTACAAGGTACATTTTCTAAAGGGTTCTAATGCACTTAGTTCATCTTATTTGACTTTTTTCCAAGACCTAGACTAATGGGAAGAAGAGGATGAGTGAGAGAAAATGAGCATTATATAATAAAAAATCAGGAACAAACATATTGTTGTGAATCTCTGCCATTTTTTGAAATCTAAAGAATGCCAGAGGTGTTAAAATGTCAACATGGTGGCTGTGACAATGCAAGCAAAATTCTAATCCTTTTTCTAATGCATGCTGATCATATGGACATGGCTGCCATTTTGATCTTTTTAATTGCCCTCCTGTAGATGCCCATGGTACCTACCCTGAGCTGTCATTGTCCTAAACCAGTGATGGCAAAAACTTTTCGGCACCAAGTGTCCAAACCAGAACGTGTATGCATGCACGTACATGCACATGCACTGGAAATGCAAAGACCAGCTGGCTAGTGTGCATGCATGTACCAGCCAGCTGGTCTTTGGGTTTCTAGCATGTACATGTGCACCAGCCAGCCCATCTTTGCAGAGCATCAGAAATCTGAAGAGGAGGAGCCAACGTCGTGAGAAGATGGACATGTGATCTCAATGCTCCAAGATCGCCCCTGATACTTTTGCCACTGGGTGGTCCAATCAGACCTAAACCATCCTGTAGAGCAGCGTTTTTCAACCACTGTGCCGTGGCACACTAGTGTGCCGTGAAATATTGTCTGGTGTGCCGTGGGAAAAATTCCTGCCAGAATATCAGCTTTGTGTTCAGCCAAACAGGCCCAGGTTTCGCACTGAGTAAGTAAACAGAAATATGAACAATTATAAAATACTTTATTATTTCAAAATAAAGTAATTATAAAATAATTTCTTTGTGTTTATCTGATTCCTATTCAAGAGAATTACTTTATATATAGTCAATATAGGCACAGAGTTAAATTTTTTTAACATTTTCTAATGGTGGTGGTGTGCCTCGTGATTTTTTTCATGAAAAAAGTGTGCCTTTGCACAAAAAAGGTTGAAAAACACTGCTGTAGAGATGGTGAATGGGAAGAATATGTCCTGCTGGTCTCAGGGATACTGCAAAGTCCCTGATTGATCCAGGAGACGTTTTTCTAGCTGGCGACAAAAGCTCAACCTAGGCTGATGAAGTTGGGATGGCTCCAGAATGGAAGGAAATGGAAAGAGAAAGTGTTTACAGCTGGTGAGGAATTTTTATTGTTTTAAAAGAGACTGCCCCCTCCCCCAATTTTAAAGTTAAACTGAATTCAAGAACAGAAGAAATAAACGGCACAATTAAGCTTTGAATTGCATTGGACAGTGTGTTATTTTACTTTTTAAATGTAATTTTATGGATGGAAACTACACAAGTCTTTTAAAGCAAATGGATTAAGTTTTCTTCTATTTTTTATTTGGATTAAAAACCTTCTTCATTTCTACATGAATTTTTCATTTTTTCTACTTTATTTTACATAAGAATTTGACTTTCTTTTTCTTAAATTTGGATTATAAAAAATATACAAAAAGAGTACAAAGAGGATTGTAACTTCAGAGGGAAAGAACAACACTGCCACTTGGAGGTTGGAGGTTTGTGTATTGGAAATGCCGCACTTTCACTTTTCCCTTTGATCATTTTGACTTTGCACTCCAAGATCTTGCAGTTTGTTTATAGAGAGTGATAAGAAAAAGAACATGAATTGTTTATGTAGGTGTTCCTTTGAAATGTATTGCCAACCAGAGAAAAGTGAAAATAAGAGTTTATTGTGAATTTGTGACTAATGTACTAAACAGCCATCAAAGCCAGAGTGGTAGTGTCTATCAGCTGGAATAATGGCACAATTTCAACATCAGAAAGAAACTTTAACATTGCAAAAGATAATGTTTGAAATTCAAAAGTTATTAAATATATTAGAGAGAAGTGAGAAGAAGCTGGAAAACATGGAGCATATAATAGCAAAATATGGAGAAGTTGGAGATTGGAAAAAGTGGAGGTTAGAGTCCTAAAAACTGAATGAATGAATACAAAGAAAAGAAATCTGCTGACATCTACAGTGAATGGATTGTGGTTGGAAATGGAAAGAGTAGAATATGGAAAGGGGAGCTAGATGGTCGGGAACTGTACTCCAGATGGCAAGGTATAGAAGAAGAAGAAAAAACAAAAGAATTGATAGACTTAAGGAGAGAAATCCTATCAGTAACGTCATTGATAACTAAACATAAGGGGATTAAGGAAACAGATGGAGGGTATCGAGATCATATAAGAGATTCAATAAACAAGACTAGACTAAACAAGACGAATCCCACAATTGGCAAAAGACATGAGATTGCATTACTACTGGAAAGATACAGGTTGACAGATGAAAGCGCATAATTTAAAATTAGTTAAATATAGTGAAATTTAGTGACAAGGGATATGGTTCAATAAAGAATTGAAAATTGATAATGATAATAATGCATACATATGTATTGGTTTGACAAGAGGTAATTGGATATGAATACTAAATTGTACCTATGAAAGGAAGATTAGAAATTTTTGTTATATGTAAAAATTAATAAAGGAAAATCAAGTTAAATTTAGTTTCGTATTGAGTATTAGGGGAAATGTTATGATAATGGATATAGATAAATAAATGAGGGATAATGATAATAATGCATATATATGTGTAGGTTTAACATAAGGAACCAATGGAAAGGAGGATTAGAAACTTTGTTACCAAATATTATTGATTTTTATCTAGAACAGGCCATAAGGACCTAATGTTATTGGATGATATTAGAAATAGCTAATGAAATGCCACTACGTGGTTATGTTTCAAATTTTGGAATATTTTATGAAGAAGGACGTTTAAGTAATTATAGTGAAAGGACAATTGAAGTATGATGATGGTAATATGTATAAATATATTTGATTCAAAATATTTGATTTGATATGAAACATAGGTGATGACTGTGGAAGAGATGTATGGAAGCTTTTTGTAACCAACTGATACACTTTCTATAGTATGTAAAGAAGGAGGATTTTTTGTGTTGTGTTTGTTTGAATGTATATATTGAATGTATATATATGTGGAAACAATTATATATATATATATATATATATATATATATATATATATATATATATATCTAGGTCTTTGGTTGTTCGGGTTTTCTCCCACGTAGAATTGGAAGTATCTTCACGACGTTTTGATGAAATCTCATTCATCATCTTCAGGCTGGTGCTTCCGGCTTGGTGCTTCCAGGAGCAATGTGAGATCTCAGCCGGTTCCTCTTTTTAACTGCCAGTGGGGGTGTGACCTGATTGGGTGGGAGCTTGGCTGCATTCTGATTGGGTGGAGGTGTGTTCTGATTGGTAGGGGTTTTTGGCTGTGCTCTGATTGGATGGGAGTTTGGCTGTGCTCTGATTGGATGGGAGCGTGTTCTGTTTGGGTGGGGGCCTGGTTGTGCTTGTGTTAGTCTGAGTTGCAGAGGAATTTGACCTGGTGAGCTGCATTGCTGTTGTTTGGCTTCGCGTTTGTGGTCGTACCACATCTCCGTGGTGGGCATCAGTTTGCTTCATGTATGGATTGGAGGGGTTTAAAGTGGCTAATAATGCAGCTTTGGTCTGGCTTCTGGTTTGTGGTCGGGCTTCTGATTTGTGGTCATCATCGGTGTGGGTTTGGGTTTGCTTTTTGCGTGGATGTGTGATAGTAACATTCTGTGTGGTTTTCGTGAGTGTGGGTCTGGTATCATTCTTTGTGTTAGGGACTCGTTTGTCAGTGAGGGCAGGTTTCCAAATGGCTGGTAGGCGGGAGGTATCATCTCGTTTATTCATGCTGTGTGGCCGCTTTTCTATCTCAATAGCTTCTCTGATAGCTTCTCTGATTATTCTGTTGTTATAGTGTTCAATTTCTTCATATATATATGAAGAATAATTATCACAGCTCCTGTTCAGAGGTCCCTTTAAGGGGAGGAGACTCAACGTCATCCCTCTCTGCCCTTTGACTCAACCCAGAGTCATCCAGACAGAGAACCAAATTAGATTATTGCTGTGTGACATTTTTTAGATATGTGTTAGATTTTTAAGGGCTGAAAATAAAGAGACCAGGATGGATCCATTTCAGGCTTATTAGCCTTCTTCAGCTGGCCATACTCCTTCTACTGGGATTTGAACCAGGTCTTTCCAGCATTTGAGGCAATATATATATATCCCTTAAAGCATTTTAAGTGATATATCAATAAAAATATGAAGAATACTGAATTGTGCAAAACAGCAAAACAGCAATGCTTACAGTGAGCCTCTTAAGAGGGCCGAGGGAGGGTGGGTGAGGGGGACGGGTGTGTGTGTGGAAGCGAAGGTGGGGAGGAGCTGCCTTCCTGGCCGGGCTCCGCAGCTGAGGGGCGATGGAGCAAGCCAGCATGACTTTCGCCCGTCTCTTTCTGGGCTCGGCGCTTCTGCTTCTCGGGACGCTTCCCGAAGCCAGCAGCCCTCAATGGACCGGGCGCTGAAAGTAAAGCGCCACCTCTTAAGAGGGCCGGAGGGAGGGCGGGTTGGGTGGCGCCGAGAGCTCTGCGAGTGAGGGGGACGGGTGTGTGTGTGGAAGCGAAGGCGGGGGGGAGGAGCTGCCTTACTGGCCGGGCTCCGCAGCTGAGGGGCGATGGAGCAAACCGCGCGCGGCTGACAGCATGACTTTCGCCCGTCTCTTTCTGGGCTCGGCGCTTCTGCTTCTCGGGACTCTTCCCAAAGCCAGCAGCCCCGCGGCCAGCCGCTCCGCTTCTCCGTCTTATTCGTCGGTCGCCTCTCGGGGTCCGGACCGGCCGCCGCCGCACTCCCCGCCGTTCCACCCTCACCAGCCTGCCGGCGGGGGCGCCTGCCCAAGAAACGGTGGGCGCTTCGTCAACGTCGCAGGGCAAAGGGCTGCGCGGGCAGCGCAACTTTTGCAGAAACCCGGATGGCAGGAGCAGGCCCTGGTGCTTCTACCGAAACAACCGCGGCAGGGTGCAGCCCGGAAAAGGCGCAGTGCGAACTCACAATTCGCCTGCGCCCTCAATGGACCGGCCGCCACTGCGTCACCCCACCCCAGCCAGCCCTCATTTATAACGCGCACCCAAACTTTGAGTTCTTTTTTTGGTACAAAATTTTGTGCGTTATACTCGAATAAATACGGTATATATGTTAGATTTTTAAGGGATGATTTCATATATATATATATAAAAGAAATGGATATATCTTTTTTTTAGATATGAAGCTGGCCAGGTGTGAATGCCTGTTTTTAGCCATTCTTGGGGACGTTTTCCGGGCCATTTTCAGGCTGTTTTTCAGGCCACTTTCTAGTGCATTTGCACTCACAAAGACCAGGGCGCTGGAAACCAGAAGAGCAGCTGGTGATGGCATGCCTGCCCAGAGAGAGGGTACGCTCTCGCACATGGTCCTAGACATTTATTTAATGCAGGAAGACTCCATAAATAGTTCCCAGTCCTGAATGCAGCTACCAGAGCCTCATAGTCACATTTTTACATAATTAAATGTGAACAAAAAAACCCCACCCCACTTACAGCCACTCCTATCTCACCACAAACTAGCCTTTGGCATACTATTGAAAAGCCAAGCTGATTCAAAACAGATTGTGTATTCCTGATTTAATTGGAAAATATGCATCTGAAATGCATGCACATTCACTCTTCATAGTATTGTGAAAAGGAAATGTATGTGATCTAAGTTGATGGAGTGTACAGTTTAAATGTCACTTATATTTCCAGTGTTTCGGATGAGAGTGCTGTTGCCTGTCCATCCAAATAAAATTATTCAAGAGCAAGAGGAAGGTCAGTTGGTCTGGTGGAAGGAGGGTTAGAGACTATGAAATTTGTAAAAATCCGAAGCCTTAAAACTAAATTCATAAGAGTAAGGACATATTTCAAAAGACCTAACAAGGACTTCGCTTTTCAGATTCTAATATATTAGAATTTATGGGGAAATTTGGGATTACAGCCAACAACTAGAAAATAGAGGAACCAAGAGAAATCTGCTCTTCTTAGAAAAAATTATACTTTGAAACTCAAACCATGAAATTCCTAGGTGAATAAAAAGATACCACATAAACTTTAATACTCCTTAGTTTACCTAGATATATAGTCTCAGAATAATCTCAGTTCAATAAAGTCCAGTTTCTAAAGGTATAATGGCACTTTTGAAATCAAATTTCTCTCTCAATAAGATTGTTGTGTTTGCTTATTTTTATTTTCAGAGCTGGCTAAATTTTTAGTCACCTGACTGCCAGAGAAGGCTAAAAATGCTTAAAAGTCTTCTCACAGCACATCATTGTCAAAGTGTAATGATGTCATTCATCATGACATGAGTGCACTTGAAATAATACCTAGTGATGGAAGTCAATTGACAAAAGCCAGTAAAAAAGAAACTAAGTTCTGAACTACAAACTATGAATGCTACACTTCTCTGTGACATAAGGAAAAGTCCAAGTGTTAGAAGAAAATTCCTTTATATTATGTTTGCATGTAAGATAGTTATTATATAGTTTTCTCTGTTGATCTGCAGCAAGTGAACTTTGAAAAACAAAGCCAATTCCTTCAAAGCATTCCTTAATCTTATTATGGTGAGATGTTGCTTTTGTAGAGCTAGGTTTCAATATCAAAGTCTCCTTATTTTTTGTTTAGATTATTAGCATTTTTTAATACTAAAACTTTATACATGGTAGCATTTTGTACTTTGTACCATCTTTATTCAACAAATGGTTCCCTTGTGCAATTCCATTGATTACATAACATCTGTGTATAAAAATCCATGAGTGGCTATATGGCAGTGACTATGACAGCATCTCAGAAATTACCAAATCTGTTATTTCCAATACCATTTTATTCTGATTCAGGTAGATTTTTCTTTATTCCTTTTTATCGTAGACTGCAATACAATATTGAATCTATTTCTTAGCACATTTTTATATTCACACAGCTGTACAGCAGATGATTTGCATAATGAAAATCCAAACTTTAACTGCAGACATGTCTCAGTGAAAGTATCAGATAGCACATAATGTGGAAAGAATGCTGAGGTAGACACTCTGGGGGAACAGCTGGATGGATGATGTCATAGCTTTCTCATGAACAAAAGGAAAAATGCATTTTCCCAAAATAAAGTTATTTCACAGATTTTAAGATGATGTGTCATAATTTCATGCATACTCAGATGTAGGAGGTTTCCAGCATTCTTGTAATGTCTAATCTTTCTGCAAGCAGGGAAAATCAAGACAGAGAATGTATCTGAGAATTAGAAGATATCCAATGTCTGGTTCTCTTATGACAGTAGCATCCAACCTTTGGGTATCAAGGACCAGTTCTGTGGAGAGAGGTTTTTCCTCTTGCAGATCGGAGGGGGCTTGGTTTCATGTCCTGCCTGCATCCTGCAGATGTGGTTTCACTTGTTTGCGTGCCCAGTTTCTGGCATGTTGTTGCCAAATTCTAGTCTATGGGTCAGGGGTTGGGGACCCCAGTCCTATGAGATTGATGGGCAGAAAGGATTGCTTTCCTATTTTTATATCTATGAAATGTACACAATGTAAGGTATGTTGATTGAAATCTGTGCATGTTTTTGAAATAAAAAAATGGCTTAATAAATAAAATAATTGGAACAAGGAAATGCAAAACTCCTGAATCCCTAAAACGTTCGCTTTTTTTTTCTTTTAGTAAGGGACAAGTGTGCTTTATGCCTTGTAGTGAATGAACCAATAGATATTTAACATTGCATACGGAGCAACAATTATATTTTAGGAAACTTAGTTGAATAACTTCCTTTATTTTATCACTCCACCTCAATAAGCTTAATGATAATTATTATAGACCAATAGCTTTAACATCTGTTGTAATGAAATGTTTTGAGAGATTGGTGTTGAACTATATTAAGGCCGGTCTTCCATCTACTTTGGACCCATAGCAATTTGCATATAGGAGTAATAGATCAACTGATGATGCTATGTCTATTGTTGTCCTACTTTATTAAATCATTTGGAACAATAGGGAACATATATAAAGTTGCTATTTGTGGATTATAGCTCTGCCTTTAACACCATTCTACCCAATAGGTTGTTTCTTAAAATGTTCAATTTGGATATAAATCAGAGGATTTGTTTGTGAATAAAGGATTTTCTGACAGATAGGCCACAGTCAGTAAGGATGGGATCTCACCATTCTTCTACTCTGATATTAAGCACAGGAGCCCCCCTTTCTTTATTCTTTGTACACACATAACTGTACCCCATTGTATAACACCAACACAATTATTGAATTTGCAGATGACATGACAGCGGGGCTCATTAATAAGAAGAATGAATCTGCTTATAGGAAGGAAGTACAAGAGCTGACATTGCGGTATAAAGAAAATAATCTTATACTTAACACCAAAAAACTAAATTACTTATAATTGACTTCAGGAGGAAGAGAGATGTACATTTACCGTTGTACATAAATGGTGAGGTGGTGGAGAGGGTTGGTAGTTTTAAATTTCTGGGCATTTATATCTCGGAGGACCAGGAAGGCTAACATGCTTGTGAAGAAGGCCCAGAAGAGGCTGTACTTCCTGAAAAATGCTAAGGAAGATAAATCTATCTCAGCATCTACTTCTGTCCTACTATTGCAGCACTATTGAGAGTGTCCTGACATACGGCATTCTTGCAAAGTATGGAAGTTCTGAAGCGGACAAAAATGCTCTACAGAGAATAATTAAAACTGCCCAAAATATATCCAGGCTCCAGCTACCAACCCTGGATGACATATTTGCATCTTGTTGTTTGAGAAAGTTGCATAATATTCTCAGAGACTCTTCCCATCTTTTTAGAATGTTTCCTTCTGGCAGAAGATACAGAACAATTAAAACTAGGACCACATGTCTTCTGAATAGCTTTTATCCCAGAGCTATAATGGCACTCAACAAAAAACTAAAGGGCCACCATCAGTGCTATTGGACAGCACTACTTGGTCTGTTTTATGGATACTTGGGTGGTTTAGGGGCAGGGAATTTTATTTTTGGGTGGGTGAGGGTGTGTTTGGGGATTGTTATGTGTGTTGGGCCTGATCTCTGGGTGTTATGTGAATTTTGTTGTTTGTGTGAACAATGACTGAGAAAGAGAAAAGCACCCTTGAATTGGTTCCAACTCTACTATATCACTCTGGAATGTGACTGCTGTGTCTCCAAGGCCAAAATTAGTATTTTTGTGTGTGTGTGTAAAGCTAGTTGAAAAGTTTTTACACTGAACAAATGATTTTATAATCAGTATGCATTAACATATTTTTATTGCTGAGAGAGAAAATAGACATCTACTGGATGATTTGGCTGTTCTGTATAGTAACAATACATTTCCATCAAACCAATTTATTTTATCTGAGGCTTTACCTCTAGTTCATTATCTTTTGATAGAATGGTATTGAAGTAGGCAAAGGCAATCCTTGGAAGTTGCTTAACAGAAACTCCAATTAGATTGGACTTAAGCAGAATTCACAACTGAATCTTACTGAAGAAGTATAAGTGATATATAGACAAAAGACAAATTATGAATAATCATTATAAACATTAAGGAAAAGTAAAGTCATGAGGCAGAATGTTGAAAACATGATATGAGTGTTCTTGTAAGGGCCAAGAGGATAATTTTTTTTCATTCACAAAATGGCAGCTTTGATGATCATCATCAATTAAAAGGCAAAGACTCTCTAACTCCAGTTTATATTGATCTTTGTGTTTGCAATTGGACAATTAGAAATTGAGAAATAAAAATAAATGAAAAGAGAACGGGAAAGAAGGGTGACGCTGTACTGTTCCTAGTCAAGTACAAGACAGTCCAAGGAATTCCAACTGTAAAGTTGTCTATATGCTTTCTTCTTTATTTACTCATAAACTTTAACATATTTTTATTTCATTGCCTCTCTTTTCCAAGTTTAGTGGGATTAAACTATCTTCTTTCTTTGCTCTATCTCATGAATGAACATTGGGCTTAGAACCTAATCTTGTCATATTATAAGGGCAACTGAATCAGTCTTTAATTTGTCCACGCTGTATTTTGCTGCAGCTGAGTCACCTGACCTGCCTCTACAAATTTAGTCCCTCAAATTTCTGCATGACTATATTGAGAAAATGCATTTCAGCAAAGCAAGAGCAAATAAGAGCCTCACCCAGACTCTGCTTCCAGCGGCCCCCAGGTAAATTGAGTTTGAGACCCCTGCATTAAATGGAGTGTGATGCCCAAAGAAGCATTTTTTCCCTTTCCTCCTCACTCATATTTTAATGACTTAATAATAAGCTATTTCTTTATCTTTATCTTTAATCGGATTTTTATACCGACCTATCTCCCAAAAGGGACTCATCTATTTCTAGATGACCTTCTCTCACGTTAAACAGATTGAGTATATCATTTTGTTTACTTACCCACTCTATCATTAATTTCAGCACAGATAGTCCTCGACTTACAATAGTTCATTTAGTGACCATTCAAAGTTACAATGGCACTGAAAAAGTGACATGACCATTTTTCATAATTACAATCTTTGTAGCTTCCCCATGATCATGTGATCAAAATTCAGATGATGGGAACTTGTTCATGTTTATGATGGTTCCTTTGTCCCAAGGTCATGTGATCATCTTTTGTGAATTTATGACAAGTAAAGTCAATAGGAAAGCCAGATTCACTTAACAACCTTATTGCTAACTTATCAACTGCAGTGATTCACTTAACAACTGTATCAAGAAAGATAATAAAATGGGACAAAACTCAATTAACAAATGTCTCACTTAACAACAGAAATTTTGGGCTCAATTGTGATCGTAAGTCAAGGACTACCTTAACACTGTTGGATTAACACTTTAAGATTAATCCATATTTGAGAAGGTGAAAATCTTAAATCAGGAATGTATTCCGCATTGTTATAGTATTCTGTTAACTGAAGGAGAGAAAATAATGGTTGCTGTTTATTTAACACATAGGCAAGCAACCTATTGCACCTTGGATAAAGCCCTTAGCCAATATGCTATTTTAATGCAAGAGGTAAACCAAAAATAAAATTGTCCTTAAATCAGAACAAACATTGCACAGATTGAGGTGATGTTCTTTCCTTTGCAGAATAATTAATAAACTGCTGGAGTTTTCCTGTAAGGAAGTAAAGTTTTTCTTTAAAAAAAAACTACTTTCATACTATAACAGAAAAAAATCTGGAAATTTGGAGTGAAATTGAGACTTATTTATTTATTTATTTTATTTATTCGAATTTATACCCCGCCCTGATGTTTATAATCATTTCTAGTAGTCCTATTATGGAAGTTGGGCAAATACTGTAGATGGTAAGAATAAAGCTTTTAGAATGAATTAAATTGGAGCAAATGCATGCATTTGTGTATGTTTCTATGTATATACAGGCATATGAGAGAATGAAATGAAGGATCTATAAGGTAGAGAAAATGGATCCCCTTCTAGCAAGGGGAAATACATGCAAATTACTTACAGAACACAGTGTATGACTTTTTATTGTTTTACTGCTTCAGTGCAATTTTCTTGAAAAACATCTTCCGTTCCTATTAGATAATGTATTATCAAAATAATGAATTGCAAATATAACTTTGAGATCATGTGCATTGCTCCTCAGTTAACTGCCCCTCTCTTATGCCCTGTCTCTGATTTGGATCTTCTCTTCTTTTGCAGCTAATATTTACAAAAGAGAGGAGAGAGCCCAGTACAGATCTCTTTCATCTCATCTAATTAGAAAACTACTTCAGGAAATCACTCCAAAATCATTATTAGGCTTTAAGCAAGTGCCAACAAGCACAATTTCATTCTACATGAGTCTTTGTATACAGGCTTCCAACACAGAAATAGACCCAGCTGTAGCTGAGCTCTCAGAAGACAGAGCGGATATTTCTGATTAATGGTTCTTTTTCTCAGTGTGTTTTAATTAAAGATGTACAGTACACGCTAAGAAGTGTGAAGCGTATTCTGGGTCCTCCCACCAATAATTATATCTCACCCAAATATTTTTAATTCCATGTTTATGCTGTTCCCAGAAGAAGTTTAAAAGCAAAATACTCAATGCCAAAACTCTAATTCCCAGAACTACCTGAGAATGAAAATTAAACTAATATAAACAGTGTAGTTATCTGTTGCCAATGTATATCTACCCAAGTGTCAAAAGATTAAGTCATTTATTCTGATACAAACCTTCATGGCATAAAGTTATACAAACATTTAATACTATGACACAGTATTTAAGATGTCAGAATTCCAAGTATATAGTCAGCCCAGCTGAAATGAGAAAACTTCAAACATTTGATGGAAATAATGCAGCAAGAATGCAGCAAGAATGTGGAAACTCTTGGAGGTTAGTAATCATGTTTCATCTTTGAATGATGTGCTGCAAGCTTTTAAAATTTAGATTGGAGTAAAATAAGCAAGCAAGCATAACCAATAAAATAAAGGAAATGTAAATTTAAAAGAATTTAAATTCCCGATGTATGTATAATTTCCTCTTAAATTGCACTAAAAATTACAATTTATTTATTTAAAATCACCCAATGTAAAATATAACCCTGGTGTCTCACACAATAATAAAACTGCAAACCAGAAAAGCAAACATTGGATTTATGCCCTTGCTCATTCAATACCACTGTTGTGAGCAGGAAAGTCTTTCTGTGCACAGGTGAACTCAAATAAAATTTCACATAATGTAGGAATTTGCACTATATCATAGACCCATGATGGCAAAACTATGGCATGCATGAGCACGTGCGCAGTGCCAGAAACCCGAAGACCAGCTGGCTGGTGCGCATGCATGCACCAGAAACCTGAAGACCAGCTGACCGGTGTGTGCATGCGTATCGGCCAGCTGGTCTTCGGGTTTCCGGCACTCCGGTGCACACATGCACATGTTCCAGCTTGGGCATTTGGTGCCGAAAAGGTTCGCCATCACTGTCATAGACCATCATACATAGGCTTGTGAACACTTTTTCCTTATGTAGATATCCTATTTCAAGCCACACACTGACAAATACACACAGAGGTGGGTTGCAAATTCACTGAGAAGATTGTGAAGCACATAAATAAGTGGCAGGGGTATGTGAGTACAAGCACATGCAAGCATACAAACAAACACACAAATTACACACATACACAAAATCAAATCCCCTAAAGTCCAGCGATCTTGCCTTAAGAGATTTGCAAGTCCAAAACTGTAAGTGGCCAATGAGTCCCGGAAGGGAGAAGGGCGGAATATAAATTGAATGAATTGAATTGAATTGAATTGAGGTCTAGGGGGTTCAAAGATTGTAGAAGAGTTGTCAGCCAGAGTCAAAATCATGCAGTTAGAGCCTGCTACTCTTCTTAAATAGAGACAATTTCTATGATGCTCATTTGGAAGGGTGGAGTTCCTTTCTTTCAAGAAAAATCGAAGAATGCCTTTGTTCTGCTTTCCTCTCCACATTGCAAACCCTTGTCCTGGAAGAGGGTGACAACTAAGATCCCTCATCTTCGGATGATAGCTATGTCTCCTGGTGGAGATAATGTATAGTGTGGAGATAATGTATAGTGGTGGGATACAAATAATTTAACAACTGGTTTTCTGCCCTAATGATTTCTTCTAACAACCAGTTAATCAAACTGATCAGAAACTTAACAACCGGTTCTCCCAAAGTAGTGCGAACTGGCTGAATCCCACCACTGAGTATAGGCCAAAGATAGGTTCCAGCTGGTACGGTATGATAGGGGCGAATAGGTAATAACTCCAGCAGACACATGACCATAGTGGTACTACCGTTAGGGGCAGTGCCATCTTAGTTTTCTGTTCTGTACATACAGATAACAATCTTCATGGAAAAATGTAATTTTCTCAATAAGGGTGGAGATAGCATCCATATATGGGTTCAACCTATCCACACTCTGATTGGACTGAGTCATAAATAAATAAATAATTAGCCAGGTATATAACGCTCCCAAGGAGCTCCCATACCCAGTTTCTGACTCAGTCCGACTCTGGGACTGTTCGGTAGCCAACTCTCTCTTCTGAAGATAATAATAATAATAATTTTAATTTATATCCCGCTCTCTCTCCCCAAGGGGACTCGAGGCGGGGCACAGGCAATTAAAAATACAAATAAACCACAAACAAATACAAAATACAGAGTTAAAAATAGATTAAATAGATCCTGCGCTAAAACCCATAAACTAAACTAAAAATTACCCCTAAAAAACCCTAACCTAAAAAGAGACTACCCAAGGCCGGCCAGACGGAAAAAGTGCGTCTTTAATTTTAAGCGGAAGGAGCGGAGGTCCGTGGTTGTCCTGATATCGGGGGGAAGGTCATTTTGCATACAGGCAAAGATGGAATGGAATTTTGCATACAGGCCTTGTAGGTTGACAGGACCCCCCCCCCTGCCTCAGCAGCAGCGTGGACCCAGGCTCCTGTCCTTTAGCCAATGGCCCAGGCCTGCGGCTATTGTCTGATTGCCTTGCCACTTGCCTCCCCCCCTGGGTCCTGAGCTTACTTACCATCTGGCTCCTGCTTCTCTCCGCTGCTGCTGTAAAGTGGGCTAGGGGGGCTAGGATTCCAGGCCTTAGGGAGGCCAGCCACATTCGCAGCTTGCCTGTGAGGCCCAGATTGGCACTTCGGGCCCTCGCCAGCTTCAGTGCTTGCCAGACGCCGTCAGATAGGCCTTCCATGTACACGCAGTGTGCAGGCCTCAATTTCAGGCCGCTCCAGCACTCAGACGCTCCGCGGCCTCGCGCGCCTCCCAACAGGGTGAAAATGGGACTGCAGGCCTTTGGAAAGGCCCGGATCCCCTGAACGCTGCTCTCCCTGAGCTAAGCCTCACAAGGCCTCTGTAGAGTGGCCTCTTCGGCCCTGGCCTCCATGCAGGACTTCATTGTGGCTGCTGTCCGACAGGGGATTGAGGCTGGCATTCAGGAATGGGTCCAGAGACCCACATCTGGGGCTACCCCTCAGCTCTTGGCTCCACCGCAGGTGGCCCATCCGATCTCCACTTCTCGCCGGTCGAGGCAGACAGAAGCCCTTCCCCGGGGTCGGGTGTCGAGGAGCTTTGCGAAGCTGACCTCTCTGGTGATGAGGAAGGAGGCCCTGAGAAACCGGCCAGCACTGGACTTCCTTCCGGTTTCCCGTAGGCGACGGTCGAGTCCTGGGACTCGTCCGCTGTTTTGCTTCTTTTACGGCCCCCAACGGGGCAGGGAATTCCATTTATTTATTTATTTATTTATTTATTTATTTATTTATTTATTTATTTATTTATTTATTATTTATTTATTTATTTATTTATTTATTTATTATTTATTTATTTATTTATTTATTTATTTATTTATTTATTTATTTATTTATTTATTTATTTATTTATTTATTTATTTATTTGATTTATACCCCGCCCTTCTCCAAATGGACTCAGGGCGGCGGACAAGAAATCAGAACATACAGAACATATAAACATTTTTTTCTTTTTCTTTTTTAAACTTATTCCGTTAAGGGCCTGTGTTCAACCGAATTAAAATCCCCATTTTATAACTGGCGGTGTTGGGGGCTGCGCGAGGCCGGCTAGTTGAAAAAGGTGTGTCTTCAGACACTTGCGGAAGAGGCGGAGGTCAAGAGTGGTACGGAGTTCAGGGGGCAGGTCGTTCCAAAGGGCTGGTCCTGCCACAGAGAAGGCTCTCCCGCTGGGCATCGCCAGTCGGCATTGTCCGACCGACGGCACCCCGAGGAGGCCCTCTCTGTGGGAGCGTATCGGTCCAAGGGATGTATGGGGCAGGAGGCGGTCTTGCATATAACTAGGCCCCGAGCCATGGAGCGCTTTGAAGATGGTCGTTAGGACCTTGAAGTGCACCCGAAAAACCACAGGAAGCCAGTGCAGTTCGCGCAGGATAGGTGTTATATGGGAGTGTTTAGGTGCTCCCGTAATTATCCGCGCGGCCGCATTCTGGACTAACTGTAGCCTTCGGATGCACCTCAAGGGAAGCCCCATGTAGAGAGCATTACAGTAGTCAAGCCGAGACGTGACGAGTGCTTGAGTGACCGTGCGTAAGGCTCCCTGATCCAATAAGGGGCGCAACTGGCACATCAGGCGTACCTGATGGAACGCCCCCTTAGCCACGGCTGCCACATGGTCCTCCATAGACAGCCGGGAGTCCAGGAGGACACCCAAATTGCGTGCCCTCTCCACGGGGGCCAGTTGTTCGCCCCCAATGCCCAGAGTTGGAGTAATCTGGCTGAATCGGGGTGCCGGAAGCCACAGCCACTCAGTCTTGGACGGGTTGAGCCTGAGTTTGTTACTACCCATCCAGACCCGTACGGCCTCCAAACACCGGGACATAACCTTGACGGCATCGTTGGGGTGGTCTGCGGTGGATATGTACAGCTGAGTATCATCAGCGTACAGATGATATCCCACCCCAAAACCACGGATGATCTCTCCCAGTGGCTTCATATATATGTTGAACAGTAGGGGCAAGAGGACCGACCCCTGGGGCACCCCACATGTGAGGGGCCTCGAAGTCGACCTCTGCCCCCCTGCCAACACATATTGTGACCGACCGGAGAGGTAGGACGTGAACCACTGCAAAACGGTGCCTCTCAGCCCCAGCCCCCCCAGTCGGCGTAATAGGATACCATGGTTGATGGTATCAAAAGCCGCTGAGAGGTCTAATAGGACTAGGATAGAGGAAAATCCTCTATCCCGCGCCCTCCAGAGATCATCAACCAACGCGACCAATGCCGTCTCGGTGCTGTGCCCGGGTCGGAAGCCGGACTGGCGCGGGTCTAGATAATCGACTTCCTCCAAGTGTCGCGGAAACTGTTGAGCCACCACACTCTCGACAACCTTCACTAAAAAGTGAAGGTTGGAGATGGGACGATAAAGGATTTAAAGGATTCCCGCCGTACGGTCGGCTCGCTGGGATTTCCCTATCCTGATGGCGGTCGGGGGGTCCTTGTCCTCGACCCAGGAGTAAAGGAACATGCTGTGGGGGGCTTCGTTCCCTTCACTGAAGGAGGACCAGAACATCTAATGCTTCGTGAGAGGGCTGAATCACTGGAGTCGGAGGCAAAGCTGAGACTCTTCGCTGCAGAGTGGATTGTGAGTGACTTTCTCTTTCTGCTTGCAACTTTTGCTTAACAAAGCGATGGAGGAGGGAGTTTGTGAAAAAACCCCTTGGAACGGAAGAAAAGCGGCGTTTTGAAACTGCTCCTCAGGCTTGAGGAAGCGTAGAAACCTGCATTCAAACTTTTCTGATCGTGAGTAAAAGTCTTTCCGGAATGATCGTGGATACTTAGAATCGAAGTCTGGCAATAAAGAAGCAATTTTCCACTTTGTTAATTCCTGGTGGCTTCCAGACGGGCAGGGAAGATGGTGTTCCTTTGTTCTCCTGAGATACACTATTCATGGATGATTGCTGACATTCCCTAGTGAATGGGACTGCCTCTCTTTTTCTTTACTTATGATTGTTTGTAATTGATTAATTGGTCCTTTCCCTGAAGTGCCTTTTTTCTTCTATTTGATTGTAAAAATTTGGTTTCTCTCTGGACTTTAATTAGGTAACAGCTAAGACTTCGTTTATTGGAACTTGCTCGTTTCCTGCCTCACTAGCTCCTTTCCAGCAGACGCCATCTTACTGACACAGACTTAAATTATTCACCATGGCTTCAAAAAAGCAGACACATCAGCCTAAAATCACTTCGATGTTACCTGAAAAACCTGATACGGATTAACAGCAATGGAAGAAACCCTTCAAACCTTGGTGAAAGAAATTAAAGAAATGAGAAAGGACCAAGTCAGTTCTAAGTTAGAACTTTTGGAGGTACAGAAGAAATTAATGGAAAATACACAAAAGACTGATGAGCTGGAGGTGGGGTTAGTTGGGGCAAAGGGAGAGCTTAAAAGTATTAATAATGAAATTGGAGATTTAACTGGTCATATGTCTAGGATGGATTTTGAAAGGATGTCATATTTTTTAAGATTTCAGAACGTTCCTGAGGCAAGTGATGAAGATTTAACTGATTTAATGTTTACAATTTTAGCAGATTATTTACACAAGCCTAAGGAGGAGGTAAGGGGGGACATCGATTTGATATATAGAATAAATTCAGCATATGCCAGGATAAATGAAGTACCCAGAGAGATCCATATTACATTTGTTAGAAGGTCGACAAGGGAAAGGATCTTGAGGGCGCAGAGAGACGGTCCCTTAGTTTATCAACAGAAAGAGGTAGCTATCTTGAAGCAGGTCCCGAAGAAGATTAGAGAGATAAGAAGAAAGTATTCCTTCTTGTCTAAAAGATTATTTAAAAGGGGGGTCTGGTTCAAGTGGGTGATGCCAGAGGGAATGTTGGTATTCTGGAAGGGAGGAAGAGTAAGAATTAAAACAATTGCAGAGGTGGAAGCCTTTCTTGAAAAACATTCCTCAATCCTGGAGGATGAAAATGGGGGAGCAGAGGGTGGCGCGGCCCCGCCCACTGGGGGCCAGGGAAAAGAAGATACAATTGCCAAAAGACTTAGATCTCAAAAGTGACTTTATTTTAATATAATATAATATTGTTTGGATGTTTATACATGTTTGCTAGCATAGTTTTTTACAATGATATATTTGCATTTCTCTCCACTTTGTGGTACAAATGTAAGTTAAATGTATTATCTATATTCTGTTATGAAGTCTCAGAAGGAGTCAACGACTTCGACGTGAAAGTTCTCAAAATGTCTTTTTACACCTTACCCTTTACTCTATTTGTAAAAAATTTATAAAACCCAATAAAACGTTTAAAAAAAAAGAGAGAGAGAGAGAGAAACCGGTCAGCACTGGACTCTTCCCGCAGGCCTTGTTTTCTCTTGGCAAAGGCCAGGGCGGTGTCCAGTTTTGGGTCAGACACCCCCCCCCCCACCTCCAGCTGCCTCGGCGACCCAGGCCCCGAGGTCATGGTACTCAGAGCCCAAGGTTGAGACCGAGGCCATTCCAACCCCTCAGGTGTTTGTGGGCACCATTCAAAGGCAGTGGGCCACACCTACATCTGGCCCAGGGCCTTCAGTGGTGGAGAGGCATTTTTTCAAGGATTTAGGATGTATTTATCTTTGTATGGTTTTATTTGTGTTTTAATTTTTCCTGTGCACAGCCCCGAGTCCCTTTGGGGAGAGTGGTATATAAAATGAAATGAAATGAAATGAAAAATGAATGTGGAACCACTGCTGGACAATGCCCTGGCCTGGCCGCAAGTGGACACCCCGATTGCAGCCCTTTATTCTTCCACCATGCCCCGGGAGGTCAGGAGGACCTCCTTAAGCCCGAGGACCGGCGTGCTGACCAGGTACTATGCAAGACGTATCAGTCCTCCGCCTGGTCCCTAAGGGCATCCACGGCTGCGTCCTTCTTTACACACTCTAGTCTGCATTGGCTGCAGCAGTTGCAGGACAGGATCCCGGACTCTCGCGCCCACCAGGATTTAAATAAGATCGTGGCAGCAGTGCAGTTTTTCGCAGATGCCACCCTGAGTGCCGCCCACTTTGCCTCCTGAGTCCTGGCCTCATCGGTCGCCTCCCAACGTCTCTTGTGGCTTCGCCAGTGGCAAACTGAGTTAAAACATAAATGGAAGCTGGCCTCCATTCCCTCTGCTGGCGGAAATTTATTCGGTGATGCCCTTAACCCCCTCCTTGTCGAAGATAAGGACAAAAAGGAAACATTGCCCTCTAACCCCAAGCGGGTTGCGGCTAGGCCTACCCCGTACCCTCTCCAGCTCAGGGGTCAGGACTATGGGGGCTCTTTTCACAATGACTACAGCTCCCAGGGGTTTTGGGCCCAGGGCAGTTTTGGCCAGCGCTACTGCGCACCTCAAGCCGCTATGGGCAGAAGAGGGGTGGGGGGGTCCCAACCCTTTCAGGGAGGCAGAGGCCGTCCCTACCGCAGTACCTGAGGCATCCCCCGGGGTCCCTCCCATAGGGGGCAGGCTTCACCTCCCATAGGGGTCCCTCCCATAGGGGTCCCTCCCATAGGGGGCAGGCTTCACCTGGGTGGCCATGACCACAGATGCCTGGGTGAGGGCTACGGTCAGGGACGGCCTGACCCTGGAATTCCTCACCCCTACCCCTCCCTCTCTCGTCCCCTGCCATGTTCCTAGTCACCCGGATGTGGGGGCCTTGATGGTTGTGGCCATCCAGCACCTGCTGGATATTGGTACCGTATGCCCTGTCCCGCCCTGGTCAAGTGGGCCTTGGTTTCTACTCTCATTTGTTTGTTATCCCCAAGCCCTCGGGTGGTTCCAGGGCAATACTAGATTTTAAAAAGTTAAATTTTTATGTTAAATACAAACATTTTAAAATGCATTCGCTGTTCCCCATTCTGGAAGGTATTCGGATTGGGGATCTTCTTTGTTCCATTGATTTGACAGATGCCTATTTGCATGTACCTGTATCTGTTGAGCATCAGCAATATTTACGTTTCTGTTTCGCTTCAAATCATTATCAATACACGTGATCTATCGATCACTGTGCAGATTCTGGAGGCTCACGGCTTTTCCATCAACCACTCGAAAAGCTGCTTCATCCCCTCTGCCAGGATCCTGCACCGGGGGGCCTGGATTGATTTGGTGGTAGGCATGGTTTTCCTCTCTGAGGAACGGGCCCTGAGCATTGACCAGTTGGTGAGGCTGGTGTGCTCCGAGACCAGGCCCACCTTGGCCTCCTTGTCAAAACTGCTGGGTAAGATGATATCAGCCATTTCCATTGTCCCCTGGGCTAGACTGCATTCCAGAGACCTGCAGTGGTTCCTGCTACCCTTCCAGAAGAGGGAGGTGGCTCACTCCCTCTTGCGGGTTGCTGTGCCCCCGGGAATCAGGAACTCTCTGAGGTGGTGGAGTTCACCGGCCTTGCGTCAGGGTTGTCAGTTCCGGACTCCAACCGGATTACTATCGCCATCAACGCCAGACTCCAGGGGTGGGGGCACATATGGGGGACAGGGTGGCCCAAGGTCTATGGTCTCCCGAGGAGTCTGAACTTCCCATCAACCTGCTGGAACTGAGGGCTATTAGGTTGAGCCTTCTGGAGTTTGCGGGTGACATTTCAGGCCACCATGTGTTGGTTTTGACAGACAATATAACGGCCATGGCCCATGTCAATCGGCAGGGGGGCACCAGGTCCAAGGCCCTTATGGCTGAGGCCGAGTTGTTGGGGTCCTGGGCAGAATGAAACCTACAGTCCATCGTCTCCGACCATATCTCAGGGGTGGATAATACCAGGGCTAACTGGCTTAGCAGGGTTCAGATCGACCATTCTGAATGGTGTTTAAACCCTTCTCTTTTCCAGGAAGTCTGTCATCGGTTCGGAACTCCTCTAGTGGATCTCTTCGCAGCCCGGGGAATACACAGCTGCCGAGGTTTTTCTCTAGGTTCCCTGCGGAGGGGGCTGAGGATGTGGATGCCCTCTGGCCTCCCTGGCCAGAGGGCCTCATGTATGAATTTTCCCCTACTTCTCTTCTTCCTAGGGTCGTCCGCAGGATCATCTACCTGAAGGCCCAGATCGTGCTGATAGCCCCGTTCTGACCACGGCGGCCGTGGTTCGCCGACCTGCTATCTCTGTCGATAGCGGACCCGTGGCGGATTCCACCGAACAGGGCCACTCTGACGCAGGGGTCTCTGGCACACCCGGACGCTGCGTGGCTTCAGCTGTCCGCCTGGAGGTTGAGCGACTCACGCTGAGGAACCCCTCCTTTTCAGACCGTGTGATCCTGACCATCCAGGCAGCTTTCTACCACGCGCATTTACGAGGCTATGTGGAAAACGTTTTGTGCCTGGTGTACTAGGGCTCAGGTGGTGCCCGAGCTCGCTTCTGTTCCCCAGGTTTTGGAGGTTTTACAGGATGGGTTGGTCAGGGGGCTTTCGCCCAATACCATCCAGAGGCAGGTAGTGGCCTGGGATCGGTGCTCACCGGTGGGCGGGAGGTCCCTCTTTCCCAACATCCGACGGTCCAGAGGTTCCTTGAGGGGGCCACTAACCTGCGGCCACCTCCGGTGCACAGGTATCCCATGGGGGACCTAGCTAAGGTTTTAGGCGCCCTAACCGGGCCTCCTTTTGATCCGTTGGAGGACGTCTCATGGCAGTTCTTAACCTGGGAGGTGGTGTTCCTGGCCACTATCACCTCTGCTAGGCGTATCTCCGAGTTGCAGGCCCTGTCGGTAAGGGAGGACTTGTGCCGGTTTTACCCTGGCAGGATGGTCCTCCGACTGGACCCGGCCTTCATCCTGAAGGTAGGTTCTGTGTTTCATAGAGCCCAGGAGGTGGTTCTTCCTGCCTTCGGCACTGATCTCCAGATGACCTCGGGAAGCTTGGAGCACTTACTGGACATCAGGAGGGCTTTACAGACATATTTGACTCATACGGCAGCCATTCGCAGGTCGGGGTCTCTGTTTCTCTCTTTCCTGCCAGGTTCGCTGGGCAAGAAGGTGTTGGTGGCCTGCGTCGGCAGGTGGGTATGACAGTGCATAGCGAAGGCCTATGCTGCCTTTGGGGAGGAGGATCCGCGTGGTGTCACTACCCATTCTGCGTGCAGCGTGGCCACATCTTCCACATGGGCAACTCAGGCTTCTCTGGAGGAGATCTGCAGGGCTACGGCTTGGGCTTCTCCTTCCCCTTTTTAGCCAGCATTATAAGCTGGACAAGTTTGCTTCGGCAGAGGCCGACTTTGGTTGGCGGGTTTTGCAGTCTGCCTGTTCTCAATCTCTGTCGCAAGTCTGATCTCATCCCTCCCTTGGGATGCTGTAAGTGGGCTTGGGTATGTCCCATACATGGATGCTATCTCCACCCTTATTGAGAAAGAACGTTGGTACTTACCTGATACGCCTCTTCTAATAAGGGGGGAGATAGTATCCGTCCCATCCCTGTTGTTCTCGATCAGGCCTTGCTGTTCTGTATCTTATTTGGCTCTAAAGGAGTTGGTTTCTACCGTGAGTCTGTGTTCTTTTTCTTTGTCGTAAACTGGGTATGGGAGCTCCTTTGGGGGGGGGGGTTATATACCCGGCTAATTATTTATTTATTTATGACTCAGTCCAATCAGAGTGTGGATAGGTTGAACCCATACATGGATGCTATCTCCCCCCTTATTAGAAGAGGCGTATCAGGTAAGTACCAACGCTCTTTTCCCTTTTTTACTGTTGTTCGCATGCACAGACTGTTTTAAGTGCAAATGCCCCATCCACCCACCCCACCCAGTCACTCCTCACTTCCTGGATGGCTTCCCTGCCTAAGCTGCCATGTGGTGCCTGTCCTGTGCCCCAACTGAGCTGCCTCTTCCTCCAGCTTATAAGTAAGTCTCTCTAGGCCCCCCCTCCATGGAGTTTGCTGCACCCCCCCCCAACCATCCCCACCGGGCTCACAACCTTCCCTTCCCCCGCCCTTTCCAGGATCCCCCGGAGGCTTCTGGGAGACCTGCAAGGTTCAACATAGAATGTGGGGGGGCACCAATTTTGGCTCCAATCAGGCTTAGGAAGGCCTACTAGGGCCAAATAGAGCATGGGGGGCACAGCCATTTTGGCCCCTGGGATTCAGGGAGGCCTATTAGGCCCAAAATAGAGTGGGGCGTGCAAACCCAATTTGGCTCTCAGCACACTTCAGGGAGGCTACTAGGCCCAAATTAGAGCGTGGGGAGGTGGGAGGGGCACATCTATTTTGGCTCCCAGCAGGTTTCAGGGAGGCCTACTAGGTCCAAATTAGAGTGGGGGGGAACTTAGTAAGCCTCCCTGCAGAGCAAAAGCAGGAGGAGTTTTAAGAGAGAAAGAAAGAAATCCTCACCACTTAGGGATCCCCAAGTGCATGGAGCAGAGGCCTGCAAACTTGGCAACTTTAAGACTTGTGGACTTCAACTCCCAGAATTCATTTCTGCTGGCTGAAGAATTCTGGGAGCTAAAGCCCACAAGTCTTAAAGTTGCCAATTTTGAAGACCTCTGGCATGGATTTGAGAGCTTATTGAAAGTGTGGCTAGCTACCTTGCTCAGGCTAAGCTAATCAATAGTGACAGGAAGACAGGGAGGAAGGACGGGAAGGGAGGAAAAGGGAAGGGAAAGTGAATGTGATATGGGTGGATGGGTAGAGGAAGGGAGGGAGAGAAAAAGGAGAGGAAGGAAGGACCACAAACCTGGCACTAGACGCAGCTTCAGGGGATGCTTTGAAACAGCACAGCAATCCAGAACTGGACGGGACCTCAGAGGTCATTTAGTCCAACCCCCTGCTGCAGCAGGAGACCTTGTGTCATCTTGGTTATTCTAGTGCCTCTAACACAGAGGAGAAATTCCCAGAAATCCCCAGGCACTGCCAACCTCTCTCCCCTAGTAAAAAAAAACCTAGAGCAAAAACTTCATGCATATTAAAAAGAATAGAAAAGGGGGCTGCTATGTATTGCTTAATGGACTGTAAATTGGTAAAGTGGACAGCTAAATTGGTCATGCCCACCCAGTCGTATGACCACCAAACCACTCCCACCCAGTCACATGACTGCCAAGCCATGCCCACAAAATAAGACATGTTCACAGAACTGTTAGTAAAAAAAAAATTGAAACCTACCACTGTATAGCACCATAGAACCAGTTCATTGTCACTTAGTTTGTCAGAGCCCAAGTTGATCATGACACTACAAATTACACATTTCGTTTTTTGATGTCAGATTTGTTTGTTTCTGACATCTGCCTTTGGAAAATTTCCTTCCATCTAAATTGTTTTTTGAATTTTTGGGTGTTGATTCCAAGTTTTTTGAATTTTGTACCGTTATTTTTTGCTTTGCCTGTCATAATTTTTCCACATTTAAATTTTACTTCTAGAGGAGTATTGGCTTTACTTAATTCTCCGCTTATACAAAACAAAGGGGGAACTGCTTGCCATTATGATTTTGCTCCCAGAAGCCTATTCACTTCACACCCCACGGTGGATTTTTACAACCAAAGGGTCTTCGCTAAAAGGTGAATCAATTGATTTCTCAAAAATATGACATGATATAAAAGATTGTTTTTTCTCCATTCCTTTGTATCCAAAGGGTCTTGTCCTGCTTGTAGCAAACAAACGCATTCTATTCCCATGGGAGTCAATCCCAGAGGAACAGAATGTAATCAAATTTGGCAAATGGATGTTACCCAATATGCTTCCTTTTCCCCATGGAAGTACATTCATGTATCCATTGATACCTACTCTGGGTTCATCATCGCCACCCCTCAAAGGGGTGAGACTATAAAGCATGTCCTCAATCATTGTATTCGCTCTTTTGCTTCGTTGGGATGCCCAAATGATTAAAAACGGACAACGGGCCCGACTAGCATTTTTGGCCTTTTGTCAGAATTGGGGAATAATCAGATATTCAGATACCAGGGGAAAAGGACCCCCCAGCCTCCCAGCGGTGCAAAACACATTAAACCTTTGTCTTTATGTCTTAAACTTTCTTAACCTCACCGGAAACCCCCCCACGTCCGCCGCTTATCGTTACTTTTCTAAACCTCCCGTTCCCACCTCCAGACCTTTTGTTTATTACAGGCAACTGCCGGACCCTACATGGAAAGGACCTGTTGAGTTAATCACTTGGGGCAAAGGCTATGCTGCAGTCCAACTAAAAGACCGCGTTCTTTGGGTCCCGGCTCGAAACGTCCGTCCTTACCATGTGCCAACTAAGCCTGACGGTCGCACTACTGATGTTGTTGCTCAACCTTCAACCAACACAGCCTCATTACCGGTCTGACGATTCGCGACCAGCACCCACATCAGACGAACTACGAGCCCAGCAGCTGACCTCACCCCTGCCCAAGTTCAACAGCACTGTTATAATATACCAAGCAGATGAGAAATATCTTCACAAAGACTACCAGCGAAAACGCAGGAATGCGCTACGCCAGACACCAAACCACCATCGTTCATATAAAGTTTGCTGGACCATCAAAGATGCCTGGGGAGTGGAGATGAATAAGACCTGTAATATTTCCCAGATAGGAGCATATTACCCCCCTTTGTATTTTGATTTTGGAGAAGTATACCATGGTGTCTCATCTATGAAACACGATTCATCCTTCCAACCCACACCGGGGTTTTTTAAAACTCATAAGATCTACGCCTGCCCTGGATATATTACCAACGCTGACCATGTTCATCAGTGCGGGGGGGTGGCGGACCTTTTTTGTAAGAATTGGGGATGTGAATCTACTGGTACTATCACGTGGGATCCTCCTTTTAAGAATGACTATATTACTCTTATACGTACAACTTCACCCATGTGTAATCAACACAACAAATTATGCAACTTATTGCGCCTTGATTTTACTGATAAAGGAAGACTGTTATCGGTTCCTTGGGACAGAGGACTAAAGTGGGGGGTCAGGATTTATACTGATTATTATGATTATGGTAATGTTTTTTATGTTCAACGTCACATAACTTTTCCTTCCACCAGCCCAATAGGTCCCAATGTAAATATTAACTCCGCATTTTTGCAACCTATCCAAGCTACTGATAACCCCCTTTTATCTTTAATTCAGTCTTCATATGCAGTTTTGAATGCCACCTCCTACAACAGCACTCCCTGCTGGATGTGCTTGTCTCCAGCACCTCCGTTCTATGAAGCTGTGGCATCCATAGAAAGTATTAGTAACGACACATCTGACGCAAAGTGCAGATGGTCCAACACCTCCATCACCATCAGTTCCATCACAGGCCAGGGATGCTGTTTGGGACATATTCCTGCTGATTATAGCCAATATTGTGTCAATTCCTCACATGCACACCATTGACCTGTGGCTCCCAGATTCGAGAACAAACCTCAAAACAGGGTCAGGTGGTTACACTGCTGTTTATACCACGCATACTAACTCTAACATCACACAGAGGCTAAAGGGACACTACTTTCTCCCAGGTAACAACTCCTTATGGGCCTGTTCTACCGGAGCTACCGCTTGCACCTCCGGAGATGTGCTCATTGCAACTAAAGCCTTTTGTATACAAGTTTTGCTTTTTCCAAAAATAGATATTTATTCTAATGAAGATTTTACAACCATTCAGGAACCAGTTGAATATCATATCAGAACAAAACGAGAAATCGTCACTGCTCTCACTCTTTCTGTCTTATTGGGTCTTGGGGCAGTGGGAGCAGGTACTGGCATTGGGTCTCTCATCCACGGGGCGCAGCAAATGAACCGCCTTAGTGCAGAAATAGATGCAGATTTACAACGCATTGAGGTATCTATTACTGCTCTACAAACATCTCTTAGTTCACTAGCAGAAGTAGCGTTGCAAAACAGAAGAGGCCTAGATCTTTTATTTCTTAAACAAGGAGGACTGTGTGCAGCCATGAAAGAAGAATGTTGTTTTTATGCAGACCACAGTGGTATTGTAATTGATTCTATGGCTCAATTAAGAGATCGCCTAAAAACCAGAGAAAAAGAACGGTATCAACAGATGTCTTGGTTTCAAAGCATGTTCAATTTTTCCCCTTGGCTTACTACATTATTATCTGCTATGTTAGGACCAATTATTATTGTTTTATTGTTGTGTACTATTGGACTGTGTGTGGGAACAAAACTGTTACAATTTTTACAATCACGCTTGAATTCCTTGGGGTCTGAAATCACGGAAACAAAAAATGAAGTTATGATACTAAATTCACACATTAGACCTGGTGAAAAAATGCCATTGCTGCACTTCTCGGATTCAGATATAAATTCGGCCTCGGATGACGAAGGTATGTACCCAGCGGATAGAGGGCATCCGAAGGGAGGTCCTACATCCAATGGAAGCATGACCTCAGTTATCAGCTCTGAATAACCACAAGGTTTAGGAGCATTCCAAAAAACAAAAACAGAGGAGATGTTGCAACATGGCACTCATAAGTTTCTGTTTACGGAACAAGGGATAAGATAAGTTTCCATTTCTCCGAATGCTAACACCCAAGGACACGTGTGACGCACCTAAAGCCACGTAAGCATAAGGTATCAGGATGTAACCATATTAGGTAACAATGTATATTATTGGACCACGTATTTGCTTCCTTGTATGAGCCTAATAAAAGAGGTTGCAGGGCGGTGCTCGAGGCTTCCTGAGGTTCCTCGGGGACCTAAGAGCTTGCTCGCGATCTCCTGCAATTACCATCACGTGTCGTTGTCTTCTTCCTCAGAGCCCGCATGGTTTCGGCCACGCGCACCCCGGTCAGGGGCCCCGCAGACACAAACGCACCACAATAATTACAAGACGTACCAAGGTTTTGAAGAGGCAAATAAAAAAAAGTTTTGAAATGATGTGTCAATGAATGATATATATCTGCTTATCTATAGATGGGGAGTTATGCTACTAAGATGGTTACAGAATACTCTTGGTAAAGGTTTTGTTAATGATATACATTTGTTTATCTATCGATGGGGAACTATGCTACTTAGATGGTTAAAGAAAGATTACGTGTTAGTGAATGATATATATTTGCTTATCTATAGATGGGGAATTATGCTATTAAGATGGTTATAGAATACTCTTGGTAAATGTTTTTGTTAATGATATATATTTGTTTATTTATCGATGGGAAACTATGCTATCTAGATGGTTATAGAAAGATTATGTGTTAGTGAATGATATATATTTGCTTATCTATAGATGGGGAAGTATGCGATTAAGATGGTTATAGAATACTATCACTCTTGGTAAATGATCAATCAATTAACAACTACACAAAATTTTAGATAATTATATGGAATCTATAGAGATATGAGGGGATTAAATAAGGGATATTAATAGTAAATAGGATTTAAAGATATTATTAAAGAAAAAATAGATTGAGGCTAGAATACTTGATAAGACTTGTGGATACTGATATTGAATCACAGGATAAATTGTTAGATTTAAAATTAATAAAATGAGATAATCCATGAATAATAACCACTTCTGGAAGGCACAGAATTTATGGATACCCGATTAGGCCTTCTTATATTTAAATTTATTTAAATCTACTTATACTGTTTTTGGTTCTTTTTTGTTTGGTTTTATAAATAGAACATTATTATACAATTAGGCTTTACTTAAAAGGGTATTAAAACAACTAGCAAGATTTGGGACTGAGACATAAGAATTGTAATAATCAATATGAAAATTGAGCGATAAACCTTAAATCTGAAATTATAAATACCATCAACACAAAATAGAACTGGCTCCGAGGCCGAAATACACCAAGTAAATGAGACGAAGAGTGTGGAGTAGAAAGGTAAGGGAAGAAGAGAGAGAAAGGAGAGAGGGCAAAGAGGGGGAAGAGGAGAAGAGAAAGGAGGAGTTGAAAGGGGAGAGAGGAGAAGGACAGAGGAAGGGGAAGTAGAGAAGGGAAGGGCGTCAGAGGGAAGAAAGGAGGTAGGGAGGAGGAGGAGAGAGGGGAAAGAAAATGATGGGTAAGGCACAAATATGGTGTATGGAGAGCAGAAGAGCCCTCTGGGAGTTTTCTGGGTGTTGATGGTAAAATGAAATGATGGTAAAATGGAATGATGTAAACATTTAATAATATAATATGATGTTGGCTAAGTAACAGTATATATGTTGTTATTTACTTTGAAAACCGAAAATAAAATAAAAATATCTATTCAAAAAAAAAAGTTTTTGCACTCTGCAAACCTTGCAAAAACGGATACATTCTTTGTCAAAAAAAAGGGCATAGATAGCCTTTAGGAGGCTTATAGAGTGCTCCTGGGGGCTTGGGGGGGCAAAATTGAGCAAAACACGGCCCATTTTTTGCTCATTTCTGCTTTCCCCAGCCCCCAGGAGCTCTCTGAAAGCCTCCTAAAGACTATGCATGCCCATTTTGGTGAAGGGGGCAGGGTTTCAGGAGGCAAAAAATGCTGTATTCAGTGTTTAAGATGCACCCAGATTTTCAGCCTCTTTTTTGAAAGAAAAAAGTGTGTCTTATACTCTGAAAAATACGGTGTTTACTTTCCCCTTTTTCATGAAAAATATCAATAGGATCTTAATTGCAAATTTTGAAGGTCTATGGAATAATCCCACTTAAACCTTCAGGGAGCCATAAAGTTGTGTCCCTGGCTTAGTCAAAAAAAAAAAAAGCTTCAGGTCGACAGAAAGTTCCTTAGCTGGACAGACCTGGGGGGTGGGGGGTCTTAAGAGTCTCACATGAACCCTGTCTGACAAACCAGCTCTGATATTCTTTTGGATCAGAACCCCCACTGGAGGTGGGAGCGAAGAAGAGCAGCATCTCATCAGACCCAGAGGGACGTAACTGGTCCATTGTAGGTAGTAAATTTGCCTTATGAATCAGAGACGGGGCGGCAGTCTGCAACATGGCTGATAAGATGATGACTTTTTGTAAAAGCAAATGTACAGAAGGGTACGGAAGAGATGAAAGACCAGTAAGAACATTTATCTAACCTGTTAAGGATGTCTCCGAGACTGAAAATGTGCAATGGAATGTAGCAAGAGATATGTTGCTAGGTATCCACACTATCAGTCACAGACACTGAAGGTAAAACAAGTAGACCTTTACTTGCGTTGGAAAAATAAATTAAGAGACACTTCTTCACAAACAAGTGATAAGTAGTCCTGAATCAAATACACTGTCTATTACTCAAACATTGGCTTACAGTTGCTCAACTCACGACTCACTTCGCTGATCAATAACTGACATACAGAGCAGCCATCATCCAAGGGATCAGCATCTAACAGTGATTCTGGCTCCCTCTTATGGCTGATTGAGGAAACAACAGCCAAACGCATGTCACTGTAGCAGTTAAACTTACAGATAAAATATTCCAATCATGGCTTATATATATTATCAACCCAACACTAGGATTACATTCCTAACATTCTCCCCTTTGGGTAGGTCAATATATATACCTTTACACTTTAAGTCCATAGTCATCACAGCATCTCTTATTTTACAGCAGCTTGAGCTTTAGTAAATTGATCAGCTATGTTGTTTTCAGACATACAATACTCTAATGTAATCATTTTACACTGAATACCTTGTCGCACATTTGGATACCGTAAGTCAGTATGCTTTGTCTTTGTATGCTGAACAGCAAGATTTGTTGCCATCTGTATTGCTGCTTGGTTATCTTCATATACAATGATAGGCTCTTGTACATTGATCCCCATATCTATTAACAATTGTTTATAACAAATCAACTCTGTACATAACAAAGATACACATGAGAACTCAGTCTCCATTGTTAATAAACTAAGATGTTTTAGATGAATAGACCACCATCCAATTAGTGCTTTTCCTTAAAACACAGCAATTCCAGATGTTGACTTCCATGTATTCACATCTGTGGCAAAACTTGCATCAGCATATGCAGTTAATCTAGGCTCTAAGTATAATGCATAATGCATCCATAGGCTCTAAGTATAATGCATAATGCATTGTTTGTTTCAGATATCTTAGTATATGCTTAACAGCTTGCCAGTGCCTTTCAGTAGGTTCAGCATTAAACCTGGCTAATTGGTTAACACTATATGCTATATCTGGTCTCGACCAATTACTTAGATAGGATAAAGTACCAATCAACAATTGATACATGCCTTTATCAAAAATGGGACTTTCCACATCAACATTGCTAAACTCTTGACTCATTGGAGTTTTAGCTGGTTTACACAGTTCCATTCTAAAGTTCTTGAGCAATTGGTTAATTTTCTTAGTTTGTGAGAGTTTGAATCCTCCCCTAGTTTTATCTATTCTCAAACCAAGATACTGCCGAATCTCTCCAAGATTTTTAATATTAAAGTGCTTCTTTAAAAGTGTAATGATTTGGATAGCCTCTTGCTCAGTTTGTGTGATTAATGCTATATCATCAGTGAATAATAGCAATAACAAAACTACACCATTGTTTTCCTTTTTAAATAAACATGGATCAGCCATGCCAGCCCTAAACCATATCTTAGTCAATGCCTTAACTACGCATTGATTCCATTCATATCCTGATTGCTTCAAACCATAACGACTCTTTTTTAACTTCCAGCAATCAGTGTTTCCTTCGGCTTTAAACCCTAATGGCTTCTTCATATATATGGTATGTTGCAATGGTGCATGAAGATATGCAGTCTCTACATCCAAATGGTTCACTACATACGTATGCTTAGCTGCCCATACTAATGCTGCATGTAATGTTGTAGTCTTTAAACTAGGAGTAAACACTTCATCATAGTCATTAGCTGACTGATCAAATCCTTATGCTAGTAACCTGGCTTTATACATTACAGTTCCATCCACACCCATTTTAATCTTGTAAATCCACTTACATCCTATTGTGTGTTTACGTTCTCATACACCCCTAAATCCTGCAAGGATTTCAGTTCCCTATCCATTGCAGGTTGCAATGGATTGCCAAGCTTTCTGATCTTCAATAGGATATGTAGTCATCTCATGATAGGTAGCAGGAACCTTATTCACCTGACATGCAGTAGTAGCCTGATATCTGTCAGGTGGCCACTTTACACGAATTGAACATCTAGGTAACTCAGGGCTTACTGGTGGACTCTCCTGTTTCATCTGCTCCTGTTTTATTACCTCCTCCTCCTGTGTATACACCTCTTCCTTATAATTTAATGCTGGTTTTACTGTCTCATCCTTAGGTTCTACTTGGGTGTCATTACCTCATCTGCTAATTTAACAGTTTGCTGTAACATCTTAAAGTTAATATGCCCCACACGCCTATGTAGCAAATGTGCACATTCATCATGTGGCTTAACATTTGTATACACCGAATTAGCTATCTGGGTTGCAGGCATTACATACAAACCATTCTTTAAAGTAGCAGTAGCCCTAGTATCTTCTTTCTCAATTATACAGTTATCTCCCCTAAAGGTTACTACATAACCAATATTAACTAAAGCCCTTACAGATAGTAAATTAAACTTAGGTTTAGGCACTTATAACATATGTAACCACTCCTTTACACATGGACAATTTGCAGTACCTTCACCAGATGCCTTTAGCTTCCATCCATTTGCCAAAGAAACATGTTGTCTGCTTGTGGACATTTTTATGAATTTTTGTTCTATTTCTAGTAATGCACAGTGATGCTCCACTATCAATTATCCACAAATCATGGTTTACTGGTGCATTGCTAGACACAGCCAAATGAAGATTAGTATTTTTCCTAGCTTTCACCGTATTCTGTGGTTTTGCATTCCTACAAAATCTAGCTATATATCCCCTGGTACCACAAGTAAAACACCATTTAACAGTATATGCAGATGAAGCTAAATCCACTTTATCTGGTTGTTTCTCTCTCAGTTGTTCTCTTTCTGCCCTTCATCTTAACTATTCCAACAGTCATGAAGTTATGTTAGTTAATGTTAGTTCATGTTGGGCTAGAACCTCAAGAGAGGATAAAAAATCATCATAATTTTCATCCAGCAAAGAAAGAATGATGTAAACTTGATGCAGCTCAGAAAAAATCAATTCCTTTTCATGTAGCTCCTGGAAAACTCCCTTCAAAAGTTCAAATGAGCTAACATGTCTCCACCTTTCAGAAGTCGTGTTCTGAACAGTTTATGTGTAATGTTTATGTGTGCACCCACAATGTCACGTACATAAATCCTCTTCAAGTTCCCCCAACACCTTGCAGCAGAAATTTCACCACGAATATGAACTAGTTGTTGATCAGCCAGTGTTAGACCAATGATACACAATGCTCGTTTTCATTTTTTTTTCATTTTATTTAAATTTATATCCCGCCCTTCTCCACAGAGGACTCAGGGCGGTGTACAGGAAATTTAAAAACATACAAATACAAGATAAATATATAATTTAAAATAAATATTAAACAATCCTATCCTGTACTAAAACCAAATTTAAAATACCCAATTTAAAAACTTCCTAAAAGTCCCCATGGGAGGTTAGGCTAGGCCGGCTTGTTGGAACAAATATGTCTTTAGACATTGGCAGAAGAGGCGGAGGTCGGTGATGGTGCGTAATTCAGGGGGTATGTTATTCCAAAGGGCTGGGCCCGCCACAGAAAAGGCTCTTCCCCTGGGTGTCGCCAGTCGGCATTGTCCGGCCGACGGCACCCTGAGAAGACCCTCTCTGTGGGAGCGTATCGGTCTAAGGGTAGATTGCTGAAACTCCGCTATCTTCTTAGCATCGTCCTCATTCTCTGGATCCCAGGAAGTTATATCAGGTGAGTTCTGCACAACATCCCATAGTCCTTCTCTACACAAGAGCAGACTGCACTTTGTAGACCAGGAAACATAGTTTGTTTCATCCAGCTGGGTAACCAACGATAAACTCAGTGCTTGGTCATGTGCCATCTTCTCCGGCATAGTAATTAAGCAGATGCCTGTAAACTGTAGCGTGTGTAGCAACTCCAACTCCCCTATCGCTACTTCTGGTACACTGGGCCCATAACCAGTGTTAAGGAGACCGAAAATGTGCAACGGAATGTAGCAAGAGATATGTTGCTAGGTATCCACATTATCAGTCACAGACATTGAAGGTAAAACAAGTAGACCTTTACTTGCGTTGGAAAAATAAAGTAAGAGACACTTCTTCACAAACAAGTGATAAGTAGTCCTGAATCATATACACAGTCTATTACTCAAACATTGGCTCAACTCACGATTCACTTCGCTGATTAATAACTGACATACAGAGCAGCCATCATCTAAGGGATCAGCATCTAACAGTGATTCAGTGATCCCTCTTATGGCTGATTGAGGAAACAGCAGCCAATCACATGTCACTGTAGCAGTTAAAGTTACAGATACAATATTCCAATAATGACATATATATTGCCAACCCAACACTAGGATTATATTCCTAACATAACTCACAACTATAAATCAAACCTGGAAACGACAAAGAAATATTGAGAACATAAATAATATTGATGGTCAGATTGGGATTTTTTCAAAAGAAAGGGATAATGGAGGGTTGAAACACCAGCCCCCTCCAAAGTTATTTATTTGAAACAATTTCAGACAGAAGGAGAAAGCAGAGAAATGACAAACCCACTCAAATATAAACTTTAAACTTGGTTTTGGACTTAAAATAGAAACCAAACTTTTTCTAGCTAATATATCTTAACTCCAAAAAAAAGCACTTCTTCTTACTGATAACTGATAACCTAACCTTCACTGTGTGGGAAGTTTTAATTAATCAACTGCCATAAATCAGAATTTGGGAAAGTAGGAGGCAAAGAGAAATAGAATTTGACTTTTTGCAAGTTTGTTTCAACTGATATATTCTGAGCAGCTACAATTGACTGCACCCAGAAGCTGGCAAGGGAAAGAATAGTAACAGAATAATAACAAAATCAAGAACTGGGAAACACAAAGGTTTGTTTTTTCTTGTTTTGTTTTTCTTTTCCTCTTCTTTTTTTCTCTTGGCAAAAGATTAAGATGGCCTCAACTTCTCTTCCTGTTCAAATGAAATTTAAGGTGGATCAGTATCTCGAAAATACGTCTTGTATAACTAACTGCAATTTTAAGGAAGAACAAAAGACTAAGATGGCTCCCATCGTTCTCCCCAACAGCAACTGAAGCAGACAAATTTAAGGTGGAACAAAACTCTGAAATAAGAACTGTATAACTAACTGTAATTTTGGAACTGAATACCATGGAAAACTGGGAATTTGAAAAACTATGTGAAATTATAAAAGATATGCATAAATCAGTACAATCAAGCCTAAAAAGAATTCTGAATCCAGAGATGCAGATATCTAGAGAAGAATTTAAAGAAGGGGGGGGGGAGACAATGAAGGGGTAGAAATGGAGGGAAACAAAAAGCAGACAAAAAACTCCATTTGTCCTGGCAGTGGTGTAAGGGAAATTGTGAAAAGGGGAAATGTCCCCCCAAAAAAGGAAATAAAAAGCAGACAAAAGTGGTTTTGGAGGTTGTTAGTGGCATAAGCAAAATTGAAGTAAGAGATTATGCCCCAGCAAGAGGAATATGAAATATTCTTTTGCTCTGGGGAAAGTTGAAGAGAGTGTATGTGTTAAAATAAAGAAAAGGGAGAAGTCAGGAACAGAGAAGTGGGACAAAAGACTTACTAGGAAAAAATCAGATAATTAGAAACTATTATATGGGAAAATATAAAGTTAAGATAAAGGCTTTATTCCTAAACTATGACAATAAAATGTAGTTGCTAATGGGTTGAATATGATAATGGAAAGATAGCTAAATAAAGGTTAAAATATATGGAATATGGATAAATATGAAACTGATATGGAGAGATGGTAAAGCAGAGGTTTGTGATCCAACTTTTTAACATGATAATTAAATTGAGTTGCGAACTGGTTGAATATGACAATAGAAGAACAACTAAGCATGGATCAAAAGGGAAGTGTAACAAACATTGAATAGCAAGGATAGCCATGTTGAGACAATTAAGGGTAATCCAATCCAAGATATGGAAAAATGGAGAGGGAACATGAAATATACCTACAATGGGAAACTGAGATAAAAAAGACAGAATCACAAATTGGGGGCATGTTAGAATGTATAATTATATAAAGATAATGATGAGAATAGCAAGGAATTGTAACCAGGTTGTAACCAGGCTATTCTCATCATTATCTTTATATAATTATACATTCTAACATGCCCCCAATTTGTGATTCTGTCTTTTCTCAACCAAAATTAGGCTGGGGGGGGGGATTAAAAGCACAATGACTATATATGTATACTTTTTTCTTATATTGTGTTGTTGTTTTTTACTAAAAAGGAGGAGAAAAATTAAATATGTATATAGAAAAGGAATTATAAATTCCATCAACATAAAATGGAGCTCACTCAGAAACTGAAATACACCAAGTAAATGAGATGAAGAGTGGGAAGTAGAGGAGAAAGGTAAGAGAAGAAGAGAGAGATAGGGGAAAGGGCAAGGGGGGGAGAGGAGGAGAGAAAGGATGAGTGGAAAGAGGAGAGAGAAGAAGGGATGTCAGCCTTCGCTTTCCTGTTCACTCTGGCTGCCATATGAAATGGGGGGGGAGGAGCTTTGCATTGGGTTTGGGACTGTATGGTGCAGGAGGGTGAGTTGCAGAAGGAAATACTCTGGTGCCATCTACTGTTACCATCTATTGTGCGTACTGGTGCTTGGGTCATCTTATGGTCAAGGTCAATGGTCTTACATGCCAACCTGATGAGGCTTTTTGAAGATGAAGCCACATGACACCTAGGGGTTTTACACATTGGACCATGGAAGGGGGTTATTCAGGGGAAGGGGGTTGGAGATATATTGATATGTATGCTTTCGCGCCTAAATGCTTCAGACCTTGCTTAGCATCTATGCTATTCATTCCTTAACCAGTAAAAGTACTTTTAATTCCACTAATAATGGAGTCGAGAGGTTTCTTTCTTGGTTATCGGTGAAGCAGACCTGACATTAAACAAGGTCTCACCTTACGCACTCATCTCAGAGCTAATACCTTTTGAAGAGAGTGTAACAAAACCCTTTTTTTTTCTAAACTTCAAAGAGATGTCCTCCCCCTGCAGAGATCAAGAGGAAAACATGGGAGCTGCAGAATCATTGTGTCTTCCTGAAATGGAACTTTTTGCAGAACTGAATTTGGAAGAAAAATCCGTTCCCCGTTGGTCGATAGGATTTGGACAAAAGGAGATTCTAGAAGAAATACCATCAGGAATTACAACACGTAGATGCAGAGGACCCCCCCCCTCCTCCCAGGAAGCAGAGGAAGAGAATTATTTGATGGGCCAAGCAATGCAAATGTTCCAGGAGGCCTGGGAAAGACGCCGCTCCAGAGAAAGCAAGTATGAAAGAGACATAACATTCCATGAGCCAGAGGTGAGAAGGGAGGAGGTGGATCGCCCAGGGGGGGTTTTGGGGGCGGAAGCCAGGCCACGCCAAGATGAAGGGGCCCAGCAATCACAACCAGCACCAGCAGCAGCAGTGGTAGGAGCTGTCCCACGGGGGGAAGAGGCAGCCCTTAGATGCCAGATGGCAAAGGTACGCCCCCTTGGGGTGAGATACGGGGGAGAGTCCAAAGACCTGGGATTTTTCTTAGTTCAAGTATGCAATTATATGAGACAATGGGGACAAGACCTCATTAATGATGATGCCAAAGTGAGAATAGTTACACTCTCACTGTATGGCAAGGTGGCAGATTGGATGATATCTTTGCATAAAAATAACTCCCCCATACTTAGAGACTTTGATGAATTTATGACTGCCTTGAGTCGGCGTTTTGATGACCCTCTCATTGAACGTAAAGCCAGAATGAAAATGATGACCCTCCATCAGGGAAAAACCCCGTAGGAGACTACACACAGGAGTTTCAGGAGCTTTCGGGGTACATGAGAGGGTGGTCTGAGGAGGCCTTAATTGATCGGTACAAGGAGGGGCTGAATGAGGAGATATATAAAAGCTGTGTAAACAGACGCATTCCGCGAACCTTGCAGGGTTGGTTTGAACTGACCGCTGATGTGGAAATTGACTTACTCAGGAATAAATATCTTGAAGTGCGTGAACCGGAAAAAAGCCCCCCTCCTCCCACCCACAAATCAACTCCAAGGGGAGGGAAAACCTGGTCCGGAAGCAAGGCTCGCTCATCTGCATGTTTCAAATGTGGAAGGGAGGGCCATTGGGCTGTTCATTGCCGAGTAAAGCCAGGACCCCGCCCTCAAGCAACAGGGGAAAGGAGAAAAATAGATAAGACTACTGGCAAGTGGAGAGAGCCCGCCATGTGTGCAGTAGAACCAGCAGAATTCCGTCACCTGGGGAAGAAAGAGGAAGAATCCTATTACCCGGCGGATGGCAGCGATTCGGATTCTGATTCTGATGACGCAGACCGTTTGGTGAGTTCTGTATCGGGTCTGATGACTGTGCCTTTGCTTTCCTGTTCGCTCTGGCTGCCATATGAAACGGGGGGGAGGAGCTTTGCATTGGGTTTGGGACTGTATGGTGCAGGAGGGTGAGTTGCAGAAGGAAATACTCTGGTGCCATCTACTGTTACCATCTATTGCACGTACCGGTGCTTGGGTCATCTTATGGTCAAGGTCAATGGTCTTACATGCCAACCTGATGAGGCTTTTTGAAGATGAAGCCATGTGACACCTAGGGGCTTTACACATTGGACCATGGAAGAGGGTTATTCGGGGGAAGGGGGTTGGAGATATATTGATATGTATGCTTTCGCGCCTAAATGCTTCAGACCTTGCTTAGCATCTATGCTATTCATTCCTTAACCAGTAAAAGTACTTTTAATTCCACTAATAATGGAGTCGAGAGGTTTCTTTCTTGGTTATCGGTGAAGCAGACCTAACAGGGAGAGGAAGAGGAAGTAGAAAAAGGAAGGACGACAGAGGGGAACAAGGTGGTAGCAAGGGGGAGGAGAGAGGGAGTAGGAAGTGATGGATAAAATACAAATATGGTGTATGGAGAGCAGAAGAGCCAATAATTGTTTTTGGGGAATTCTTGGTAAGATGAATTGATGTAAACATTTAATAATACAATTTGATGTTGGTTATGTATTAGTATACATGTGATTATATGTTATGAAAATGAAAAAAAAAATAAAAACTTTAATTAAAAAAAAGCTTCAGAGTCTGATGGCCATTATATTTTAGGACAGAAATCTAAACTTCCATAGGTGTCTCTCCAGTGTTTCATAGGTGTCTTTCCAGTCTCTCCAGCACTGTCTCATCAATGTAACTTAAATTCTGAAGTATCTATATGACTCCTCTTAAAAAAAAAAAAAGACCTGCATCACAGTGACCTAAGACATTAGTTGTAAACCTTGCCATGAAATTAACATTTTAGGATTATATTGGAATGACAACATTGCCTCAGCAGGATCCTCCTCCCAATGAAGAATTATTTCCAAATCCCTGGGAATTGTGCCAAGTATCATGCCAGGAAAAGGCCTTAGAGTGGTAGGAGAATTTTGTAACCCTCAACTGAGCCATATGTTAGCAGGAATGGAGAAGCAGTGCCAGCGTGAGGAGAAGCAGCAGACCTTAGAATAACTGGATAGCCACCAAACACTGGGTGCTTTAAATACTTATAGGCCAGCCCTGCAGATTCAGCAGCACTTAGTGACTATCTTGACACATTTTCTAAAGTTAATTCTGTGTTTCAGAAGAGTAAAAAGGGAATAAAAGAAAAACATCTTTAGCCTGTGTATTAATTAGATTAAATAAATGCCACTTAATTTAATTTAATTTAATTTAATTTATGCCCCGCTCTTCTCCTACAAAAGGACCCAGGGTGGCGCACAGGCAAATTAAAATACCTCGTACATAAATAGACCAATTATTAAAATCTAATTAAATTAAATTACCCCGTGCTAAAACATTATAATATTCTCTAATTAAAATTTATAACTAAAAAGTCCAGATCGGGTGATTATCCTAGGCCGGCTTGTTGGAACAAATGCGTTTTAAGAAGTCGGCGGAAAAGGCGGAGGTGTGTGGTGGTACGGAGTTCAGGGGGAAGGCCGTTCCAGAGGATTGGGCCCACCACAGAGAAGGCCCTTCCCCTGGGTGTCACCAACTGGCATTGCTCGGCCGACGGCACCCGGAGAAGGCCCTCTCTATGGGAGCGGATCGGTTGGAGGGATGTATGGGGCAGGATACGGTCTCACATGTAACTAGGCCCCGAGCCATGGAGTGCTTTAAAGATGGTCATTAACACCTTGAAGCGTACCCGAAAGGCCACAGGTAGCCAGTGCAGCTCGCGCAGGAGAGGTGTTACGTGGGACTGCCTTGTGGCTCCCATGACCATCCACGCGGCTGCGTTCTGGACTAGCTGTAACCTCCGAGTGCACCTCAAGGGGAGCCCCATGTAGAGAGCATTACAATAGTTCAGCCTAGATGTCACGAGTGCTTGAGTGACTGTGCGGAGGGCAACCCGATCCAGTAAGGGGCGCAATTGGTGTACCAAGCGTACCTGATAAAATGCCCCCCTGGCCACAGCTGCCACAAGGTCCTCCATGGACAGCCGGGAATCCAGGAGGACACCCAAATTGTGCGTGCTCTCCATGGGGGCCAATATTTTGCCCCCAATGGCCAGTGTTGGACTTAACTGGCTGAACCGGGGTGCCGGAAACCACAGCCACTCGGTCTTGGCAAGGTTGAGCTTGAGTTTATTACTACCCATCCAGACCCGTACGGCCTCCAAACACCGGGACATCACCTCAATGGCACCGTTGGGGTGATTTGGGGTAGATATGTACAGCTGGGTGTCGTCAGCGTACAGATGGTATTCTACCCCAAAACCACAGATGATCTCACCCAGTGGCTTCATATAGGTGTTGAACAGGAGGGGTGAGAGGATCGACCCCTGAGGAACCTCGCATATCAGGGGTCTCGGGGCTGACCTCTGCCCTCCTGCCAACACACATTGCGACCGACCAGAGAGGTAGGATGAGAACCACCATAACACAGTGCCTCTCACCCCCAACCCCCCCCCCAGTCGGTGCAATAAGATACCATGGTCGATGGTATCAAAAGCCGCCGAGAGGTCTAATAGGACCAGGATAGAGGAACATCCTCTATCCCGTGCCCTCCAGAGATCATCCACCAATGTGACCAATGCCGTCTTGGTGCTGTGACCGGGACGGAAGCCGGACTGGCACGGGTCTAAATAATCAATTTCCTCCAGGTGCCGAGGAAACTGTTGTGCCACCACACGCTCTACAACCTTCGCTAGAATGCTGGGTCCAGGGAAGGCTTCTTGAGAAGGGGTCTCACCACCGCCTCTTTCAAGGCGGTAGGCAGATACCCCTCACTCAAGGAAGCGTTCACAATATCCTGGAGCCAGCCTCGTGTAACCTCCCAGGATGCCAGTACAAGCCAGGAGGGACACGGGTCCAATAAACATGTGGTGGCCTTGAGTCTCCTCGACAACCTGTCCATATCCTCGGTAGTAACAAAGTCAAACTCCTCCCAAGATGTCAACTCAAGACCCGCATCGGACAATCTGACTGGACTAGTTTCAGTGGAGGGCCACTCGCTCTGGATCCGAGCGATTTTATCCTGCAGGTATACACCAAATTCCTCTGCTCTACCCTGCAGCGGGGCTTCCCGCAGCCTCTGTTGAAGAAGGGAGCAGGTTACCCCAAACAGGGCGGCAGGGTGGTTCTCTGCAGATGCTATAAGAGTGGCAAAATACTCATGTTTGGCCACTCTAATCACCACCATGTAAGTCCTAATATAGGCTCTTACTAGTGTTCGGTCGGATTCGGACCGAGAGGATCTTCACCTACTCTCTAGGCATCTCTTGCAGCATTTCATCTCCCTCAGCTCCTCAGAAAACCAAGGGGCCTGAGAGATTCGGCGCCACGTGAGAGGCCGCAAGGGCACGACTCTGTCGAAGGCCCCCGTGGTCACACTATACCATGCGGCCACTAGGTCCTCAGTCGAGTCGTGGGGCAGGGACACAGGTACTGGCCCAAGCTCCCTCTGGAACCTTTCTGGGTCCATTAGGCACCCGGGGCAGAACCATCTTGAGCTCTCAGGTTCCGCCTCCCTGCAGTGGGGTGTGACGATTGGAAAGTCCAGCTGGAGGAGAGCATGATCTGTCCATGACAAGGGTGTGATGACTAAATCCCCTATTCCCAGATCACTCCTCCACTGACCCGAGATGAAAATTAGATCCAGGGTGTGTCCTCCCTCGTGAGTGGGGCCAAGAACTACTTGGGTCAGGTCCATGGCCATCATGGAGGCCACGAACTACTGAGCTACCTCGGAGGTATCGCCAGCAGATGGCAGGTTGAAATCCTCCATGACCAGAGGTCTGGGGGTATCAACCGCCATCCCGGCCACCACCTCCAGGAGCTCAGGCAGGGCTGCTGTTACATAGCAGGGAGCCAGGTATACAACCAGCACACCCATCTTCCACCCCAGGCCCCACTTCACGAAGAGGGACTCACACCCGGTTGTCTGTGGTACAGTGGTTTCCCTCGGCTTCAGACCTTCCTTAACCATAATCGCCACCCCTCCACCCCTACCTAGGGCCCAAGGCTGATGAAAGGCACAATAGCCTGGTGGGAACATTTCCATGAGGGGTAGACCACCCTCGTGGCCCAACCAGGTCTCCGTTATACCCACCAGACTTATTATAAGCAAGTCATTGACCTGCTATGATTTGTATGGTTAGTTTAGGACATTATCTCTACCCATGCAATTAAAGAAGTCAAATCTTAGCCAACATCCCAGGTTACATAACAGGAATATTTAATAGATACCGTACATTTGGGAGTATAAGACGCACCTTTTTTTGTCTAATAAGAGGCTGAAAATCTGGGTGCATCTTATACATCAAATACATTATTTTTGCCTCCCGAAACCCCATCCCCTTCACCAAACTGGCTGTGCCTAGCCTTATGGAGGCTTCCAGAGAGCTCCTGGGGGCTGGGGAGGGAAGAAATTAGCCTAAATCAAGCCATTTTCTTCCCCCCCCCCCAACCCCCAGCAGCACTCTATAAGCCTCCATAGGGCTTTGCATGCAATTTATTTGTCACAAAAATGGCCCAATTTCGTGATAAATGGGGCAGTTTTTTGCTCATTTTTGAACCCCCCATCCCCCCAGGAGCACTCTGCAAGCCCCCCCCCCAAGGCTAATCATGCCTTTTATTTGAAAAAAAGCCCCATTTTTGTGGAGAAATGGGCCATTTTGGGGAGGTTTGCAGAGTGCAAAAACACTTTTGGAAAGCTGTTTAACTGTTTATGTGCCAGCATAAACAAAGTCCTAAGGTTTGTCAACATATCTTTGTCAGGACATGGATAAATACACCTGGAAGCATCAACCTACCTACCCTCTCTTTCTCTCTCTCTCTCTCTCTCTACCTACCTACTGTATTTCTCTCTCTATATATATTTCTCTCTCTCTATCCTTCTACCTACCTACCTACCTACCTACCTACCTACACACACACACACACACACACACTCCCTACCTACTGTATTTCTCTCTCTCCCTTTCTACTTCTCTCTCTCTTCCTTTATCTACCCACCTACTCTCTCTCCCTACCTGCCTACTGTATTTCTCTCTATTTCTCTCTCTCTCTATCCCTTTATCTACCTACCTACTCTCTCTACCTATCTATCTACCTGCTGCATTTCTCTTTCTTTCTCTCCCTCTCTATCCCTCTATCTACCTACCTACTTTTTTTTTGTAATTTGCCTCTTCAAAACCTTGGTGCGTCTTATACTCTGAAAAATACGGTATTATTGAGATATCTTTTATAAATATTGTCCTGAGCTTTTGAAAGGCCAGGCGGGATAAGAATGTGATCTTTAAAATTAAAGAAATTTTAATATTTGTAATTTTGATTGAAGCAACATTTCATTACAAAATTACTTTCAGTTCAACCATAGTTGACAATGGCCTATTCAGTCAATAGCACATGCACATACTTCAGAAGTGTTTGATTGTTCTAGTGGTAAAAAAGTAGTATTCTCAGATTTATGGTCATAATATTTAAGGAACTCTTGCCAAATAGTGCTAAAGTATTAAGTCAATTTAATTCCTTTATCCAAGTTTTCACAAAGTGAAGTAACTCGGAGTGAGAAATGCTCACAAAAGGAGAATCTTGGCAAATCTATGGTGCACAACAGAAGAGGCCGAATGAGAACAATGACAATTGCAGGGGCAGATTGAAGGTTTTCATCCCAGGGAAATTATTTTTGAATGGGCGACAATATGAAAAAAACAGACTAGTTTTTCTATATCCAATACCATCACTTGAGAAAATTCCTCATTTGATAAACAATATTTTTTAACAACCCCCCCCCCCCAAACCCTGACTTAAGGATAATATGCTTTAACTATCTCATTCTGAAGTGAAATTTCTTGAATTTATGTCAGATCTTCAATTACTCCTGATTAAATTATAGCTCCGTATATACTTGTTGTCTTTTCTATATTTCTTGAAAGGAGAAAATCTGTATTTTGAATTTATTCATTGTTTTTGTAATTAACTCTGTTCTGATGATTCATATTAATTGTAATTCTTCTGCACTTCAGTTTAGGAAAAATGTATCTTAGGAGAAATGATTGGATTCTACACTCTTAATAATGGCAAGAGGATTAAATGTAGAATAAAAAATTTGATACATTTTTTAGAAGTTTTCTGATGATCACTTGAAGACAAGCAGTTTGCTGATCCAATGTATACTATTGAGATTATATTCAGAATGAAAGATTATTTTTTTCCTATTCAATCCAAATACACTTCTGATTCATATTTCATCTGCATTCCACCCATAGCACATTTTGTTAATTCTCAAGCTATCACTCTTAGAAAGAATGATTCATTTATTTTCATATGTTGTTATTTTTAATCCTTCTGTTTTTAAGACAGAGCTGCAGAATGGAAAGATCTATACAAAAGAAAACAAATGCACATCTTCAGTTAGATGGATGGCAGCTGCTGACAGTTCCAACAAGCAGTGTCAAAGGTATACAATTTCTTCCAAAAGACATCAAAGGGTCTATTACAGATAATGTATTTCCATGCACAAATGGGGCATGGCAGTCTCACATTTTGCTATGCTCCATGAAACTGTCTTGCTTATACTTATACAAAAAGAATTCCATTTTGCTCAATGAGGAATAATGGTCTTATGAAAGCTTCCTTCAGATTGTTATTTGGTGAAGTAGATACCTCACATTTTCACTATTCTTGTTTCTGTAATATTACTACAATAACAACCCTTATACTGTACATTGCAAGTATGTGCAATTTCACATTCTGAAAACACTTGAATCATTAATATCATTACGATGACAGATCTAAAATTGAATTATATTCTGAAAATCTACTTTACACCAAAATAGGTGTAAAGTAGAGTTTTTGCCTGTTGTCTTTTTTTTTTTATATATATTGAAAAAGTTTTATTGGTTTTTACAATTTTCCAAAAGGGTAGGGTAAGGGATACAGAAACATTTTGAGAACTTTCGCGTCGGAATCATTGGCCCTTCCAGGGCTTCATAATAAAACATTAAAAAAACATTTTTCAAAAATACTACAAGGTGAAAGTAAGTGCATGTTTCCTAAATTCTCAATTCTATGCTGGCAGTCATGTGCAAACATCCAGATATAAAGATTATACAATGTTAATAAAAAAGCAAAGTTATTTTTTCGATCTAAGTCTCTTGGCAATTGTATCTTCTTTTTCTCCTTCCTGGCCCCCAGCGGGCGGAGCCGTGGCCCCCCCTGCCCCCCCTGAATCTTCCCCCAGGACAGAGGAATGTTTTTTAAGAAAGGCTTCCGCCTCAACAACTGTTTTAATCCTAACTCTCCCTCCTTCCCAGAACACCAACATCCCTTCCGGCATCGCCCACTTAAACCAAGTCCCGTGGTCAAACAATTTTTTGGATAAGAAGGAATACCTCCTTCTCATCTCTCTAATCTTTTTTGGGATCTGCTTCAAGGTGGTGACTTCCTTTTGTTGGTAAATTAGCGGCCCTCCTCTCTGCGCCTTCAAAATTCCCTCTCTGGTTGACCTTCTAACAAATTTAATATGTATCTCTCTGGGTACTTCATTTATCCTGGCATATGTCGAGTTTATTCTGTAGACTAGGTCAATGTCCCCCCTGATCTCATCTTTAGGTTTATGTAAATAGTCTGCTAAAATTGTACTCATGAGTTCAGGAAGACATTCACCAGGTTCTTCAGAAATATTCTGAAATCTTAAAAAATATGACATCCTTTCAAAATCCATCCTAGACATATGCCCAGTCAGTTCTCCAACCTCACTGTTAACATTTTTAAGCTCTCCCTTTGCCCCAGCCAGCCCCCCTTCCAGCTCCTCAGTCTTCTGTGTGTTCTCCAGCACTTGTTTCCGTGTTTCCAAAAGATCCTTCTTGAAGCTGCTATTATCTCAAAGCTTTAATTTCCTGCACCAAAGCTTGTAACACTGATTCCATTGATGTCATTCTTTGTTCCAAACCTGCCAATTCCAATTTTGATGCCATGGTAAGCTGTTAAAGTCAGTGCCACTAAGATGGCGTTTTTTGGGTGGGGCCGTTGAAGCAGGTCAGGAGAAAACAGTTCAAATCAGGGTTGTAAAAAGTTCAAGACCCAGAAGAGAAACACTTTTCACAATCAATAATTATAGCAGAGAAGGCACTCCAGGGAAGGAATCAATTAATCCAGAAATTTCTTCATTAATAGAGAGAGGGAGTCCAAATCACAAAGAGATGTTGGTAATTTTCCATAAGTAAAAATAGTCATTCAGGAACAAAGGGCAGCCATCTTCCACCGCCTAGTCTGAGAGCCAGCAGGAGAAAGTAGCAAAGGAAAAATTGTTTCAAGCCAGCCGGACTTAGATACATTGTAAAGAAACAAGCCGCAAAACACTTTCACTTGCTTCAAGGCAATCCGGATGCGAAATGTCCGCTTCCTCACAACGAGGAGCCATTTCTAAGCGCCGCTTTAAATCCGAGGGGGGGTTTAACAAACAAACACCCCCCTCCACGTTCTTTCAGTCCAGGCTGCCAGCACAAATAAGGTTAAAATCACTCACTCTTCACCTCGCCGCCAAAGCCCCGGAAAGCCTTCCGACCCGAACACCCAGCTCTCTCCAAATTCATCGTGCGTTACCGTCCTCCATTGGTGAAGGGAACCCCCCCCCCCCGCAGCATGTCTCCTTCCACCTAGACCGAGGACAAGGACCGTTCCCCCGCTGCCGCCAGGAAGAACCAGTCCAGGCGAGCCAGGCCTACGGAGGGACCCCAAAAAAAGGCATTCCCCGCCCCGTTTGGGGCAGAAAAAAGAACAAAACGGCGGACGAACCCCAAGGTTCGTCCGTCGCCGCTGGGAACAGGAACAGGAAGTCCTGTTGTCTTTTTTTTTATTTTTATAACCATCTATTTCAGAGTCAATGAGCATCTTTAATCCATTGTTAATAGGAAAGAAATATGATGGAGCCAATGATTACATAACTATCTCCTATCTCCAATATTCCCTTTTTAGAGAAAGATTTGAAGAAAATTAGTTGGCTGCAACTCCTGGAGGAAATAATTATCCTGATGCACTTCTATTGGAGTGCAGGATTACTCTTGTACTTGACCTCTGATGACAACTGAATAGAAAGAATGCAGTATCTGGTTTGTTTCAGTGACATGCGGTGAGGTTTATGACTGGTGAGACAGAGGTACTGACATCCATCACAATCAGATTTACAAACATTAAAATCCTACAAATTATCCAATATTTGATTGTTAGCAGTTAATGGGTTATGTTTAACATCTCATAGCATTCTTTACACATAATCAACTTACAACTGTTCATTTAGTGACTATTCAAAGTTATACCACTGAAAAAAGTAACTTAAGACGGTTTTTTTTTTTGAAAACATTTTATTGGGTTTTACAAATTTTTTTAAAGAAATAGGAAAAAGGGTATAAGGTGTTACAAAGACATTTTGAGAACTTCTATGTCGATGTGTTGGCTCCTTCCAAGGCTTCATAAAAAAAAAATACAATAAATTTTTCATTTGTTCTACAAAGTGGAAAGAGAAAGAGATATATCACTAAAATCTATGCAATCAATCATTTATAAACATCCAAATAAAAGTTATACTAAACAGAAATAAAGTCACTTGTGAGATCTAAGTCTTTTGGCAATTGTGTCTTCCTCTCCCTGACCTCCCGTGGACGGAGCCGTGGCCCCCTCCGTTCCCCCATTTTCATCCTCCAGGATTGAGGAATGTTTTTTAAGAAAGGCATCCACCTCTGCAATTGTTTTAATTCTTATCCTTCCCCCCTTCCAGAACACCAACATTCCCTCAGGCATCACCCACTTGAACCAGACCCCTTTTTTAAATAAGACTTAAGACAGTTTTTCACTTATGGCCATTGCAGCATCCCCATGGTCACATGGTCAAAATTCAGATGCTTGGCAACTGGTTCATATTTATGATGGTTGCAGTGTCCTGGAGTCACATGATCACTTTGTGCAACCATCTGACATTTTGCAACCTTCTAACAGTAGACAAGCAAAGTCAATGGAAGAACCCAGATTCACTTAACAACCGCGTTAGTAATTTAACACAACTGCAACAAGAAAAGTTGTAGAGTGGGGCAAAATTCACTTAACTGTCTTACTGTGCAAAATAAAATTTTAGGTTCAATTGTGGTCATAGGTTCAGGACTACCTGTCTCCTATTTAAACATGACAAATGATCATCATGAAGGGAGGACTGTGACATCTTTGATCTTTTTCCAATTGCATAGAAAATGGCGAGAATTAATATTCTACTTCAGTTCTACTTGGAAATTTTTGGGAGTTATGACTCCCCCCCCACCAGAAAGGGCTTTTTAAAACTATTCAGGAACTAAAACAAGAAGGAATGGATATTAATTGGTATACATACACACAAATACATTCAAGATATAAGGAAGATCAAAAAAAAGGAGGGGTTTATGACAAAATGACGGAATTAGACAAAATATTAACAGGCGTCGACAAAAAAATAATAAAAAAACTCTATGCCTACTTATTAGAGTTTAAACCCCAGGAAGAGCAAGTGAAAGAAACAATGATAACATGGGGGAAAAACTTCGGGCATGGGATCGACTTAGATAAGTGGCAAAAATTGTGGACACAAAATTACAAAATGACGATGTCAACAGCCTACAAAGAGAACTTATATAAGATGTACTTTTTATATAAGGATGTACTTTTTGCTAACCAGCTAACTAAGGTATGTAGGAAGCACACTACAATAGTAATGGGAGATTTTAACTACCCTGACATCAATTGGGAAACAAACTGCACCAAGTGGAAGATCCAACAGGTTCCTAACAAACCTAGCAGACAACTTTGTTTCCCAAAAGGTAGAGAAGGGAACAAGGGGATCAGCAATATTGGACTTAATTCTCACTAACAGAGAGGAAATGATAGAAGGTGTAGAAGCTACAGGAACTTTGGGGGCAAGCGATCATGAAATACTGGAATTCAACATTATGCAAACAAAAGTAGTTGAACAAAGTCAAACTAGAGTCTTAGATTTTAAGAGAGCTAATTTCAATAAACTCAGAGAGAGCTTGAGAAGGATTCCATGGATGAGAATCCTCAAGGGGAAAACAACTCAAGAAGCTTGGGAAATTTTGAAAAATGAGATTATAAAAGCCCAGTCCAGCGCAATACCAATGAAGAAGAAAAATAACAGTTCCCAAAAGAAACCAGCATGGCTGCATAAAGAACTCTCTGACAAACTGAAAGACAAAAAGGATAAATATAAAAAGTGGAAAAAGGGGGACATAACTAAGGCAAAATATCAGCAAATAGCCCGAGCCTGTAAAGATGAAGTGAGGAAAGCTAAGGCTCGCAATGAAGAAAGGCTTGCCAAAAAAGTAAAAAATAACAAAAAAAGCTTCTTCCAACATGTTAAAAATAAGAAAAAAGTTAAGGAAACAATTGGTCCACTGCTGGGAGAAAATGGCAAGAAGATGATAAGCAACAGGGAGAAAGCAGAACTATTTAACTCTTTTTTTGCATCTGTCTTTACACAAAGGGATAAAACAGTCCAACCAATCAAAAACAGCACCACAAAAATCAGATTAGGAACACAAGTTGAAATAGGGAAGAAAATGGTAAGTGAGCACCTGTCTGCCCTGGATGAGTTCAAATCACCAGGACCGGATGGATTACACCCCAGGGTTCTGAAGGAACTGGCAGACGAGATCTCAGAACCACTGAACTATATCTTTCAGAGATCCTGGAGCACCGGAGAACTGCCAGAAGACTGGAAAAGAGCTGATGTGGTTCCCATCTTCAAAAAAGGAAAAAAAACAGATCCAGGAAACTATAGACCCATCAGCCTGACCTCAATACCAGGAAAGATTCTGGAAAAGATAATTAAACAACAAATAAGTGAACACCTAGAAGCAAACAAAGTAATAGCCAAAAGCCAACATGGTTTTGTCAAAAACAGATCATGCCAGACGAATCTAATTGCATTCTTTGACAAAGTGACAAAATCAGTGGACCAGAGGAATGCTGTTGATATAATTTACCTGGACTTCAGTAAGGCATTTGATAAAGTAGACCATAACCTACTATTAGATAAAGTAGAAAATTGTGGGTTAGACAGCACCACCACCAAATGGATTCGCAACTGGCTGACCAACCGCACTCAACGTGTAGTCCTCAATGGAACTGCATCTACATGGAAGGAAGTATGCAGTGGAGTCCCCCAAGGCTCTGTTTTAGGCCCAGTACTCTTTAACATCTTCATCAACGATTTGGATGAGGGGATAAATGGGGAACTCATCAAATTTGCAGACGACACCAAGCTGGCAGGAATAGCCAACACTCCAGAAGATAGGCTTAAGATACAGAAGGATCTAGACAAACTTGAACATTGGGCACTATCTAATAAAATGAAATTCAATTGTGAAAAAAGTAAGGTCCTACATATAGGCAAGAAAAACCAAATTGCACAAGTACAGTATAGGTGGTACCTTGCTCAATAGTAGCAACTGTGAGAGGGATCTTGAAATCCTAGTGGACAACCATTTAAATATGAGCCAGCAGTGTGCAGCAGCTGCCAAAAAAGCCAACACAGTTCTAGGCTGCATAAACAGAGGGATAGAATCTACATCACGTGAAGTGTTAATGCCACTGTATGGTGCCTTGGTAAGGCCACACTTGGAATACTGCATACAGTTTTGGTCGCCACGATGTAGAAAAGACATGGAGACTCTGGAAAGAGTGAAGAGAAGGGCAACCAAGATGATTAGGGGACTGGAGACTAAAACATATGAAGAACGGTTGCAGGAGCTGGGTATGTCTAGTTTGATGAAGAGAAGGACCAGGGGAGACATGATAGCAGTGTTCCGATATCTCAGAGGGCGCCACAAAGAAGAGGGAGTCAAATTATTCTCCAAAGCACCTGGGGGCAGGACAAGAAGCAACGGGTGGAAACTAATCAAGGAGAGAAGCAACTTAGAACTAAGGAGAAATTTCCTGACAGTCAGAACAATTAACCTCTGGAACAGCTTGCCTCCAGAAGTTGTGAATGCCCCAACCCTGGAAGTCTTTAAAAAGATGTTAGGTAGCCATTTGTCTGAAATGGTATAAGGTTCCTGCCCACGCAGGGGGTTGGACTAGAAGACCTACAAGGTCCCTTCCAACTCTGCTATTGTATTGTATTGTATTGTATTGTATTGTATTGTATTGTATTGTATTGTATTGTATTGTATGTTCTACAGATGGCACTTATCACCCTCAAGAATCGCAAAAATGAGTAAGAACAAATCCCAAAAATGCTGGAAATGCCATCAGACGCCTGGTACTTACTACCATATGTGATTTGATATGAATATGTCTATGGAAGAGATGCACAGTTTGTAACCAACCGACACATTTTCTACAATTTGTAATGGAAGATGGAGTTTATGTTTTTTGTTTTTTGTTATATTTGTTTGTGTTTGTTTAAAAATAAAAATAAAAATTGTTTTAAAAAAAGAAAAAAAGAAAGGGCTTCTTGGCCTGGTTGCCCCCCTGGAAATGAAAGGACTGCTTTTTTTTTTGTGCTGCCACCTCATCCCCAGAAAATTTAGCATCCTTAATCTCCCCATCTTTGGAGACAGGGGACTGGCTACACTGGGATCTAGCTGGTGACAAGGGCCTCTGCACTGGCGGGGCTGACAATGATGCAGAATAGGCCACTGATGGATCTGGCAGTAATATAGAATAGGCCACTGGTGGAGCTGGCAGTGATGTAGAATAGGCCACTGGTGGAGCTGGCAGTGATGTGGAATAGGTCATTGGTGGCGCTGGCAGTGATGTAGAATAGGCCACTGGTGGCACTGGTAGTGATGTAGAATAGGCCCTGGCAGTGATGTAGAATAGGCCCCAGGAGGCACTGGGGCAGTGTTAGTCCCAGAAGCCGCTGGTGTAGCAGTCCCAGTCTTTTGCTGGAGACCTGCAGCTATGCCCTGGGCAATGGCTATGGTTATGGCCATAGGGAAGCTATGGCTTCCTGTATGTCAGGCATGGCCAGGGAAGCCAGGTAGTTCTGGGCGGAGGCCCACAGCTGTTGGAGTGAACATAACCTCTGCACACTTGCTCTCTGTCCCAAAGATTCTCTTTGGGTTCTCTGTCCCAAAGATCAGAGCCATAGCCCCACAGCCCAGAGGTAATTATTGGGACCAGGGGCTGAAAGGACCAGGGGCTTGTTGCAATGGAACTGGAGAGGGCTGGGCAGAAATATTGCTGCGAGATCGGGGTATAGTATTCCCCTTTGAGGAAGATGTGGAATGCCTTCAAGGTAAGGCCCTGAAACTTTTGTCCTCAGGAGTTAGGCCATCTCCCTTGTCAGGCATGTAATTCTATCAGTAATAAAGTTTAGCAGGGAATGGCACTATTGAAAACATATCGTCCCCTACAACCCTGGGTTGAAGTTTTGGAATATATTTAAGGCAAGTTAAATATTAATAATTAATTAAATATATATTGCCTGCATTGGATGTTTGCAAAAGCCGCTGAATAAGGAACATTTCTAATACAGACATATTTATGTTGACCTGCAAAAGTTGCTTCAGGTGAAGTTTTCTGCATATTTAATTCAGAATGGAGGAGGAGGAGGAGGAGGAGGAGAGATGAAAGGCAAGGGGAGAAGATGAATTCCTACTCTTTCTCCCAGTGTATCCCTCATAAGTATGCTTAAAGCCCTCAATGGCAGGTAACTGTAATTCACGTCCAGGTCTGCTCAACCATCCCATTTTGCACCCCAGGTATTATTTAGCTAAGGGTGAGTAGAAAACAATGAAGTATAAATGTGCTCCTCCTGGAGCTTGGGGGGGGGGGGAGCAGCCATCCCCCTCTGTTACCAAAGAAACCTCAGGCAGTTAAAAGGGAATAAGTGTGACCTTAGCTCAGGAGAAATGACTGGATTCTATTATTAGCCAACCTCAGATAATAAAGTGCTATTGCCATCCACACTCTGGCAGGTGCGGGGAGGGGGGACTTCCAACAAAATGCAGCAACCGGAGAAAAGCAGCAAGGGGCAAGGAAGCTCATCCAGGAAGAGCCACATGCTGCTTTCGCCTTAGATCCTCTCCTCCATGCGCGCACCTTTCCTCCCGGGCTCTCTCCTGGCTACCTCGCCAGTTGCTTCTTTTCCCTTTGCCTTCCAGCCCACCAAGAAGTGCCAGTTCTGAGCCAATCCACCATTTGCAGCTTGGCCCAGGCCGTGGGGAAAGCTCGCTAGGGGAAAGTGTTTTTCTTTCGCCCGCAGCGGAGCTCAGGTGTTCTCTCCTCTCCCCCGACACCCCAGACTAACCCACCTATTTGTCAGAAGCTTTGGTAGGCTTGCATTCCCCCCCCCTCCAATCTTCCTCCCTTTGCAATTCATGCAAGGTTAACTCAACAGAGAATAGAAGTCTCAATCAAATGGCAATTGCATTTATTAAAGAAAAAAGAAAAAAAGGAAATCTGAAGGAAAAGAGGGAGCATGGGGTGGGGATGGGAAGGCATCAGAAATGGAGAAAGAGAGGAGGAAGAGTGGGTGCGACGCTGCAGCTTTAAACAGAATGACAGAGTTGAAGCCTCTAAAATAGTGCCCTCTATTCTGATGCAGGAGAACTGCGTGCCTCACCTACCCAGGAATTTTTATGCTTTTAACGGTAGCTTAACTCTGCTCAAGGGATCATAAAATGCCTAAAAAGGTTAGACTAAATGAGGCACACAGTTCTCCTGCCTCATAGTAGAGGGCGCTTTTTAGAGGCTTTTTTAAATAGGCAGAGTAATCCATGATGAGGCAGCAGCTAGCTCAGCCTGACAGCTCTCGCCTTTTTCCTTTTACATTTTTCTTTTCTTTTCATGATTAGAGCCGGTGAGGCTGTGCCTCCCCTGCCTCATGTGACTGCTCGTAACTGGTCTGTTTAGATTTCTAAGCAGTGTTTGTGATCTCCTCCAAGACCACTTGAAACATTTGGGAATTGGTGGCATTTTTCTGAAGTTATTTTGTTTTCTTTTAATTGGGTAGTTCAAATCAATTATTATAGATGTATAATAGTTAAGTCATGGTTGCTTCATTATGAGATGTAACAGAATCTGGTACTCTGTCCACTGGTAGTTAACATCTATATGAAACTGTTGGGTCAAGGCATCCTTTAGTCTGCAATGAAGTATCTTCAATGTACTTCAACCAGTGCATAGAGCTGCTGCATGTATGCTGGTAGATGAGATTTATTATAGTAGTGTTACACCAATATTAGAGGTGCTAGATTTATTACTGGGATGTTTCTAAGTAAAATTCAAGGTGATGGTTATTCTTTATAGAAATCTATATGATTTAGGTCTAAGATACTTACAATAATTTTCTTGCATTTAGTGTAATCTCTTCATTATTTATTATTTATTTTATTATTTCTTTTTATATACCACCCTATTTCAACTAAAAGGGACTCAAGGCGGTGCACAGAAGATAAAAACCCAACAATATACAAGGTATAAAAAATAATTAAATTAATTAAATCTGTGCTAAAATTTGGATAAATAGAATTAAAACCAATAAATTTAAAATTATTCCCTAGTCTATGTCAGGCTGGCTAGATGGAAGAAATGTGCTTTTAACATCTGATGGAAGAGTCGTAGGTCCGTGATGGTACGGATATCGGGGGGGCAGGTTGTTCCAGAGTGTCAGACCCACCACAGAGAAGGCTCGTCCCCTGGGAGTTGCCAGCCGGCATTGACCAGCTGACGGCACCCTGAGAAGGCCCACTCTGTGTGAGAGGACAGGTCGAAGGGAGGAATGTGGTAGGAGGCGGTCTCTCAAGTAACCAGCACCCGTGCCATGGAGCGCTTTGAAGATGGTAACTAGCCGCATTCTGCACTAGCTGGAGCCTCTGGGTGCACCTCAAGGGAAGCCCCATGTAGAGGGTGTTGCAGTAGTCTAGGCGGGAAATAACGAGGGCTTGAGTGACTGTGCGTAAGGCATCTCGATCTAGAAAGGGGCGCAACTGGCGTATCAGGTAAACCTGATAGAAGGCCCCCCTGGCCAGGGCCGTCGCATGGTCATCTGACAGCCGTGAATCCAGGAGGACGCCCAAGTTGCGAGCCCTTTCCGCAGGGGCCAATGACTCACTCCCAATAGCCAGCGATGGAATTAACTGGCTATATCGAGATGCCGGAAACCACAGCCACTCGGTCTTGGACGGGTTGAGTCTGAGTTTGTTCCTCCCCATCCAGACCCGCACGACCTCCAGACACCGAGACAGCACTTCCATGGCATCGTTGGGGTGGCCAGGGGTAGAAATGTACAGCTGAGTATCATCAGCGTACTGATGGTATTCTACCCCAAAGCCACGGATGATCTCGCCCAGCGGCTTCATGTAGATGTTAAACAGGAGGGATGAGAGAACCGAGCCCTGAGGTACCCCACATAAAAGGGGCCTCAAGGTCGATCTCTGCCCTCCTGTCAGTACACACTGTGACTGGCCAGAGACGTAGGAGGAGAACCACTGCAATACAGTGCCTCTCAATCCCAGCCCCTCCAGTCGGTGCAGGAGGATACCATGGTCAATGGTATTGAAAGCCGCTGAGAGGTCTAATAGGGCCAGGACAGAGGAACAACCCCTGTCTCGGGCCCTCCAGAGATCATCCACCAACGCAACCAATGCCGTCTCCATGCTGTGCCTGGGATGGAAGCCGGACTGGCACGGGTCTAGATAGACGGTTTCCTCCAGGTGTCGGGAGAACTGTTGAGCTACCACACTCTCTACAACCTTAGCAAGAAAGCTAAGGTTGGAGACCGGACGGTAGTTAACCAGTAATGCTGGGTCCAGGGAAGGCTTCTTGAGGAGGGGTCTCACCACTGCCTCTTTCAAGGTGGCTGGAAGAGACCCCTCACTCAGAGATGTATTCACTATCTCCTGGAGCCAGTCTCGTGTAACTTCCCGGGAGGCCAGTACTAACCAGGAGGGACACGGGTCCCATAAACATGTGGTAGCATTCAGTCGTCCCAACAACCTGTCCATGTCATCAGGAGTCACAAAGTCAAATTCTTCCCATAAAATGGTCTCAAGACCTGCCTCCGATTGCCCGCCCGGATCCACCTCATTGGAGACCAGCTCACCCCGAATCTGAGTGACTTTATCCAGCAGATATTGTCCGAACTCCTCTGCACGACCCTGTAAAGGAGCTTCCCGCGGACCCTGTTGGAGAAGGGAGCGGGTCACTCTAAACAGGGCGGCAGGGTGATTATCTGCGGATGCGATAAGGGCAGCGAGATAATTACGTTTCGCCACCCTTATCGCCACGAGGTAGGTCCTCAAGTGGGACCTAGCGCGTGTTCAATCAGATTCGGTGCGAGTGGATCTCCAAATGCCCTCCAGGCATCTCTTGCGTTGCTTCAATGCCCTCAGCTCCTCGGAGAACCAAGGGGCCAAGGCAGATTGGCGACGCATGAGAGGCCACAAGGGCGCGACCCAGTCCAGGGCCCCAGTGGCCGCGTTTTTCCAGCTGGCCACCAGGACCTCAGTCGAGTCGCGGGTCAGGGTTCCCGGTATTGGCCCAAGCTCCGTCTGGAACCTCCCTGGATCCATCAGGAGCCTGGGGTGGAACCATTGTGGGATATCCGGTTCTGCCTCCCCGCGGTGGGGTGCAGCGGTTGGGAAGTCTAGTCGAAGGAGATTTCATGAAGGGATGTATTTCATGAAGGGATGCTCTTAGTTCTCCTCCCTATCCACTTTCAACAGATCAAATGGTAGAGGATATCCAGAAACAGGATTTTTTGAAGGTTGATTTGGAAATTCAATTGGAAATTAAGAGTTATACCACACATTGTAAACTTTCACATGCATTTCTATCATTCATTTTTAAAATATTATTATTGTTAATTTTAATTGAGAGTCAGCATGGTTTAGTGGTTATGATGTTAGACTAGATAAAAAAGACACTGGTTCCCATATCTAGGGGAGAACTAGAACCTGTGTCTTTTTTATCTAGTCTAACACCATAACCACTAAACCATGCTGACTCTCAATTAAAATTAACAATAATAATACTTTAAACATGAATAATAGAAATGCATGTGAAAGTTTACAAAACTTTTCATACGAAGAAAATGCATGCAATAGTGATCTGAAATATCATATATGTAATAAAGTTGTTAATATCAGTCCTACTTATTGCATGATACAAGAAGAAACCTTTGTAGCCTTAGGTCTGATAATGTGATTGAATTCTATCAGACCTAGGGCTACAAAGGTTTCTTCTTGTATCATGCATTGAGTAAGACTGATATTAACAACTTTATTACATATATGATATTTCAGATCACTATTGCATGCATTTTCTTCGTATAAAAGTTACCCAGAATGTCTGGAACTGCCTGAGGTATAAATGTCAATACCATCAAGCTTCAACATCGACTGTCAGAGAGATCACTTCAGCTAGTTATGCTGAAAAGGAAAAAATAAATAATCACAGTTTCAATTACTATATTGGTTTTGTGTTTTTGGACTATTAAAGTAGGAACTTTCTCAGTTCTTAATCTTCTGTGAACTGATAATAAGTGAGTATTGCCTGATAATAGGAATCTCTCTCAGGACCCAAAGATATCATACATACATTTGCCAGAGAAACTTCAGGGCCAGCCTGATTCGGAGCTCTGTCCTGGAACACAAAGCCTCTATATATGAAATTGTATATTAGTTTAACTTGTTTTCATAGCTTCTATGGAAAAAAGAATATCAACTAGGTAATATTTAGTACAATAACATAATACTCTAAAGTTATATCTGTGTTAGGAGTAGACTCCTAGTGTTGGGTAGTCAATATATAATAACACTAGCTATACCCGGCCACGCGTTGCTGTGGCCCAGTTTGGTTAAATGGCCAACCAATCTGTGGGTAGATCTACTCCTGCACATATACACACAACCACCGCATAACCCCCTACCTACCTACTGTATTTCTCCCTCTCTATCTAGCCCTCTACCTACCTACCTACCTACCTACCTACCTACCTACCTACCGTATTTCTCCCTCTCTATTTCTCCCTCTACCTACCTACCTACTGTATTTCTTCCTTTCTCCCTTTATCTACCTACCTACCTATTGTATTTCTCCCTCTCTGTCTATCCCTCTAATTACTTACCTACTGTATTTCTTCCTTTCTCCCTCTATCTATCTACCTATCTACCTACCTACTGTATTTTCCCTCTCTATCTATCCCCCTATCTACCTACCTACCTACTGTATTTCTCCCTCTCTATCTATCCCTCTACCTACCTACCTACTGTATTTCTCCCTCTCTATCTATCCCCCTACCTACCTACCTACCTACTGTATTTCTTCCTTTCTCCCTCTATCTACCTACCTACCTACTGTATATTTCCCTCTCTATCTATCCTTCTACCTACCTACCTACCTACTGTTTCTCCCTATCTATCTATCCCTCTCCCTACCTACCTACCTACCTACTGTATTTCTCCCTATCTATCTATCCTCCTATCTATCTACCTACCTACCAACCTAACCTACATACTGTATTTTTCCCTCTCTGTCTATCCCTCTACTTACCTACCTACTGTATTTCTTCCTTTCTCCCTCTATCTACCTACCTACTGTATTTCTCCCTCTCTATCTGTCCCCCTATCTACCTACCTACCTACTGTATTTCTCCCTCTCTATCTATCCACCTACCTACCTACCTACTGTATTTCTTCCTTTCTCCCTCTACCTACCTACCTACCTACCTACCTACCTACCTACCTACCTACTGTATTTCTCCCTTTCTATCACCCTATCTACCTATCTACCTACCTACCTACCTACCTACTGTGTTTATCCCTATCTATCTATCCTACCTACCTATCTACCATATTTCTCCCTGTCTATCCCTCTATCTACGTACCTACCTACCTACCGTATTTCTCCCTCTCTATCTATTCCCCTATCTACCTACCTACTATACAATAATACAATAGCAGAGTTGGAAGGGACCTTGGAGGTCATCTAGTCCAATTCCCTGCCTAGGCAGGAAGCCCTATACCATTTCAGACAAATGGCTATCCAACATCTTCTTGAAGATCTGCAGTATTGGGGCATTCATAACTTCTGGAGGCAAGCTGTTCCACTGCTTAATTGTTCTAACTGTCAGGAAATTTCTCCTCAGTTCTAAGTTGCTTCCCTCCTGGATTAGTTTCCACCTATTGCTTCTTGTTCTCAGGTGCTTTGGAGAATAGTTTGACTCTCTCTTTTTTGTGGCAACACCTGAGATATTGGAAGGCTGCTATCCTGTCTCCCCTAGTCCCTCTTTTATTAAACTGTATTTCTCCCTCTCTCTCTGTTCCCCTATCTACCTACCTACTGTAATACAATAATACAATAGCAGAGTTGGAAGGGACCTTAGATGTCATCTAGTCCAACCGCCTGCCTAGGCAGGAAACCCTATACCATTTCAGACAAATGGCTATCCAACATCTTCTTAAATATTTCCAGTGTTGGGGCATTCACAACTTCTGGAGGCAATATCTGTTCCACTGGTTAATTGTTCTAACTGTCAGGAAATTTCTCCTCAGTTCTAAGTTGCTTCTCTCCTTGATTAGTTTCTACCCATTGCTTCTTGTTCTGCCCTCAGGTGCTTTGGAGAATAGCTTGACTTCCTCTTCTTTGTGGCAACCCCTGAGATATTGGAAGGCTGCTATCCTGTCTCCCCTAGTCCCTCTTTCCCTCTTTAAACTGTATTTCTCCCCCCCTGTCTCTATGGGCCACCTGGGAGTTTGCTATCTCAGTGCCTTCTTTTGGCCCTAAGAGGTCTCCATATGATGCCTCTTCCAACAATGACAGTTGAAAAACAGTCTGATGGGCGGGGCTACAGGGAGATGAAAACATGATCAGTGGGTACATTTTACATTTGTGTACCTTGCACATGACACACGTGTGCTAGGCACAAAGTTAGTACGTATTCTATTATCGGAAGTCCTTGTGAACATTGTGTGAAAAATTGAGTTAAATCAGTCCAGTAGTTTTTGAGATTAGTGGATTCGTACAAACTATGTTACATTTTTATTTAAATAGATGATGACAAATGGTCCTTGTTGCTTTAAGGATGTTGGAATGCAATTAGAGACTGTAATTATCCCGACAATAAAAGTAAGTCAGCAGAGCGCAATCTCTCTCTCTGCTCGATATCTCTGCTGATTGTTACTTGACTGCTCATTGTGATTGACTGAAGGAAGAAAGGAGAATTCTTAATTGTGACTGTAAGCAATTGTTTGTTTATTAAGGACTTTGTTTGACTAACTATATACTATCACTGCTTGTGAAGCAGTAGTTTAGTTTTACAACACCAGTAAAGCTAATTGTTTTTTACTAACCGTGTCTGAGCTACTATTTGTGTGTTTACTAGCAACGTTTCTCTAGTTGCACATCCCGCTGCACAACGTTTCTGTCTCCCAACGGAGATATCCCCCAACAATCTGTTTCAGCAAGAGTCCACAGAAAACATCAGCGAGTTGTTTAAGAACTTCAGTGGCTTGAATGTGCTTTTAAATGCCTGCTGTAATGCAGGGAAGAAAGTAGAATTCTAAAAGTTTAGTTACCCAATGGAAATAAAGCTAAAAGTGATATGCTGATATAACCTAGGCAGTCATCCCTAATGTGATGCCTCCCAGGTACAGTACTTCAGCTGTTCGACTTTTTAAACATCATATTTAGTTTTGAAAGTTCTACAGAAATACTAACCTTCCTTATAGTTCCTCAGCTGACCAGATCAAAGAAAGCTATTTCCTAAAAGTAGCTAATCATTATCAATATAAGCACAAACAAACAAGCAGTTATAGTTCTGAAAATTAAGTAAATGAACAGGATGCTTTCTATGTTGTAGCTATCAACATTCCTCTAATGAAAGTAAATTAAAACTAATTAAAACCACTATTTTGTCAAAATTTTCATATTAGTGCCAAGTTGGATAAGAGTCTGGGGTGGAAGTTGAATCTGCTTGTTCACAAGGTGACAAGGTGGGCACACTCCAATAACCTTCTATCAAATAATGCTATCTAGCAGGATTCAAGAAATGTGCTTGCTTTGTTATGCTGCCTACTCTGGAGCAGCCTAACCTTTCACCTTGCGGAGATTTGGAAAGACCTGATCCTATTGGCCTTCAAAACCTGGTTTTCCTAGGCATAGGGTTAAAGTAATGGATGCGCCAATCTATAATGGTTGATATGGAATTATGGGGTGAACTTGATTATGGTGTACTTTTACTTTGTGTTGATATTTGTGTTTGATTTCAATCTTATGACAGCTTCATAAAAGTCACAATGTATAACCAGGTAGCCATAAGAAGTGATTAAATAAATGGTTTAAATCAAATGACATACTTGAATAATCTCAATTGAATAGAGGTATGGACAGATTGTTCATTCATTCAATTTGTATGGATGCCCATCTCAAACCAATTTTTCCACAACTCTCAACAATAATTTGTTATACAAATTAGCAAATTAGTAAAGGTGCTTTGTTCCAGAGATGTACCTGTGGGACACCATGATCTGTATGACTGAGAATCTCTACAGACTTTTAGCTATACAATTTGGAATGAACACCCATCGTGTGGGAGGAGGAATGAATTTCCAGAAGAAAAAAATTGCAGAATACAGGAGAAAGCAGCACTACTTGGGTATCCCTGAGGGCATAGATAAACCTCCAAGTGTTTCCACGGCCCTCTAAAAGGATGCAGAAGACCAGCTGTCTGCAAGGAATATAAATCCTTCCATTCCCAACTATCCTGTCAGAGCTGAAGAAGCAAAAGATTTTCCAAAGAAAAAACAAGAAAGTCCAGTTGCCTCCTTAAAAAGCATCTTACTTTGTCACTGTGTTGTCATCATTTTGTAGATGGGATCCTAAATAATGGAATTGTTGGTTTTTATTAAATATTCACTGCTGACAAGTATGGTGAAGGTGTTCAGGCTGGTCTCTAAGTATTCAGTCTTCTTGAGGTTTAGGCCAAATTGGCTAAGATGGTTGTTCCATATCTGCCCATCCTGCTGCAGTTCTTCTATAGTGGCAACTGCAACCATGACATTGTTGGCATAGAATTAGGTCCAAGGGATGTCATGTTGAAGTACCAATAATATCCATGAAGAGAACAAACACCAGTAGTAATAATGCTGAGCCTTGGTGAACACTAACTTTCACAGGAAACCTGTTGGAAAAACCTGCAGGGCATTTCTCATGACTGCTAGAGCCATTTTGTGAATTTCTCAGGCATATTGTGAACACATAATGCATACAAGATTAACTGATGTGGAACACAATCATGTTAATGATTCATTACAATCATTCTAAAACTTCAGGATATGATCACAGGGATGGTTCAATTCCAAGTAATGTCTTTCTAATTCTAATCTATTTCTTTATATTCAGAACTGATTGAGTTAACAGAATTGCATTTGCTCATATCATTTTTTCCCCAAACTGAATGCATTTTCCCCCAAAAGAAAAAAAAAGGCATCTGAGAACTCAAAGAATATAACTGGTGCAATAAAGACATTACTGGAAGGATAAATTGAGTCTGTGAGTGGGAGGCTGTTTGTTTCTTTGTTTGTTTCTTTGTTTTTAGACAAAATTAGTGTTTTGCAGAGGTACTCATTATAATCTTTAATTTCCCTCAAAATATGAAAAATTCAGTCTACTGAACCTAAATATCATTTGAAGTCCATGAAATGAACAAGAAACATTACATATCCCTTTAGACCTTTCTGTTGGCATTTCTTCATCCTTTCAGAGAGTTTTTAAGGCTTCTCCTCTAATCACATGCACTAGAATCTCTATCGGATTCAAAACTGTAGTCTAGTAATGTGATATATTTTTCTATCTCTTTGCAGTTTTCGGTTCGCTTTGCTATCAAGTGATGTTCTGAAACTGATTTTGTTCTTTGACAGTTTTGCCTTTGCTGACTTTCCAGCCTTTGTGATCTGAGTTTTTCAAATGTCTTGTGATGATCATTTACTTGCACTAAATATACACAGTCAAGAATTCTTTGGCTACCTAGAATGATTCAACTTTAGAGCTATATTGCAAGAGATTTATTTAAAAACATAACTACCAATATACCTTTCTGCAACAAATTATACTCACTGCTCATTGTTCCCTGATGATTGGACCTTCAATTATTTTCACATCTGGTAGGATGACTTTAATGCCTGCAAGAAGCAATGGGATATAGACAGAAATTTAGGGTTTCAACTGTGTCTGCCCTATGTAAATCACTCAGACTTCTCTTTGCCTATGGGATTATTAATAGTTATTTTCTTCCATTCTGGTCTCAAGATATAGGAAGCTCTTGTATTATGACTGAACAATGCTTTAGATTCAGTCCCAATGCCCCCGCCCCCCCCCAAATGCTTTGGAATGTGTTAATGGAGCAAGCACCATATTCATCTATAGCATAATCTTTCTTTGCATCTTTCTCCATGTCTAGAGTTCAGTGGCTCCAGAAAGCCAACATGCAGCCACCTCCTCTTTTTTATTATTTCTTAACGGATTCTCAGCATGCTTCATTTTCATTTTGAAGAGGAGGGGGAACTGTATAAAACTAAATCAATGTTATTGATTGTGAAAGCTGTACTGGAAGTTGGTTCCAACATACTTTTTGGAAGTATATCATCACTGGATAATATGAGAACACAATCTCAAATCTTTTATTGTGCTTCAGTACAGAACCTAAAAAAGAGAAATAGTTCCAAATGAGTTGTCCACTTTCCAGCATCATTTATTAGAAAGGACATTTGAGGTGCAAAATAGCTTCAAAAATGTCTAGAGAGAGCTTGCTTCCTAAGCAGAGCTCCTGGTGCATGTGATGAACAGGTAAGCTATCTCTTCTATTTGCTTATAATATGAAATTGACACAGATACATATTCATTTGTCATTTTGTTCTAACTGTCATTAACCAGCAGTGTCCTAAATAACCTTTGCTTGTTCCTAATGATTTATTGCAGGAGATGCTGATCTTAAGGGGCCATATATTTTCCAGTAAATTTTTAAACTTGAAGATATTCTTCCATATTAATGTGATATTTTTGTACCAAAATCTCTTTCAACATCATTCACTTTAAATTCAAGTCAGCTTGAGAACTCTAAGCTACGTTATATTAGACTCTGATTTTTATGTCATTGCATAATTCAATGTCTTCCTTTATTTACTGAAACAAGAGCAGAGTCATCAGTCAAGGAGATGAAGAACAGGTAGACCTTGACTTATAACCACAATAGAGCCCAAATTTTATGTTATTAAGTGAGACATTTGTTAAGTGAGTTTTACCCCATTTTACAATCTTTCTTGCCAGTTGTTAAACAAATCACTGCAGTTGTTAAAATTTTAGCCTGATTAAGTGAATCTGACTTCATTCACTTTGGTTGTCAAAAGATCGTAAAAGTTGATCAGGTGACCTTGGGACACAGCAATGGTCATAAGTATGAACCAAGAATCTAAATTTTGATCACACATTGGGATGCTGCAAAGGTTGTAAGTGTGAAAAACAGTCATAAGTAACCTTTTTCATTGCTGTTGTAACTTTGAATGGTCACTAAATGAACTATTGTAAATTGAGGATTACCTGTATCAAAAGCCACAAGGATTAGAAATATAAATGCTTAATTCTATATATAGTTAAAATGGGTGCAGAGTCACAAGGATTATTGTAAGAAAATTTTTCCAGAGATTTTGTGAGCAACATGAGCCATAGGTAGCTTTCAGAAACCAAATACGTGTCCACTGAAATGCCTATGTTGCAATCTTTCCCTCTTTAATTCCTTTCTGCAACATGCAGTCAGTTTTCCCTCCAAATATCATCAATGCTGACAACCTCTTTCCTAGCATTGGCTAATTCCTGATAAATGGTGAAGGGGTGCAAACCGCTTAAAGTATTTTCCCCTCTCTGATTGTCACCAAAACTGTTTCCTGTTCTAAGAGCAATGGGGAAACAATGATCTTCCTTGCAAGGGAGCCAATATTTCTCTGCTGCTAATAGCAAATAGAACTTTGAGGGGAGAAACACTAACTTTGTCCCATCTTGATTTGATCTTAAAGTTTTTATCTCTTCTTTCAGGAAACCGAGGGACATGATTAAATCTCTGTTTTGAAGTTGTATGAGAACAAGCACATACGGAATGCACAAGTGTAATGAGCAAATGAAGAAATTTATATGGCACTATAGATGAAATATGGGTTCATATACTGATCAAAAAAACTTATCAGCCATCCCTCATCTACGACCTTGTATCGGAGGGGGAGCCGGACCTGGTAGGAATAGCGGAGACCTGGTTGGGCCACGAGGGAGGAAATGTGCCCACCAGGTTACCGCGCTTTTCATCAGCCACGGGCCCTAGGCAGGGGTGGAGGTGTAGCGGTCATTATCAGGGAAGGTCTTGAGCCGAGAGAGACCACTGTACCACAGACTACCGGCTGTGAGTCCCTCTGTCTGCGTGAAGTGGGGCCTACGGAGGCAGTTGGGCATGCTGATTGTATACCTGGCTCCCCGCTATGTAACAGCAGCCCTGCCCGAGCTCCTCGAGGTGATCGCTACGATGGCAATTGAGACCCCCAGACTTGTTGTCATGGGGGACTTCAATTTGCCATCGGTTGGCGAATCATCCGAGGTAGCTTGGGAGTTCATGGCCTCCATGACGGCCATGGACCTGACCCAAGTAATTCAGGGCCCCACGCACGAGGGGGGGCACACGCTGGATTTGATCTTTGTCTCTGGTCAGTGGAAGAGTGATCTGGGTATAGGGGATATAGCCATCACACCCCTGTCATGGTCAGACCACTCACTTCTCCGGCTTGACTTTCCAATCGGTACGCCCCACCGCGGGGAGGCGGAACCGGTTTCACCTATATGGTTCCGCCCCAAGCGCCTGATGGACTCAGATAGATTCCAGACGGTGCTTGGGCCATTACCTGAGTCCCTGACCCGCGCCCCGGCTGAGGACCTGGTGGTCGCGTGGAACACCGCGGCTACTGGGGCCCTGGACCGGGTCGCGCCCTTGCGGCCTCTCTTGCGGCGACGAGTCACCCTGGCTCCTTGGTTTACCGAGGAGCTGAGGGAGATGAAGCGCCTCAAGAGACCCTAGAGAGGCGGTGGAGATCCACTCGGTCCGAATCTGACCGAACACAGGTGAGAGCCCATTTACGGACTTACCTTGTGGCGTTGAGAGTGGCCAAACATCATCATTGTGCCACTCTCATTGCATCCGCAGATAACCGCCCTGCCGCCCTGTTTAGGGTGACCCGCTCCCTCCTTCAACAGAGGGTGCGGGAAGCCCCGCTGCAGGGTAGAGCAGAGGAATTTGGGATTTATCTGCAGGATAAAATCTCTCAGATTCAGAGCGAGATGGTCTCCACCGAGAGTGGCCCAGTGGGATGCCCCGAGGCAGATCTTGAGACAGTTTTGTGGGAAGAGTTTGACTCTGTTACTTGCGATGATATGGACAGGTTACGTGGGCGACTGCGAGCTACCACATGTTTATTGGACCCGTGTCCCTCCTGGCTTGTACTGGCATCCTGGGAGGTTACACGAGGCTGGCTCCAGGAGGTGGTCAACGCTTCCCTGAGTGAGGGGTTCTTGCCGGCCTCCCTTAAAGAGGCGATGGTGAGACCCCTCCTCAAGAAGCCCTCTCTGGACCTGGCATTATTGGTGAATTACCGTCCGGTCTCCAATCTTCGCTGGCAAAGGTTGTAGAGAGTGTGGTGGCACAACAGTTTCCCCGTCATCTGGAGGAAGTTGATTATCTAGACCCATGCCAGTCCGGCTTCCGGCCCGGGCACAGCACCGAGACGACATTGGTCGCGTTGGTCGATGATCTCTGGAGGGCCAGAGATGGGGGTTGTTCCTCCATCCTGGTCCTATTAGACCTCTCAGCGGCTTTTGATACCATCGACCATGGTATCCTATTGCATCGGCTGGAGGGGTTGGGGGTGAGAGGCTCCGTGTTGCGGTGGTTCTCCTCCTCCTCTCTGGTCGATCGCAATTTGTGTTGACAGGAGGGCAGAGGTCGACCTCTAGGCCCCTCACTTGTGGGGTGCCTCAGGGGTCGGTCCTCTCGCCACTCCTGTTCAACACATATATGAAGCCGCTGGGTGAGATCATCTGTGGTTTTGGGGTAGAGTACCATCTCTACGCTGATGATACACAGCTGTATATATCTACCCCAAACCACCCCAACGATGCCGTAGCAGTGATGTGCCAGTGCCTGGAAGCCGTGCGGGCCTGGATGGGAAGTAACAGACTCAGACTCAACCCGCCCAAGACCGAGTGGCTGTGGTTCCCGGCATCCCAGTACAGTTGACTCCATCACTGGCCATAGGGGACGATCATCTTACCCCTGTGGATGGGGCACGCAACTTGGGCGTCCTCCTTGATGCCCGGCTGTCCATGGAAGATCAAGTGACAGCCGTGGCCAGGAGGGCGTTTTACCAGGTCCGCCTGGTCCACCAGTTGCGTCCCCTATTGGATTGGGGTGCCCTTTGCACAGTCACTCATGCCCTCGTGACATCCCGACTGGACTACTGCAATGCTCTGTACATGGGGCTCCCCTTGAGGTGCACCCGAAGGCTTCAGCTAGTCCAGAATGCAGCCGCACGGGCAGTTATGGGAGCCTCCAGGTTCTCCCATGTAACACCGCTCCTGCGCGAGCTGCACTGGCTGCCTGTCGTCTTTCGGGTGCGCTTCAAGGTGTTAGTTACCATCTTTAAAGCGCTCCATGGCTCGGGACCTAGCTATCTGCGGGATCGCATTCTGCCTCATACATCCTTTCGGCCGATTCGCTCCCACAGAGAGGGACTTCTCCGGGTGCCGTCCACTAGGCTGTGCCAGCAGGCGATGCCCAGGGGAAGGGCCTTCTCTGTGGCGGGCCCGACCCTCTGGAACGACCTTCCCCCCGGAATCAGAACAACCACAGACCTTCGCTCCTTCCGACAGCTATTAAAAACTCACTTCTTCCGTCTGGCTGGCCTAGGGTAATTTTAATTTTAATTTTAAACTATTAAGGGGTTTTAGGGATAGTTATATTTTTATAGAAGTTTTAGCACAGGGTCAGTTTAATTTGATTTTAGCTTTGTATTCTGTCTTGTTGTAATCTGTTTTTTTAATTTCCCTGTGCCCCGCCTCGAGTCCCTTTGGGGGGAGAGAGCGGGATATATAGATAAAATTTATTATTATTATTATTATTATTATTATTATTATTATTATTATTATTATTATTATTATTATTATTATTATTATTATTATTATTATTATTATGTTCCGCCATCAAAATTTGTAGTGGTGCTGGTGTGCCTCCAGGCAAAAACATTGTCTATTTTTATTAAGAAGAGTGAATTCTGAATACTGAACTGCCCTTTCAGGCTGGCTATTAGAATTATAGAAATGTGATTTTGGGGCACAGCATAAAGCAAGTTTTATAAGAGTGAGATGAGTCGGGGTCAGACTAGATTATCTTTAGTCACTTTTATTTTTACGCTTTTTAAGGTATAAAAAGCATCTTTGAGACAGGAAGCTTGAATTCAGGGAATTCAAGTGTCAAACTACAAACACCTGCTTGTAAGTAGGTCGAGTTAGTTGGAAGTCCAAGTCCCTTGTAAGTCAGACATAGGACTTTTTCATTTAAGTCAGAATGAAACTAGTGTTTCCTGCATGCTTCTCTGCCTAGCAATAAGGAGCTTAATCAATCAGAGATGAGTTGTATTTCCAGGTGATGTTGTCTTTGTCAAAGTATAAGAATGCGTGTTTGCTATCAGAACATTGTTCAGAAGTTACATGCTGGCCTTTGACTAGCTTTCTGAACCTGGCAGCCATAATAAACCTTTCCTGATTCTGAAAAGTCCAAGCCTCATTATTTTCTGCAACCTTTATGGCGACTTCCGCTGGGACTTGGAGCAATATTTCGCTGAGGACGGCACAACTGACTGGTGCCCAATTAAGGTAATCTAGCCCAACCTCCAGGCACCACAAACAAATTCTCTGGGAGGAGTCAGATGGCCCCCCTCGGGCATTTGGTGGACATTACTGATCCAAGATCGGACCAGGATCAGGACAAGTCACTAAATAACGCCGGCTTAGAGAAAGAAGACACCTGCAGGCAAGTATTGTGGGAATTGTTGTAGGCCCACTCGCTTTTGAGTGGAAGAGGGGGCCTGATCACCCCCCTGAGCCTTGGATAGCGTCCCTTCCAAATGGAACCGGCATATCCTAATGAGGCTCTAGAATTGTGTGGGTGGTTAAATCACCGCAGTTCCTGAAGACGACCATGGTATTCTGGCACCCCAGGTCGGTGACAGTGTCTTAGAAATAGAACATGGGTGGTGAAGGAAGCATTTCTCAAATGCCTCTTCAATACATGTTACTCTATACATTTGGATCTTAAAAAATAGGCCGGCGTTTGCTGGGAGATCCAAGAAAAAAAACCAGAACAGAGAAGACACTGAACACCCCAGAACAAAGAAGAGGGGCAAAAAAAGAGTTGTAAGGTGTGTAATTCTGGGTGAACAGGATACAACACTCTTAGGAAAAAACCCTGAGATATAGTCAGTTACCAGGATGGGTAACAAGCCTTAAGGAGAAAAGAAAAAAGAAAATAAAGAAAAAGAAAATGAGTCTCAATGAAACATTTAGTTCCTGTGTTGTTTTAACTTGCGTGTTTGTCTTTGTTGATGTGTTTAAGTTTTTTGTTTGTTTTTGTCTTACAAAAAGAAAAGAGAGTCTCTGACATCAGTGCCCTCCACCTATGTATTCTTGATATGAAATGGTTGACACTGAGGAAGTAGGAAACCCAGGGAGACAAAAGGTTGAATCAGATATTGGTTAGAAAGAACAAACGGTTAGGTGGGGCCAGGAGGAAGGAAACTAAGAAAGGGTTACCGAAGAGATAGATCAAGTGGACCACAAACCTGGTCCAAGGGAGCAGTTGAGACAAAAACTCAAATTGCCCCTAAGGGTATTTTTATTGCCAGGAGTTGAGGGGGAGCAGCGTAAGATGTGAGTGTATGCTCCATTCTCAATGGCTAATTTATGTAATTGGAAAAGTCAAATTCCTAATTATAGAGAAAATCCAGTGAGATGCATGTCTTTTTTGCATCCATTTTTCTGAACTCACCAGTCTACTTGGGCAGACATACAAAGTCTGATGGAAATTTTATTAACCCCAGAAAAAAGAAGGCTAGTGAAGGGAACCATGAATAAGCCTTTGCAGAAGGATCATGCAAAAGATCTAGACTGGACATGGTTACTGAAGGAACCAGATTGGGAACCTTAGTCCATTCATCTGCAAAACTATAGGACCTTAGTTTTGTTAGGACTCAAACAAAACTCAGAGAAGGTCTATCAAATTCAACAGAAACAGGATGAAAATCCAAGGGAAATCCTAGAATGCATTTATCAAACCTTTGGTCAAAATACCAAATTAGATCCTGAGGTTGAAGAAAATAAGAGAATGATCAATATGATCTTCATTGGTCACTCTGCAGATGGCATTAGGGCAAAAATTACAGAAGACGAGAAGGGGGGCCAAGAAAGGCAACTCTGAACTTGTGGAATGAACATACAAAGCATATATTAATTGGGCTCAAAACCTCAGAGAAGAAGGAACTTCAAAAGGCAAGAAGAAACACATTTTCCTTGCCGAAGCTCTTAGACAGAGTGGGAGGCCAGGGGACCTGCTGGAAGAATTGTATGAGGAGGGATCAGTAGTTAGAATCCCATGCCTGGTTAGAGAACCAGCAGAAGGGAAGATGGTTAATGTCTACACAGACAGAAAATATATAGTTTTACATGCTCATGGGGCTATTTGGAAAGAAAGTGCCTGTCTCTATTGTGCACAAAACAACCTAAAGACAGGATGGAATGGATGCCAAATTTTGCCCTACTAGCCAAACTACCCTATGAATCCACAAAGGGGGGTAAAAAAGAACCCTTTGTTTGGACACAGGAACAAAAACAGGCATTAGAAAATTTAAAGTAAGCATTCCAAAACTTGAGAAATCTTTCAATTTGTATGTGGAATCAAAAGGCAATACTGCTCTGGGAGTCCAGACTCAAGAAAAGGGGAAGTGGCAACAACCCACAGCTTAGCAAAAGGGGGTACCCACATTGCCTTAAAATCCTTGATGCAATTGCTCTTCTGATCAAGGAAGCTGATAAATTGACTTTTAGGCAGCCAATGACTATATTTACTATGCAATTCATGAAGTATTAGAAAGGGAGAGCGCTTGCTCAGGGGAATTAAAGATTCTGTATGAGGGAATCTGCATAATCTCTCCAAGCTGGATGGTCGCACCCAGTAGAAGAGGGAAAAGCAGCTGACAGAGAAGCAAGGCTGTCAGCAACCCGAGATGATGAGCTACCCTGACATGACAGCTTATGCAGCATTGGAAATACGAAGGGGACTGAGTCCCAGATATTCTAAAGCAGGAGAACTCCAGGCAACTAGATTTGAAGTGACTAGAAACCTACTCAAGGACAAAGTGTGTCTTGAAACTCACCTTGAATGGGTGAATGCATTGCCACTGGCACTTTGGTCTGTGCATGCATTCCATGAAAGGGAATTATGTTATCTCCTTTTGAAATGATGTTTGGGAGACCCCCAGTAATAAGTGCTAACTTGAAAAATCATATAGGGCACCTAGGTCAAATAGGGGCCTCATGGGTGAAACAAATGGTGGGATAATTAAATAGAAGCAAATACAAGAAATCCCCTCAAAAATTGTGTGCCCTCAGTCCACCGTTTCTGAGCACCTCTAGTCATAATATTCAGGTGGAAGACAAGTATAGGTAAAACACTGGAAAGGAGAAGAATTTGAAACCCAAGTGAAAGGGCCTGTATACTGTGGTCAGGTGTTCTCCACTTGCAGTAAGAGTGTTGGAATCCAAGTTTTGGATTTACAGGACTTGAGTTAAGCCACCTGCTGATGAGCCTTGGGGAGCAAACAAGGATGAAAACCATCCTCCAGTGGTACACTTGAAGAAGCGCCCCCTATAACTGTCCTACTGGCAATTGGCAGACTACATACGGGGCAGAAGAGGCCTTACTGGCGTCACCCCTGGAAGCTGACGTCTTTATGAATGACCGAAGATTTGGAGGAGGAAGACAACATTCCATTTATTAGATATAAGATGTATTAGAAAGTCTGGGCACCTTTCAGAGGATGGAAAGTTGAGCATACATAGCCATAACTGCATTTTGCATTGTTTTAGTAAGTGTGCTTGCCCTTATTGTGATTTGCTATATTGGATATTCATTCTTTCGGAATCTCCCCCTCCCCAGAAAGACAGGTGCTGTACCTAAAATCATTGATTGTGACAGAGAGCATTACGAAACCCCTGGATGCATGTTTGAGGAAACCTGGGAGTGGGCTCTCTGTAGTGCTGTGTTAGTCCTAGGACTATGGACATTGTATGTTACAAACAAGGGGTGGTTTTGTGTAACACCTAAGATTGATATTGCCCTTTCCCAAGTCACATATAACCCTGACCTTCTTTCTGACGTAGTGATTCTGTAGGCTAAAAGGGATTTGTGTCTGGAAAGGGGTCAGTGTAAGGAACAATCATGATGGTTTTTTTGTGGCTTTGACTGTCATTGGCAAAGGGCCTACTAAGTGATAATGTCCTGAATATTAGTTCCCAATGTTGTGAGAATGCCTGAATGACCTCCCCCCCTTGCCCTTGAAGGAGGATCCGGGGATGTTGAGAACCCCAAGGAACAGGGCAGGATCAGGTCACAGGGTGTGGATGCTTTGGGACATGTCCGTTCCCACCAAAGGCACATTGTCTATGCATGGGAATGGAACCATAGGCCAAACCCAAAACCTAAGGTCAAGCTTCTAACTATCCCGGTGAAAAGTGGGATAGAACAAAGGGAGAGCGGGCCCTTGCAACAATTGAGAAAAGGAGACTATCTGTTAAAAATATTGGAATCGGGTCAAAGCCTAGGTAATCAGTCTAACTCTACCTTAGGTCAAAAGTGCTGGTTGTGCTTGTCTGCTGGCCCTTCATCTTACAATGCAGTTCCAGTTAAGCCAGATCTTTGGGGAAAGACCAAGGCCATAATAGTCATGGTCAGACCACTCACTTCTCCGGCTCGACTTTCCAATCGCTGCTCCTCACCGCGAGGAGGCGGAACCTGAGTCACCTATTTGGTTCCACCCCAGGCGCCTGATGGACCCTGATTTATTTATTTATTTTATTTTATTAAATTTATACCCCGCCCTTCTCGTTGTTAGGACCCAGGGTGGCGCACAGGCATTATATAAAACCATAAATACAATATACATCAATTAAAAATATATTAAATTAATTCACCCGTGCTAAAACCCGTTATTAAAACCGTAACCAAATTATAATTTATATTTAAAAGTCAGACGCGGGGGGCTATCCTAGGCTGGCTTGTTGCAATAAGTACGTCTTAAGATGTTGGCGGAAGAGGCGGAGGTCCGAGGTAGTGCGAAGGTCGGGGGGGTAGGTCGTTCCAGAGGGCCGGGCCTGCCACAGAGAAGGCTCTTCCCCTGGGTGTCACCAGCCGGCATTGCTGGATTCCAGGCGGCGCTTGGGCCACTTCCTGTACCCCTGACCCACGCCCCGATGGAGGACCTCGTGGCCGCGTGGAATACCGCGGCCACGGGAGCCTTGGATCGGGTTGCGCCCTTGCGGCGGCGAGCCACCCTGGCTCCTTGGTTTACCGAGGAGCTAAGGGTGATGAAACGCCACAAGAGATGCCTAGAGAGAAGATGGAGGTCTACTCGATCTGAATCCGACCGGACACAGGTAAGAGCCCATTTACGGACTTACATTGTGGCGCTGAGAGTGGCCAAATGCCATCACTGTGCCACTCTCATAGCATCCGCAGATAACCACCCTGCCGCCCTGTTTAGGGTGACCCGCTCCCTCCTACAACAGAGGGTGCGGGAAACCCCATTACAGGATAGAGCAGAGGAATTTGTGATTTATCTGCAGGAGAAAATCGCTCAGATTCAGAACGAGCTAGTCTCCATTGATGGCCCAGTGGGATTGCACGAGGCAGATCTTGGCTGGGAGGAGTTTGACTCTGTTACTTCCGAGGATATGGACAGGTTACGTGGGTGACTGTGAGCCACCACATGTTTATTGGACCCGTGTCCTTCCTGGCTTGTACTGGCATCCTGGGAGGTGACACGAGGCTGGCTCCAGGAGGTTGTCAACGCTTCTCTAAGTGAGGGTTTCTTGCCTACCTCCCTTAAAGAGGCCATGGTGAGGCCCCTCCTGAAGAAGCCCTCTCTGGACCCAGCTCTATTAGCCAACTATCGTCCCGTCTCCAACCTTCCCTTTCTGGCGAAGGTTGTAGAGAGTGTGGTGGCACAACAGTTTCCCCGTCACCTGGAGGAAGTTGATTATCTAGACCCGCGCCAGTCCGGCTTCCGGACCGGGCACAGCACCGAGACGGCATTGGTCGCGTTGGTAGATGATCTCTGGAGGGCCAGAGATGGGGGTTGTTCCTCCATCCTGGTCCTATTAGACCTCTCAGCGGCTTTCGATACCATCGACCATGGTATCCTATTGCATCGGCTGGGGGAGGGTTGGGGGTGGGAGGCACCATTTTACGGTGGTTCTCCTCCTACCTCTCTGGTCGATCGCAATTTGTGTTGGCAGGAGAGCAGAGGTCGACCTCGAGACCCCTCACATGTGGGGTGCCTCAGGGGTCGGTCCTCTCGCCTCTCCTGTTCAGCACATATATGAAGCCGCTGGGTGAGATCATCCGTGGTTTTGGGGTAGAGTACCACTTCTATGCTGACGATACGCAGTTGTACATATCTACCCCAAACCACCCCAACGATGCCGTAGCGGTGATGTGCCAGTGCCTGGAAGCCGTGCGGGCCTGGATGGGAAGTAACAGACTCAGACTCAAACCGTCCAAGACCGAGTGGCTGTGGTTTCCGGCCGCCCGATTCAACCAGTTGACTCCATCACTGGCCATAGGGGGCGAACACCTTACCCCTGTGGATGGGGCGTGCAACTTGGGTGTCCTCCTGGATACCCGGCTGTCCATGGAAGATCAAGTGACAGCCGTGGCCAGGAGGGCGTTTTACCAGGTTCGCCTGGTACGCCAGTTGCGCCCCCTATTGGATCGGGATGCCCTTTGCACAGTCACTCATGCCCTCGTGACATCCCGACTGGACTATTGTAACTCTCTCTACATGGGGCTCCCCCTGAGGTGCACCCGAAGACTGCAGCTAGTCCAGAATGCAGCCGCGCGAGCAATAATGGGGACCGCTAGGTACACCCATGAAACACCTCTCTTGCGCGAGCTGCACTGGCTGCCTGTCGTCTTTCGGGTGCGCTTCAAGGTGCTAGTTGTCATCTTTAAAGCGCTCCATGGCACGGGACCTAGCTATCTGCGGGATCGGATCCTGCCCCATACATCCTCACGGCCGATTCGCTCCCACAGAGAGGGACTTCTCCGGGTGCCGTCCACTAGACTGTGTCAGCGGGCGACGTCCAGGGGAAGGGCCTTCTCTGTGGCGGGCCCAGCCCTCTGGAACGACCTTCCCCCCGACATTAGAACAACTACGGACCTCCTCTCCTTCCGTCATAAACTTAAAACATATCTTTTCTGCTTGGCCGGCCTAGGTTAGTCTCTACCTTTAAGGGTGTTAGGGAATGCTAGTTTTAATGTGGGGATTTTAGTGCAGGGACAACCAAATTTAATTCATTTTTATTCATTGTATCTATCTTTGTATGTATATTTTATAGTATTTTTAATTTTTCCCTGTGCACCGCTCCGAGTCCCCTTGGGGAGAGGATGCGATATATAAAATAAATTTTATTATTATTATTATTATTATTATTATTATTATTATTATTATTATTATTATTATTATTATTATTATTATTATTAAAAGGGTGGTAGGTGGAGAACCAAAGCAGCAGAAGCCAAGTTGCAAGGTGAACCGGTAGTATGTCTCCATCTGCCCACAACTTCTTCCAACAGAAGGTCACCTACTCGCTTCCATTCCCCTCACTAGTAACTGTTGGGAGGGGAATTTGACTACTGGAAGATGCCCAAGGCCATTTCAGCCACCCCATTCCCAATTTGGCTCTCGATTCAATCCACCACAGGATTTTGTGTTCGTTTTCCCTCTGGAAACACTAGTTCCCATTATCTGTTTGAAGGTCCAGTCCTCAGGAATAAGCAAAGGGACCTTAACCAAGAAGCTCCATTGCAACCACTAACTGGTATGTTCCTGGCCTGAACCTTATAGGCCTGGACTAATGAAAAGAACCTCCGAGCCCATGCCTTTTCCATGAACATGTGTGTGTCGGAGAAAATGAAGTTTTTTTCTTATGTGGGAAAAATGAAAATTTACTGGAACATGCACTCTGGGGACTGGAGAAGGTGCCTTTAGAGAATAAGCCCTAAAAGTTATTTCATATGTATAATTTGTCTCTTTCTTTTCACCTATATGTTTGCATTGCTAACATGTACTCTGGAGATATTAACCTTACCACATGCCATGCCAAGTATTGTATGCTTGCATTGTTGACTTAAAATTTTATGAAAGGCTAGACACAATTGTAGCTGAAAATAGAATCTAGAAGGGAGGTGGGGAATGAGGCAGGGCATAAAGCGAGTTTTAGATATAAGAGTGAGATGAGTCAGGGTCAGACTAGATTATCTTTAGTCATTTTTATTTTTACACTTTTTCAGGTACAAAAAGCATCCTTGAGACAAGAAGCTTGAATTCAGGAAATTCAAGTGTCAAACTACGAACACCTGCTTGTAAGTAGGTCGAGTTAGTTGGAAGTCCAAGTCCCTTGTAAGTCAGACATAGGGCTTAACCACTTAAGTCAGAATGAAAGTAGTGTTTCCTGCATGCTTCTCTGCCTAGCAATAATAATCTTAACCAATCAGAGATGAGTTGTATTTCCGGGTGATGTTGTCTTTGTCAAAGTATAAGAATGCATGTTTGCTATCAGAACACTGTTCAGAAGTTACATGCTGGCCTTTGACTAGCTTTCTGAACCTGGCAGCCATAATAAACTTTTCCTGATTCTGAGAAGTCCAAGCCTCGTTATTTTCTGCAACAATTTGATATAATTCCCAGTACCATTACAAACCTTGAAAGTAAAAATGAAATAGCTGTTCTATCCTTGATACATATTTGTCTGCATGCAGCTTGATATGCTGCTAAACACACCTATCTTCCAATACAAAAGACTGCATGTGTAGATCTGGATGCTTTATTAAAGGAATGGGATGGGTGAAACTGGAAAAAATAGAAATACATACAATAAGAACCCAGATACAAAATAAGTGGTGCTGAGTTGCTGGTGAGCACAACAATGAACAAATATAAATAAATCCAAATCTCACCAGTGATGCTGTGTGTATGGGACATATATTTTTGTCCTCAGATGAAGATCTGCCATAGATTAGGCTGGATTCTTCCTGGATTTCTGTTTCCTTCTGAATGCTAAAAGAAATGGAGTCTGGCTTCCCAGGATGCACTTGTTTTGGGATTTACAATGTTTGTGGGTTGATGATTCTTAAAGGATGAGACAGCTTTCCAACAATACAGATTGATATTTGGCCCCAGCCACTAGATGCAGGTAGAGAACAACAGTATATACACAAATTATATGCTGGGGCAAGACAATAGCCATTAATTTGTTTTTATTTTATTATTGCATTTGCTATGTTGCCCTTTTTCTGCAGGTAAACCTCTTTACTTATTTCATTCAAGCAATAATTCTGTGAAGAAGGTAGGCTGAGTGAAAGTGACTGGCCAGCATTACTCAAAAATGTTCATGATTCAAAATAGGCTGAGTATAGTTTTTTGATCCCAGTTTGACATTCAGCATGTTGAAGTCCTTGGCACATGGATGTCTTCTAAACTATTGAAAATACAAAAAAAAAGTGCACACATGTCCTTCTACTGTGCAACCTAGGAACAGCTGTTGTGAAAGAGGATTTCCATACCACCTCTGGTGGTGGGGGGGATCCTTAGCTAATTCAATAATTACCAATTAAAAGCTGATGGTGTCAACCATGCAAGATTTCTGGGAACTAAGAAAAAATCCATTTCTGCCATATGATTATCTCTTACTGCTATCCAATTTAGTCAGATGAATATTTCTATCAAAACTAGACACTGCTTCTTGGTGAAATAAAATGAATGTCTATGAACAGACCCAACGTTCACTTAGTGAGGCCATGTCTGTAAAGCAAAGCAGTAAATCACTTTGACTGAACAGTTTCCATAATTTCTCCTCCCATCCCCCAACCTGCTGCAGTTACAAAATGTAATAAGAACAACTCAAGATGACCCCTCTAGTGATTGGTTATGTTGTAGAGGAACTGCCCGAACACCTGGCACTAATCCTTTATTGACTTTCATTTTCTGTTGATTTATAAAAGACATCCCCAAAGCTTTACTTAGGCTCCTGTAATTTAAATTAGATCCAGAGTAGAAGGCCTCCCCAGACAATTACTGTGTGAAGTCATTAATTACTATTGTTTATGGTACAACAGCAACAACCAGTTGGACAATTTGAAAGCCTATCAGGGGACAACTGTATCTCCGATCTAAAAACAACCTGGCATATTAAAGTGATAACTGATGATAAATCAAAAACTACAATAAGCTGATATGTTTTAATTTACTTCTCACTGTAGCCAGGAATAAAGTCTGCAACAAAGCAACAGAAATGATAGTGAATGTGAAAACATATGAAGAATACTAAAACAAGATATGAGACGTATCCCATGGTCACAGCTGAAACAGTATTCTAAATGTAGTAGGATCAGTTAGAATTCTTTCTAAAGGGCCTATGGTAGGCGTCTCACTACAGATCTCTATTTCTATTCATATTTGGAGGAAATCACTTTGAAGCCTCATTTAGCCTAAGTCAGGGGTGTCAAACTTGTGGCCCGTGGACTGAATGCATAATGTGCTGGCTATGCCAGCACCTGGTTTAGCCAAGGGAGGAATTGTGATACTTCACATGATGATAACATGTCATTGTGAGTTTGACACCCCTGGCCTAAGCCCTCTGCCTTGTATAACACCAATGCTCAATAGGGATGTACAATTATTTCTTCCCATTATACAAATACCAGCAGGAACAAAATATAATTTTTAGTTGGCAGAGCTTATTGACATGTTGCAACTCAGTATTCTGATAGAGATAAGGCTTGATTAAGACTCAAGAAATTTAATCTCCCTTCCCTGCTCTGATACCTTCTAGTGTTGGGTTAATAGTCCATCACTAATAGTTATGATGGCTAGGGATGCTATGAGTTATTGATATACTGCTATACTGGAAGACATCAGAAAGGGAAAGCTATTCTCTATGAATACCTAGTGTTCAGCAAGCTTGTGGACATCATACACTAGTCAGTTACAAACAAGATGGAGAAGGCACTTTGATCTGAAGTATGAGAGATTTTTCATTCCTACCAATGAGTGAAGCACTACCATTCTTAGCAAAATCAGGTTTACATAAGATGTATCATTTGTAATGTTGACATGTATTTATGTTGATTTCTTTCCTCAAGATACTTTATGTTCACATTTGTAAATTAATGCCTGCAGCATAGAAGCATGAATAAATTGAAGTGGCTAGGGAAACACATCATAGCTGTGAGCTTAAATAACCTGAATATAATTGGCCAAGCAAGTCAGCCAGTTTGGTCAGCAACATAATTATCCCAAATAACCTTTCTGGTCGATAATCCAGGATTATGAATTCAAATTTAACCAATTTCATTGTAATTTTAGTACAATGACAATAAAGATTATTATTATTTACTTTATTCATAAAACATGAAACTCAGCCAACTGAACATTTAAAAATGCATATTACAAATACTATTGACTATTATTATTATTATTATTATTATTATTATTATTATTATTATTATTATTATTTAAAATATCTTAAACTAACCATGTATGTCTGATTGAAAATTTGATCTACAATTTGAAGCACTCATTTAAATCAGAACATGTTGCAGAAATGAAGGGCTCAATTGTACTTTTATCCATCTCTCATAACTGAAATCTTCTTTCATACAGATTTCTTAATGATTCTTTGTCTTTTCTACTGATTTCCAGGAAAGAGTTACTTCTTGTGCTTCATACATGGTACAAAATACACACATCATGTATATAGAAGAGAGGTGAGATATTCCCTCCTGCTGAAAATATAACTGTTTGGCAGGGAAACATGAAACAAACCTGCATCCCTATTCAAATAAATGCATTTTGAAATCCTGATTGGAAGAACATATGTGATGGCAGGAAGGGCTATAGCACATATTCTCATGTGGGGTTTTTTTTGGTAAACATTAAGAGAACAAAAATATTGCATATTCAATGAGTTATTGACAGCAACAAAAAAACACATTTTCTTTATCTGTTTTTAATTACAAGTCAGTGATATTTACCCCCAAATACTAAGGAGAGGTAACCTGTAGCTTCTTCTTTGCAGTTCTCAGTTTCCTGAAACTGTCAATAAAAGAATATTCACTTTCTCACCCATTTCTTGTGCTGAATAAAACCTCCTCCCCTCAATAAATACAAAGCCTTAATACAAAATAAAGCTGCTGATGTTTTGATTGGTTCCTCAGTAGCAATGCATTGCCTGTACTAGTTATTTAGTCTGTTAAGGCCATGCTGGTTTAGTAGTTGCAAAAGGAGCAAAGTTCCCATTTTTGGTGCTGACAGAAAAATTCTACCTTCTGTTAAATATTAGAGTTAGGACAATGTATGTTTTTTAACTAACTGGCCATTCCAAACAGATCCACCGTGTGGATGAAAAGATTACAGTTCATTTGCCAGGGTTCCAGTCCTCCCTTAAAAGAAAATCAATTACCCAAGGGCAAACCATGTGCCAATTATCACATCTACTCCAATCAATAGCTCCCAGAACTAGAGCTGTGTAAATCAGTAACATTCTTAATTGAATCATATCTAGATATGCAATCAGCTTCCTTTGCAAACTTTATTTGCCTTCGGACTTATAGCCCTGCTGGTCAATGCCATATGAGGTGATTGCAAGACACAGTACTTGGATAAAATAATCATGGCCGCAGACTCAGGGCAGTTCAGTGCTACCCAAAGCATCCTCAAATATGTGGCAAAGCAGAAATTAGATAAGTAATAAACTAAAGGTCATTTTTTAATATTTGTATAAAACACTTCATTATTTAGTGAACTTTGAGTTTGGTTTATCTCTATAGCCAGATGCAAAAAAAATTCTAATGCAGAAACTCCTCCATAGGTGGGGGGGGGGGGGAATTTGAAAAGAGACACACACATTACTAAACAACCTGATTTAAAGTCAAAACCAAGACACTTACTTTATGTTTATAATTTTAAAATTTAAAACTATTGAGCAATTTTTGAGAAAATAAGGCATTAAAAAGAACTTTAAAATACAAAGCAGTATTGATGTATTTGTATTTTGAACATCAAATGAAGGTTCATACTAGATATCTACATTGGATAAAATTGTTTCAGCAAGTCATCTAAAATTAAACCCCGAGGGAACTTGTCTAAAAATACTAGGTAGAGATTTTCACAATTGGACTACCACTGCAAAAAAAATTGTGTTCCTACCTATCCATATTGATGTGAAAAGAGCAGTCTCTTTTAAATAGTCTGGTCCACGAGGGGGGAAACACGCTGGATTTGATCTTTGTCTCGGGACAGTGGAGTTGTGATCTGGGAATAGGGGATTTAGTCATCATTCCCTTGTCATGGACAGATCACGCTCTCCTTCAGCTGGACTTTCCAATCGCTTCACCTCACCGCGGGGAGGCGGAACCAGATACTCCTAGATGGTTCCGCCCCAGGCTTCTAATGGACCCGGAAAGGTTCCAGAGGGAGCTTGGGCCAAATCCTGTGACCCTGCCTCGCGACTCGACTGAGGACCTAGTGGCCGCATGGTTAAGTCGCGCCCTTGCGGCCTCTCTTGAGGCGATGAACCACCCAGGCTCCCTGGTTTACTGAGGAGCTTCGGGAGATGAAGCGCCACAAGAGACGCCTAGAGAGCAGATGGAGATCCTCTCGCTCCGAAGCCGACTGAACACTAGTGAGAACCCATATTAGGGCTTACTTAGTGGCGATAAGGGTGGCCAAACGTGAGTATTGTGCCACCCTTATTGCATCCGCAGATAACTGCCCTGCCGCCCTGTTTGGGGTGACCCGCTCCCTCCTTCACCAGAGGCCGCGGGAAGCCCCTCTGCAAGGGCGAGCAGAGGAATTTGGGATTTATCTGCAGGAGAAAATCACTCGGATTCGGAATGAACTACCCTCCATCGACAGTGGTCCTGTGGGACTGTCCGAGATTAGTCTTGAGGTTCCTTCTTGGGAGGAGGTTGACTTTGTTACCACCGAGGATATGGACAGGTTGTCAAGGAAACGTAGGGCGACCACATGTTTATTGGACCCGTGTCCCTCCTGGCTTGTACTGGCATCCTGGGAGATGACACGAGGCTGGCTCCAGGGCATTGTCAACGCATCTTTGAGTGAGGGGTCCTTACCTGCCATCTTGAAAGAGGCGGTAGTGAGGCCCCTCCTCAAGTAGCCATCCCTGGACCCAGCATTGTTAGAGAACTATCGTTCGGTCTCCAACCTTCACTTTTTGGTGAAGGTTGTTGAGAGTGTGGTAGCCCAACAGTTCCCGCGACACCTGGAGGAAGTTGATTATCTAGACCCGCGCCAGTCCGGCTTCCGACCCGGTCACAGCACCGAGACGGCATTGGTCGCGTTGGTTGATGATCTCTGGAGGGCGAGGGATAGAGTTATTCCTCTATCCTAGTCCTATTAGACCTCTCGGCGGCTTTTGATACCATTGACCATGGTATCCTATTGCACCGACTGGGGGGGTTGGGGCTGGGAGGCACCGTTTTGTGGTGGTTCTCGTCCTACCTCTCTGGTCGGTCGCAATATGTGTTAGCGGGAGGGCAGAGGTCGACCTCGAGACCCCTCTTATGTGGGGTTCCTCAGGGGTCGGTCCTCTCGCCCCTCCTGTTTAACACATATATGAAGCCACTGGGTGAGATCATCCGTGGTTTTGGGGTGGAGTACCATCTGTACGCTGACGACACCCAGCTGTACATATCCACCCCAGACCACCCCAACGATGCCGCCGAAGTGCTGTCCTGGTGTTTGGAGGCTGTACGGATCTGGATGGGTGGTAACAAACTCAAGCTCAACCCTGCCAAGACTGAGTGGCTGTGGTTTCTGGCACCCCGGTTCAGCCAGATTACTCCAACTCTGGCCATTGGGGGCGAAACATTGGCCCCCGTGGAGAGGGCGTGCAATTTGGGTGTCCTCCTGGATTCCCGGCTGTCCATGGAGGACCATGTGGCGGCCGTGGCCAGGGGGGAGTTTCATCAGGTACGCCTGATGCGCCAATTGCGCTCCTTACTGGACCGGGCTGCCCTTCGCACAGTCACTCAAGCTCTCGTGACGTCCAAACTCGACTACTGTAATGCTCTCTACATGGGGCTTCCCTTGAGATGCACTCGAAAGCTACAGTTAGTCCAAAACGCAGCCACGCAGGTGATTATGGGAGCCACCAGATGCTCCCACATAACACCGATCCTGCGCGAGCTGCATTGGCTTCCTGTGGCCTTTCGGGTGCGCTTCAAGGTCCTGACGACCATCTTTAAAGCGCTCCATGGCTCGGGGCCTAGTTATATGCAAGACCACCTCTTGCCCCATACATCCCTTAGACCGATACGCTCCCACAGAGAGGGCCTTCTCAGGGTGCCGTCGGCCGGACAATGCCGACTGGCGACACCCAGAGGAAGAGCCTTCTCTGTGGCCGGCCCAGCCCTTTGGAACGACCTACCCCCTGAATTACGCACCATCACCGACCTCCGCCTCTTCCGCCAATGTCTAAAGACATACTTGTTCCAACAAGCCGGCCTAGCCTAACCTCCCACGGGGACTTTTTAGAAAGTTTTAAATTGGGTATTTTAAAATTTGGCTTTTAGCATAGGATAGGATAGTTTAATATATATTTTAAATTGTGTATTTATTTTTTGTATTTTGTATGTTTTTAAATTTCCTGTGCGCCGCCCTGGGTCCTCTGTGGAGAAGGGCGGGATATAAATATAAATAAATTCAAAAATTCAAATTCAAAGCAATCTTGGTTTTTGTGAAGATCATGTGATAAAGTACATGGAGAGGTATGAGGATCTGATTGACAGGAGATGATATAACCATAAAAATATTTTTGGACACAGACCGGTTTACATTTATTCCATATTATGATATATCTAACAATAATTTTTGAGATCTATATTAATTTTAATATACTGTTAGAAGGAAGTTCTGAGTTCGAATCATTAACATGGGATAACTGCTTGAAGAGGAGTTTGGTTTATTTGACAGCATAATATGCAAGATAGCTCTAGAAGGTGGCCATGAGTAAAAAGGTTAGGGACAGTAATATTTAGTGCAGTTGAGATGTGTAGATGTCTGAAGTTGTGGTGTGGAAACATATTGGCTGGAATGCATGTTTTAAGGGAATATGTGAAGTCTTGCAGTGAGAAATGTTTTCCCCTTCTGGAGACTGATAATTGTCTAGTTGTTCTGTGAAGGTGGGTGGAGCTATATTTTCATATCTTTAGGGGATTTACATGTGTATAATTAAGTTACTATATTTACTGATTCCTTTGTGGGAAAGCATGCTTTGTCAGTTTCAGCCTATATATATCAATGCAGGCTAAAAGGAGTATGTGGTAGTCTTTTGAAATGTTGTTTCTTCTATAATATCACTAGTGGATCAGGGAAAGCCTATGCTAATATATGGAAAGTAAAGAATAGAATGGATTGCATACTGACATTTGCACCCTCACAGTGCTTTTTAAAAAAGCCATCCAAACTTCAGGCTGTGTTCTTCTAATTCTGTCATTCTCGTTTGTCAACAGCACCCACTCTTTCTTCTAATCCAAGCCATGGACAGCAAAATACACTTTTCCCTTTTTCTGATTTTCTTACCTTTTGTCATCTTCAGCATCACCAAGTTTTTTATTGGTGATGAGTCAAAGGTTTCCTGGCATCTCCTCAGCAGAATTTTTCATGAAGTGCCATTTTTTGCTGGCGACAAAAGGCAGCCTAGGCTGATGAAATTGGGACGGCTCCGGAACAGAAGGAAAGCAGAAAGAGAAAGTGTATTCATTTGGTGAGGATTTTTTTCTGCTTTGAGAAAGACTGCCCAAAATTTTTTTTTAAGCTAAATTAAATCCCCAAGTAGAAGAAATAAGCAATGAAATTAACCTGCATTGATGCTCTGGAGAGTGTTTTTTTTCTTTGTAACTATACTTTGTGGATTGAAGGGCTCACAACTTTTTTCCCCTTTTTTTTTTTTGAAGATCATAAATGAATTTGCGCTTAAGCTAATCTAAAATAAAATAATTTTTAAAAAGCCTTGAAAGCCAGAGTGGCAGTGTCTACCAGCTTGGAAATATGGCTCAATATTCAGAAGAGGAAACTTTAGTGTTGCAAAACATTATGTCTGGAATACAAAATTTATTAGAAGTAACTGAGAGAATTGAGAAGATGGAAAATATAGAGTTATCAGCAAAAAATGTTGGCTTTAGAGCCCCAAAAATTGAAGGGGAAAATGAATACAAAGACAAGACAATTGATTATTTTACCAGTGGAGTGAATGTGGTTGAAAGTGGAAAAGGGGAGTACGGAAAAAGGAATTTGATGGACTGGAGCTCTACTCCAGATTTCAAGGTACAGAAGAAGAAAAAAGAGAAAAAATGATGGATTTAAAGAGAGAAAACTTGTCAGAAGCACGATTGACAACCAAAGATAAGTTAATTAAACTAGCAGATGGAGGGCACTGAAACTACCTGAGAGATGCAACAAGCAATAAGGTGCGGATAATTGCTCTAACTGTCAGGAAATTTCTCCTCAGTTCTAAGTTGCTTCTCTCCTTGATTAGTTTCCACCCATTGCTTCTTGTTCTGCCCTCAGGTGCTTTGGAGAATAGTTTGACTCCCTCTTCTTTGTGGCAACCCTCTCTCTCTATTCCCCTATCTACCTATCTACTGTAATACAATAATACAATAGCTGAGTTGGAAGGGACCTTGGAGGTCATCTAGTCCAACTCCCTGCCTAGGCAGGAAGCCCTATACCATTTCAGACAAATGGCTATCCAACATCTTCTTGAAAACATGCAGTGTTGGGGCATTCACAACTTCTGTAGGCAAACTGTTCCACTGGTTAATTGTTCTAACTGTCAGGAAATTTCTCCTCAGTTCTAAGTTCCTTCTCTCCTTGATTAGTTTCCATCCATTGCTTCTTGTTCTGCCTTCAGGTGCTTTGGATAATAGCTTGACTCCCTCTTCTTTGTGGCAACCTCTGAGATATTGGAAGGCTGCTATCCTGTCTCCCCTAGTCCCTCTTTTATTAAACTGTATTTCTCCCTGTCTCTCTAGTCCCCTATCTACCTACCTACTGTAATACAATAATACAATAGCAGAGTTGGAAGGGACCTTGGAGGTCATCTAGTCCAATCCCGCTACTCAAGCAGGAGACCCTATACCATGTCAGACAAATGGTTTTCCAGTCTCTTCTTAAAAACAAGTTGGGGCATCCATAACTTCTGGTGGCAAGCTGTTCCACTGGTTAATAGTTCTCACTGCCAGGAAATTTCCCCTCAGTTCTAAGTTGCTTCTCTCCTTGATTAGTTTCCACCCTTTGCTTCTTGTTTTGCCATCAGGTGCTTTGGAGAGTTGGAAGGGACCTTGGAGGTCAACTAGTCCAACCCCGCTGCTCAAGCAGGAGACCCTATACCATGTCAGACAAATGGTTTTCCAGTCTCTTCTTAAAAACACATCCAGTGTTGGGCCATCCATAACTTCTGGTGGCAAGCTGTTCCACTGGTTAATAGTTCTCACTGGCAGGAAATTTCCCCTCAGTTCTAAGTTGCTTCTCTCCTTGATTACTTCTTGTTCTGCCCTCAGGTGCTTTGGAGAATAGCTTGACTCCCTCTTCTTTGGGGCAACCCCTGAGATATCGGAAGGCTGCTATCATGTCTCCCCTAGTCCCTCTTTTATTAAACTGTATTTGCTGTCAGATGGGTGATTCTTTGTTAGTTTGGTTCAGTTCGTATTCAACAGTTTAAAGCAGCTGCCTGCCTCCGTGTTTTTACCTCAGAGAACAGTCTTCTGCAGTATTTCTCTCCCCCCTCTCTCTATGGGCCACCTGGGAGTTTGCTATCCCAGTGCCTTTTTGGCCCCAAGAGGCCACCATAAGAGGCCTCTTCCAACACTGACAGGTGAAAAGCAGTCTGATGGGCGTGGCTACAGGGAATTCTCACATTTTCAGTGAGTATATTTTATTTGTGTTTAGCTTGCACACAACACACGTGTGCTAGGCACAAAATGAGTAGCTATTCTATTATCGGAAGTCCTTGGCTACATTGTGTCAAAATTTGAGGCAGATCGGTTCAGTAGTTTTTGAGATTAGTGGATTCGTACAAACTATTTTACATTTTTATTTATATAGACTAGCTATACCCGGCCACGTGTTGCTGTGGCCCAGTCTGGTTAAATGGCCAACCAATCTGTGTGTAGATCTACACCTGTACACACACACACAACCACCATATAACCCCCAACCTACCTACCTACTGTATTTCTCCCTCTCTATCTATCCCTCTACCTACCTACATACTGTATTTCTTCCTTTCTCCCTCTACCTACCTACCTATCTACTGTATTTCCCCCTCTCTATCCCTCTACCTACCTACCTACTGTATTTCTCCCTCTCTCTCTATTCCTCTACCTACCTACCTACTGTATTTCTCACTATCTATCTATACACCTACCTAACTTCAAACCTACTGTATTTCTTCCTCTCTATCTATCCCCCTATCTACCTACCTACCTACCTACCTACATACATACATACATGCATACATACATACATACTGTGCTGTTCCCTATCTATCTATCCCCCTACCTACCAACCTACCTACCGTATTTCTCCCTATCTATCTCTCTATCTACATTCCTACCTACCTACCTACTGTATTTCTCCCTATCTATATATTCCCCTACCTACCTACTATAATACAATAATACAATAGCAGAGTTGGAAGGGACCTTGGAGGTCATCTAGTCCAACTCCCTGCCTAGGCAGGAAGCCCTATACCATTTCAGACAAATGGCTATCCAACATCTTCTTGAAAACATGCAGTGTTGGGGCATTCACAACTTCTGGAGGCAATTTCTCTTCCACTGGTTAATTGCTCTAACTGTCAGGAAATTTCTCCTCAGTTCTAAGTTGCTTCTCTCCTTGATTAGTTTCCACCCATTGCTTCTTGTTCTGCCCTCAGGTGCTTTGGAGAATAGTTTGACTCCCTCTTCTTTGTGGCAACCCTCTCTCTCTATTCCCCTATCTACCTATCTACTGTAATACAATAATACAATAGCTGAGTTGGAAGGGACCTTGGAGGTCATCTAGTCCAACTCCCTGCCTAGGCAGGAAGCCCTATACCATTTCAGACAAATGGCTATCCAACATCTTCTTGAAAACATGCAGTGTTGGGGCATTCACAACTTCTGGAGGCAAACTGTTCCACTGGTTAATTGTTCTAACTGTCAGGAAATTTCTCCTCAGTTCTAAGTTGCTTCTCTCCTTGATTAGTTTCCACCCATTGCTTCTTGTTCTGTCCTCAGGTGCTTTGGAGAATAGTCTGACTCCCTCTTCTTTGTGGCAACCCCCTCTCTCTATTCGCCTATCTTCCTACCTACTGTAATACAATAATACAATAGCAAAGTTGGAAGGAACCTCGGAGGTCATCTAGTCCAACTCCCTGCCTAGGCAGGAAGCCCTATACCATTTCAGACAAATGGCTATCCAACATCTTTTTTTTTAATACTCTTTATAAATATAAAAATAACATTTAACAAATATAAAGAAAAATCGACATACATTATTAAGGCGGAAAGAAAGGTAGGGGAAGAGGGGAGGAGGGAGATAGAAGAAAGAGAAAAGAAGGGTGGACATACCGGGGATATAGTTATTCCCCAAATTCAAAAGTTTTTGTTTGTCCCAGTCTGTTCTATTCATTCTTATATACATTTTAACTTAACTATCTGCCTATGTATCTCTATAATTATCTTAAGTTCATTGTCGTCTCACTTGTTCCTTGTATTTATTCCACGTTTATACTATTTGGTTGTTCACTTTGGTATCCTTTTGTTCTCTTGTCGTACCATATGTACCATTTTTCCCATATTTGAGCATAAATCGACTCTGTTTTATCTTTTAAGATATATGTTAGCCTATCGGATTCAGCACAGTTGAAAATTTTGGATATGACGAGGTGGTCTGTTGGTACATTACTATCTTTCCATTGTTGCGCAATGGCCATCCTTGTTGCTGTTGTAATGTGTATAAAAAGGTACCAGTCTTGGTTCTGAGTTTGGTTTGGTTTAATGCCAAGTAAATAAGATTCAGGCTTAAGAAGGAAGTTGATACCTACTATTTCCATCAGCCAGATTTGTATTTTCTTCCAAAGTTGGTTAATTTTTGGACAAGTCCACCATTGGTGAAAGAACGTACCCCTGGCCGTTTTGCATTTCCAACATCTGTCGGAAGTATTTGGAAACATATATGCTATTCGGGATGGTGGTAAATATCACCTATATAGCATTTTGTATAAGTTCTCCTTGAATGAGGAGGCCAGGGTCATTTTAATAGATTTGCCCCAAATTGTTTGCCATTCGTCGAGTGTAATGTTCCTTCCTATATTCCTCCCCCAAGTGATCATAGCACCTTTGATTATTTCCTCACCAATATATCCTTGTAAAAGCAATTTATATGCTTTAGAAATGAATTTAATCGGTGAATCCCATAAGATCTTATCAATATCTTGTTTTGACGGGTAAATTCCAAATTGTTTTTTATCCTTATTGAATTTAGATACTGCTTGCGTGTAGGACCACCAGTCTATTTTCCAACCCCTTAACTCTAAATCTGCCCGTGTTCTGATATTGCCAATTTCGTCTGTCAAGTCTTCATAAGTTAAATTCCTTTTTGGATTATGAACCGTTGGATAGGTCACTGCTTCGATTGGTGCTAGCCATCTTGTGATTTGGTTATATAGTTGTTTAATTTTCAACCATGACGCAAAAAGGGTCGCCCTAATATGATGGATTGTGAAACTTTTGGGTTGTTTGTTGTCTTTGGGCCAAAGGTATGAATGCCAACCCTGGGGCAGATCATGGCCTTCAATTGCTAGTATTCGGCTTCTTGTAAGAGTAACCCAATCTTTAACCCAAATTAAGATTGACGCGTGGTAATAGAGCTCCCAATTTGGTAATCCCAGGCCTCCTTTCAGTTTATGTTCTTGGAGCATTTTCTTTTTAATGCGTGCTTTTTTCCCCTGCCAGACAAATTTAAGAGTAATCCGATCTAGTTTTTGGAAAAATTCTTTGTTTAGTTTTACAGGTGCTGATTGAAATAAGTATGTCCATTTTGGTAAAATATATGCCTTAATAGCAGCTATCCTTCCTAATAAAGATATTGGGATTTTGCTCCAATTTTCAAGTTCCCTAGCCATTTCTCTTATTAATTTATTGTAATTTAACTCTTTAATCGCGGAACACCTATTGGTTAACCAAATTCCCAAGTATTTCACTTTTTTAACAATTTCAATTCCCATTAATTCTTGTATTTGTTCCTTTTGTTTCCCTGTTATATTTTTGGTTAACATTTTAGTTTTTTGTTTGTTAATTTTTAATCCGGCCACCTCACCATATTCCTCTATTGCTGTGATTAGTTTGGGTCCTGAAGTCAGAGGTTCCTCTACTATGAAGACCAGGTCATCTGCGAATGCTTGTATTTTGTATTCTTCTCCTCTGACTTGCAGGCCTCTAATATTTTTTTCTTGTCTGATTATATTTAGTAAGGGTTCCAATACTAAGATAAACAGAAGGGGTGATAGCGGGCAGCCTTGTCTAGTGCCCCTACATATTGGGATCCGATCTGATAGCACTTTGTTAAATAATAATCTTGCCGATTGTGTTTTATATATAGCCTGGACTGCTTTAGTAAATTTGGGGCCAAAATCCATACTTTGCAATTGTTGAGTAATAAATGTCCAATTAACCCTGTCGAATGCTTTTTGTGTGTCCAGGAAGATCATACTCATTTGTTTATCTGGATGTGCCTCATAATACTCTAAACAATCAATTATTATCCTTACATTATCCCTCAAGTGTCTTCCTGGTAAAAACCCATTTTGATCTTGATGTATGTAATTGGACAAAAATAGTTTCAGTCTTCCAGCTAAAATTGTCGTGAATATTTTATAGTCAACGTTTAGCAGTGAGATAAGTCTGTAATTTTGGATTTGAGTTAGGTCTGCACCAGATTTGGGGATTAAGGAGATGTAGGCCTCGGTCCATGACTGGGGTATTTCCCCTTTTACTAAAACTTCATTAAATAGGTCTTTCATTTGTGGGACTAAGATCTCCCCTAGCCCTTTGTACAATTCCCCTGGAAGACCATCTGGGCCTGGAGTTTTCCCACCTGGTTGTTTCTTAATTGCATTTTCTATCTCTTCGGTTGTTATTTCTGCATTTAATGTGTTTTTATATGTATCTGGTACTATTCCAAATTGGTGTTTTATGAGATAGGGATGAATCTTATCCTTATGTTGTGTCTCTTCTGCATAAAGTGAGGTAAAAAAATCTTGTACTATTTTTAGCTTTTGTTCCATGATATTTGTTATTTCCCCTTTGTTATCTTGGAGGGCTTCTATTTTCCTCATTTCAGTTTCTTTTCTTAACCTATATGTCAACCATCTTCCAGGTTTGTTAGCATGTTCGAAATAGGATTGTCTAGCTTTCTTTATTTTATCTGCCAGTTGTTTCTGGTCAAGTAATGAGATTTTGTGTCTTAAGAGATTAATACTTTCCCTTACCCTTATATTTTGTGGATCTTTCTGGGCTTCCCTTTCCTGATTTTGTAGTATTGTTACTAGTTCCATTTCTTCTCTCTCCCCATTTTCCATTGTCTAGCTGTGTATTTTATTACCACCCCCCTTATCACTGCTTTTGCTGTATCCCATATGTTTTGTAGTGAGGTATCCTGTCTTTTATTTTCAGTGAAAAAATATTGGAGCTCTTTTTGGATCGTCCTTACAAAATTATCTTCCTTCATAATATTGGCTCTCATGGACCATCTTGTCTTTACCTGCATTACTGCCCATTTTATTAATAGTGGGTGGTGGTCTGCCCAAATATTTGGCCCAATTTCTAGGGATTCGATTTCCTCAGCCGCTGTTAGCGATGCCCAAACCATATCTAATCTGGACCATGATCTGTGTCTAGGAGAGTAATATGTAAATTGTCTCTCAGAGGGGTGCAAGTCCCGCCATACATCTTTTAATCCTAGTGCTATCCAACATCTTTTGAAGACTTGCAGGTTGGGGCATTCACAACTTCTGGAGGCAACTTCTGTTCCACTGATTCATTGTTCTCACTGTCAGGAAATTTCTCCTCAGTTCTAAGTTGCTTCTCTCCTTGATTAGTTTCCACCCATTGCTTCTTGTTTTGCCCTCAGGGTACTTTGGAGAATAGTTTGACTCCAGTGCCTTTTTGGCCCTAAGAGGCCTCCGTAGTTAATGACTGTTGGTGGGCGGAGTTACAGGGAGTAAAAACATTTTTCAGTTAGTACCTTTTATTTGTGTTTACCTTACGCACAATACACGTGTGCTAGGCACAAAATGAGTACCTATTCTATTATCGGAAATCCTTGGCTACATTGTGTGTAAGTTTGGTGTAAATCGGTCCAGTAGTTTTTGAGATTAGTGGATTCGTACAAACTATTTTACATTTTTATTTATATAGATGATCGTAGAGATTAAAAATAACTTCTCTAGATCTATTTTGTGGCAAATACTGGCAGGAACAAATACAATTTACTGTATATGTTTCTGGGGGGAGGGAATTCATTTATGGAATACATAGGAATTGCAAGTACTTTATAAAAGAAAAACATGAAATCTATTTAAAAAATATCTTTATACCCCTTGCTTTTTACAGATTGAAAGCTTTTTTGAAAAGAGACCAATACTGCTGCAAAGATTCCCGATTTTTAAAAAATTAAATAAGATACTTTTGGATATCTTATGTATTTGGACAAAATAAATTATTTTTCTGTGCTCCAATATATTTGACAAAGATTCCTATATTAAAAACATATAGATCAGAGATCTACCCCTCATAAGCTGATAAAATGAGGCCAATCAACTTTTTCTATGCAGCCCTAGACCCTTTAGCAGCTCATACTCTACTGATCACAATGGCAGTGGCCTGTAAATGGAGAACAATTCATTTCTTTGTCTATGGACTTTCTAATCTTGGTGATTTTTTTCTGCCTTTATTCCCAAATTATGCGTCATGCAGATGTTGCTGTCTGGAAGAATTGTACTGTGTCTTAAGGCTGCATTGCAAAGTTATATTTTTTTTATGTTCACATAACATGATCCAGATGCACAAGGGGTAGGATTTGCATCATAAAACAGTACTGTTTTTTATCATTCTCAATAAGGGTGGAGATAGCATCCATGTATGGGTTAAACCTATCCACACTCTGATTGGACTGAGTCATAATATTAAATAATTAATTAATTAGGCATGGTATATAACCCCCTACGGAGTAACCACACCCAGTTTCCGACTCAGTCCAGCTCTGGGACTGTTCGGTGTTCCAACTCTTGGTGTTCGGCTTTCTGTGCTTATTTCTGTCAGGATTGGTGGCATTGTGAGTAGACAGGGCCCCCCACACCTCAGCAGCAGCCAGGACTCAGGGTTTCCGGTCATTGGCAGCCACGGGCACAGGCCTTCGGTTGTCAGCCACCTCTCTAGCCTCCTGCCTGAGTCCTTCTAATGCCTGCACCACGTCTTCTGTCTTCCAAAGCTGCTGCTGCCAAGCCAGGTGCGGGGGAGGGAAGATTTCTGGTGCTCAGGAGGCGGGCTGCTACCATAGCCCAAGCTGTTAGGCCTTGTTTGGGCGAAGAACTGATTCTGCTCTACTTACCCCTCAGGGGTGGCGTGCAGGCTTTCCCACAACTGACAGGCCTCTGTCAACTGTGAGGGCTGTTCCACTGGGCCTAAATAAATTGTGCCTCTTTATTACCCCTTTTGGAAAAGAACAGTCAATTCGGCTTCTGAAGGCTGTTTTGGAGAAGGGGACAGGCGTGCAGCAGCTCTTTGCAGCAAAGCCGCTCTTTCACTTTATATTCAAGCCTCTGTCAGGGGCCTTTGGCATGAACGGCCGTTTTGAAGCCTGCCTGAATCAAGAACCAAAATGGCTGCCGCCTCAGCTTCAGAGGACAATGATTGGAGTCAGGCCCTCGTGACTATGACCAGCGGCCCCACGGAAGGAACAGAGGCTCCTGCAGTGGTAATTGCCCCCATGGCCACAAGGCAAAGAGGAAGAAAGAGCATGTGGAACCACAAGCCTCAAAAGGGGCCAAATTGGGGTTTTAAATCCCCTAAGCCTGCCTTTAAATATGAGAAGCAGAGGCATGAGGCACTAGAAAGCATTTATAAAAGTACCAGCAGCCAGAAGTCTTCTCTTGTCCTGAGCACTAAGGTGAGGCAGTCTGCACTCTCTTCGCCTGGGAGAGCTGCAGAGGAGGATCCCTCCCTCCATGTGAGGATCCCCATTGACTCCTCAGGCCTCTGGGGTTCTAGCCAAGGTTGGCAGTCGCCCACACGCACTGCCCCATGGGGGCTTCACCTCATCCTCTTCTCTCTACATCCGCAGGGTTTGGTGCTGCTCAATTACCCCACTTTGGGGGGGGGGGCAATTTCAGGACCTAATGTTCAGGGCTTTCCAGCAGTGCAGCGTTGCTGCTTTCCAACAGCCTCAGATTCAGCCACAGGTTGCTCCTCCATCTCCAGCTCCTGTGGGGATAGATGGTCAGGAGTCTCCTGTTTCTTCCCAGGACAATAGTGAATCTGAATCTGAAGAGGGCGAAATCAGAGAGGAGAAACTTTCAGGGGATGAGGGCATACGCCCTTCTAAGCCTTCCTTCTCAGTTTGTTTCAGCCTCATTGTTTAATTGTCTGCTCTTTAAAGCTAAGGCATTGGCCAAATTTGGCAAAAAGCCATCGGAACCCCTGGTGCAACCGCAGGGCTTTTTTGCCGAGACTATATTTGAGGAAAAGGCTATTGAGGCTGACACATTCCCACCCCCAAGTCCTTTCTTGACCTGGTCAAGCGCCAGTGGGCATCTCCAGCATCTGGCTCTATGCCCACTTCCACTAGCAAAACGTTCATTAATGTGGACAAGGACATGGTTCAGGTGCTGTTGCAACCCACTATTGATGCACCTGTCACGGCCCTGCATACATCTGCAAACATGCCCAGAGAACCAGAGGACCCTCTGAAGCCAGAGGATGATGATAATAATAATAGTAATAATCTTTGAGATCGCTTCCAGCTCCCGGAGGCAACGGACGGGTCTTTTGACTCGTCTGCTGCTTGTCTCCCCAGCGGTGCCTTCGGGCGCTTGGGGGCTTTGCGAAAGAGCCCCTTAACCGGACGGACGGCTTGCGGGAGACCCCCACCCCACAGTTGTCCCCTTTGCCAATGGAGCACCGGAACAGACAATGAAGAAGCGGGCTGAAATCTGGGGCTGCAGGAAGCACCGAGGCTTTGTGGTCGGCTGTTTGGTTTGTGAGTTGATTCTGAGACTTTGATGCATTCAGTTCTTTTAAGGAAAGAAGAATGGAGGGGGGGGGGGTTGGGAAAAAAAAACCCTCGGAGATCAAGCGGCATCTTAAAACACCCCCCCGGGCTCGGGGAGAGAGAGAAAGTAACATCCGATTCTGAATAACTGAGACTGGAAGCTTACTAAATGTGGATTAGCCGTTGTTACTTTGTATCCGAGTTTTGTAGCAACAGAAATGACTTTCACTAGTTCCCCTGACCACCAACGGCAGGGAAACATGGCGCTTCTTTGTTTATGTTCCCGGTGAGAACTTTCTCTTTTTAACATGCAGACAGTCCTTCATTGTTACAAGCTTGGAAAATTTATTGAAAAATCAACGTAAGTGATTTTTGGGGTTTCTCCCAACGTGTGCCTTCTTTTATATGAGAATTGATTACAAAAACCTTTTTCTCTCTGGAATTTAAGCGCTGTTTTTAACTTTGGACATTGACTTTTCCTTTTCTTTGATCTCACGAGCTCCTCACCCTGCGGACGCCATATTAGTGTCAAGAACCTTAAAACCCTCATTACTGTTTCAAAAAGAAGCCTCCATAAGGGGGGGGGGGAAATTATGGAAATGCTACAATCAATAGAGGAAACTCTCCAAAGCATAATGGAAGAAATAACAGAGATTCGGAAGGACAGGTTAAGATCAAAACTTGAGCTTTTGGAGACGCAAAAGACACTAATGGGACATAAACAAAAAACGGAAGAGGAGAAGGGGGGTAGCGGTGATGGGGGAAAAGATAAAGGAGTCACAAAAAGAATCAACAGATTTTGATGGTTGTAGAATTGATCTTGAAAGAATGCCTTACAACTCAGCATATGCCAGAACAAATGATGTATCCAGAGAGACATATATTAAACTTGTAAGAGGGCTGACAAGGGATGAGATCCCGAAAGCACAGCATAATAGTTTATTGAAATATGAGCCAAAAGAATTTGCCATTCTGAAACAGGTTCCGGAAAATATACCAGACGTAGGAGGGTATTATTCCCTCTTATTTGAAAAAAAAATATTATATAAAAATGGGATCTGCGACAGATGGTTCATGTCTGAAGGAATGTTAGTGCTCTGGGAGGGGGGGAGAGTAAAAATTAAAACAATGGAAGAGGTGCAAGCCTGTTTTAAAAAAAGAAAAATAATATGCCTCAATCCTGGAGGAAGAAAATGGGGGAACGGGAGGGGCCATGGCACCGCCCATTGGGGGGGGGGGTTGGATGAGGATACAATATCTAAAAGACTCGGTTTACAAAAATGATTTCCTTTAATATACTGTAACTTTTTCTTTTGGATGCTTTATAGAAACAATGTATTGAATGCATGAATTTTGTGAAATGACATATATGTAACTCCTGCCACCTTAAATGGAAAAATAATTAATTTTTGTATGAAGCCTTGGGGGAGGCCTGCACCCCCGATATGGATGCCTCCAAAATGTTTCTCTTATACCCTATATACCCTTTCCTTGCTAAAAAATTGTAAAAACCAATACAACTTTTTTTTGTAAAAAAATAATAATAGTAATAATCTTTATTGTCCTTTTATTAAAATTACAATGAAATTGACAAAAAGGGCTGACCTCACCGTACAAAGGGGTCATCAGGCTGCTGCCTGGGCAGTGAGAGCAGCTACCACTGCCTCCTTCTTTGACCGGTCTTCTTTGCTTTGATTGCAGGATCTTCAGCAGCAAACGCCAATAGCAGATTTCATGTCACATCAGGACATCAACAAACTGGTGGCAGCCATCCAATTTTCTTCGGGCATCACTTTAGCCACAGCCAGGTTTGCCTTCAGGGCAATTGCTTCCTCCATAGCGTCTCGCAGGTTGCTTTGGTTGCGGCTGTGGCAAGCTGATGCGCGCTACATATGATGCCTGGCGTCAGCCCCCGTTGCTGGAGGGTCCCTCTTTGGTGCGTCTATTGACATTTTCTTAATTGAGAATCAGGACAAACGGAAGGTGCTTCTCACAGCTCCTAGGAAGGGCAATTTCTGGGCGGTGCCCTACCCCCGTTGCTCCGATTTCTGTGGTCAGGATTACGGTTCTTCATTCTGGGATCAGGACTACAGATCTTCTTTTAAGGGGTCTTATTTCAGTCAGTCAGGTTTTAGGCTGTACCAGGGAGACTATGCTCCCAGCCAGAGATATCAACTAGGGGTAGACAGCAGAAACAGCCCTTTCATGGGGGCGAAGGAGGCGGCACTCTTCTTCCACAAGAATTAATTCTGGGCCCAGCTCTCCCCTCATCGGGGGATGCTTGGCATATTTCGCAGATTGTTGGGACTCCTCTACCTCCGATGCGTGGGTACAATCAACCATCAGGTCTCAAATAACCCGACTCGGGGGCGACTTATACAGGAAGCCATTCAACACCTATTGGACATTAGGGCTATCCAACTGGTGCCTCCAGTTTAACAGGATCAGGGTTATTATTCCATTCTTTTTGGGATCCCAAAGGCTTGGGGCGGCTGGAGAACTATTTTTGATTTGAAAGAGTTTGACCGCTATGTGCGTTATCGCAGGTTTAAGATGCGTTCACTGCACTCAATTTTAGAGGGTATTAGGCAGGGAGATGTCCTCACATCCATCAACCGAGACTTACCCATCGGGTTGTCATCTGCACCTCAAGTCTTCAGGTAGGTGATGGTGGCATTGGCAGCGTTCCTGAGACAGGTACATGTGCAAATCCAATGCTGCCTAGATGACCTGTTGCTACAGTCCTCTTCTGTAAGTGGTGCCCCAAGGGACTTAGACATTACCATGTTGACCCTGCGAGGCCAGGTGGTTTCGATCAATCTGGCCAAAAGCTATCTATGGCCTACCACTAGGCTGATTCAAACTAGTTTGAGAGTTGGTTTTCCAGATTCTCAAGGAACGTAGTGTATCCTTAGCTACTTTGTCCAAATTGTTAAGGCACTATGGTATCTGCCATTGGCATTGTTCTCTGGGCGTGCCTTAACAATAGAGACGTTCAATAGTTTCTTTTGCCATTTCAGCAAAGGCTCATGAGCTGTTCCCAGATTCAGGTTTTTCTGCCAGCGGAAGTCTCCTGCTCTTTGATTGGTGGACATCATCTACCATATACCCAAGGGGGAATTCTTTAGGATCCCAGACCGAGTCACAGTCACTTCAGACACCAACCTACTCGGAGGGGGGGGGGTCCAACTTCAGAGGAGAACCTGGTGGCTTAGTGGCTAAACCATCTGCCTAACATGTAATACGGCCCCAGTTAAAATCCCAGTAGGGGTATGACTAGCTGATGAGAGCTAAATAGCTTGAAATAGATCTATACTAGTCTCCCTTATATGCAGATGGCACAGGGACGATGGAGCCAAGTGGAACTAGCTCACAAAATAAACTGGTTGGAACTCAGGGCGGTCCACTGGCTCTCAAACCATTTCACTTTTCGGTCAAGGGCAGACATATTCTGGTCCTCACAGACAACATGGCCACCAAGGTTCATATAACAAGCAGGGGAGGGACCAGGTCAAAGTCCCTCATGCTGGGGGCCAGGAGCTTGGGTCTTTGGGCCGAGAGGAATTTGCTCTCAATAACCACAGAACATATAGCGGGGGTGGACAATGTCAGGGCTGACCAGCTCAGTCAGATCGAGGTGGACAATTCAGGATTGCAGCTCCAGCTGGCTATCTTCCAGGCAATTGTGGACCTTTTTGGCCACCCAGAGGTCGACCTGTTTGCAACTCCCCTCAATACTCAGCTCCCGAGATTTTATTCCCAGTTTCCTTTGCAGAATGCAGAGGGGGTGGATGCTCTCCACTGCAAATGGCCTCTGGGGCTCCTTTATGCCTTCCCGCCTTTGTCCCTGATTCCCAGAGTCATTCAAAAGATCTTGCGGGAGGGGGCGGAGGTGGTGATGATCGCCCCACATTGGCCACAGCAGCCCTGGTTTGCCGACCTTTGATCTTTATCAGTGGACAGGCTCTGGAGGATTCCCCAGCCAGGGGTCACTGGAGCATCTGGAGCCTCAATGGCTCTAGTTGACGCCTAGTGCTTGAGCGGAGCATCCTGAGACGAGACAACTTTTCCTCCAGGGTCATTTAGATTATTCAGGCTTCCCGTCCACCTTCCATGCGGCTCATATACAGTGCAACCTGGGGCGCTTTTTGTAAGTGGTGTTTGACGAACCACTTTGACCCACTACAAGCCACTATCCCACAGGTACCAGATTTTCTTCAAGTGGGTCTGGGCAAAGGGTTGACTCCTAATACCATTGAGAGACAGGTATCAGTAGTTTCTTCTGTACTTTTGTACGGTAGGTCACAAACTTTGACTCAACGTCGTAGGGTCAAGAGATTTCTCAAGGGTGCTTTGGTACTCCTTTACAAAAGGTATTGGATGCTTTGACAAGTGCCCTGTCTCGACACTGTGGAATGAGATTTTTCAGAATTGTGCAAGTTTTATGCGGACAGGGTTGTCCTACGTCTGGATCTCTCCTTTGTTCCATCAGGCTCAGAAGGTGGTCCTCCCCAGCTTTCCTGCAGAGTCTGCGCAGACCTCGGAGGACCGGTGGCACTTGCTGGATGTCAGGCGTGCCTTGCATGTGTACATTGATTGTACGGCTGTTATTTGCAGGTTGGAGTCTCTTTTTGTCTCCTTTCTGCCAGGTTTCCTGGGTAAGAAGGTGTCTTGTCTCCTGTGTGGGACGATGGGTTCGTCAATGCATTGAGAAGGTCTATGTGTCTTGTGACAAGGCAGTTCCTTGAGGAGTCAGCACATTCTGCACGCAGTGCAACGGCGACTTCGGCCTGGGCGACGCAAGCTTCTCTGGGAGAAATTTGCAGGGCTGCGGCATGATCTTCTCCATCCCCTTTCGTGCGGCATTATAAACGGGACACGTTTGCCTCGGCTGAGACCGACTTTGGCCGCTGAGTTCTGCAGTCTGTCCGTCCTCATTCATTGGGGCAGGTCTGATCTCGACCCTCCCATGGGTCCTTTTCAGGGCTTTGGTATGTCCCATACATGGATGCTATCTCCATCCTTATTGAGAAAGAGCGTTGGTACTTACCTGATACGCCTCTTCTAATAAGGGGGGAGATACCATCTGGACCATCCCTTTCTCATTCAGCCCTGCCTGTGTTTGGTGTCTGGCTCTTGCTGTTCTTGGTAGTGTTACTGTTGGATTTTTCTTGCTAAAGGAGTTGGTTCGTACTGGTGAGTCTGTATTCTTTTCTTCGTCGAAAACTGGGTGTGGCTACTCTGTAGGGGGTTATATACCATGCCTAATTAATTATTTATTTAATATTATGACTCAGTCCAATCAGAGTGTGGATAAGTTTAACCCATACATGGATGCTATCTCCCCCCTTATTAGAAGAGGCGTATCAGGTAAGTACCAACGCTTTCTGTTCATTTTGTGCCTGCCCATACAGGCTTTGTTGTCTGTCTGATGTAGTTAACTAGGAACTGCATAGGTTTTGCCTATTCCTAAATGCATTTCCTTGAATAAATCTTACTTCTGCTATCGTTAGAACTCTGCTTCCTTAATCTTTGCTCAGGCTAGATTCTCACTCTCAGAAAAGATCAGCCATATCCAAATATACTTTCTCTAACAGATGTGGGGAGATCAAATCACTTAAACACACACACACGATACATACTACACATGATATATACTATGGCAATTTTGTAATTATACTTATTTTTTCTTCTGTTTAATTAATTATAGTTCCCCACACTATTGGGGAAAAAACATTGTTTTACTAGTGAATACCAATGTTGGATTCTGGCTCATATGGCCTGGTACAGCCATACTGGTAGTAGCCAGGAGCAGCTGCCACCGTATCGATATGGTGGCTCATTTGGCCCACTTGCCCGCTCGTGTTTTATACCTATTTTTAAAGCAATTGGCCAATTGCAGATGCACGCACAGCATGCGGTGGCTGCACAACCTCCAACAAGCAGCTGAATGTCGCAGGGGCGGTAGAGTCTGCATGCGTCCGCAGTGCAACCTGAATGATGAATTATATTTTATAAATATAATAAACATACCATATTTTTCAGAGTATAAGACGCACCAAGGTTTCGAAGAGGCAAATTACAAAAAAATGTAGGTAGGTAGATAGAGGGATAGAGAGGGAGAGAAAGAAAGAGAAATACAGTAGGTAGGTAGGTAGAGAGAGTAGGTAGGTAGATAAAGGGATAAAGAGAAAAAGAAATAGAGAGAAATAGAATTGGGAGATAGGGAGAGAGAGTGTGTGTGTGTGGGTAGGTAGGAAGATAAAGGAATAGAGAGAGAGAATAGAGAGAGAAATACAGTAGATAGATAGGGAAAGAGAGGGTAGGTAGGTAGATAAAGGAATAGAGAGAGAATAGAGAGAAATACAGTAGATAGATAGGGAAAGAGAGGGTAGGTAGATAGATAAAGGAATAGAGAAAATAAAGAGAGAAATACAGTAGATAGATAGGGAAAGAGAGGTTAGGTAGGTAGATAAAGGAACAGAGAGAGAAATAGAGAGATAAGAAATACAGTAGGTAGATAGGGAGAGAGAGTGTGTGTGTAGGTAGGTAGAATTATATAGAGAGAGAAATAGAGAGAGAAATACAGTAGATAGGGAGAGAGAGAGTAGGTAGGTAGGTTGATATTTCCATGTGTATTTATCCATGTCCTGGAGAAGACTTTGTTTTTCCTGGCACAGAAACAGTTAAAGAGCTTCCAAAAGAGCTTTCTGAAAATGTTTTTGCACTCTCCAAAACTGCTAGTTTCTCTGCGAAAACGGGGCCATTTTTCTTCAAATAAAAAGCATAAGTAGCCTTGGGGGGGGGGGGCTTGCAGAGTGCTCCTGGGTGTGTGTGTGAAAAATGAGCAAAAAACTGCCCCATTTATCACGAAATAGGCCATTTTTGTGTCAAATAAATTGCATGCATAGCCCTATGGAGGCTTATAGAGTGCTGCTGGGGGCAAAAAACTGCCATCTGGGGTTAATTTCTGCCTTCCCCAGCCCCCAGGAGCTCTCTTAAAGCCTCTATAAGGCTAGGCACAGCCATTTTGGTGAAGGGGGTTGGGTTTCAGGAGGCAAAACATGCTGTATTCACTGTATAAGACGCACCCAGATTTTCAGCCTCTTTTTAGAGGAATAAAGTGCGTCTTATACTCCAAAAAATACGGTCATATATCTATTGGATACCTTTGCAAAATTGTTTTTCTGTGAATTAGACTGATTTCTTAAAAACAATTTGAAATATGTAAATTTTTTACTGAAAAAGACAAAGAGAACACTGATGTTATCCTTAAGGAAAGTAATGTACATATATTTATATCAGAATTTGTTTGAATGAATCAGTGTATGTCAAACTGTAATTCAGAATAATACTGTTTAATCATATATTATTTCCAGAATAAATTACAATTGCTATTAGTCTCCAACTACATACTATGAACATGCAGAATCAAAGATATTTCATTTCAACCACATTAAAATAAGGCATAAAACAAATTGTTATATTGCTTTTTTTCTGGATGCCAGCTTTATCATCAGTTCAACATCTCAAGAAAAATAAAATCCTGGCATTTTGAAGGAACAAAATCTCACATTTATTTTGGTATCTTAGAAGAAGACAGAATAAATTATGGCATAGCAAACTATTCAAACTGTTGAAGAAAAATTGCTTGGTGAAAAAAAATATGGTGTCACATTATTTAATAAAAATTGTAGGTAAGGAAATTTGATCCTATTGGTTCAAATTGTTCACCCCATCGATATCCTCTAGATTTGCTTGGAATCTTGGGGGAAGATTTGGTTAGAGAAGCAAAAGTAAAATTATCAATCACATAATCAAGTTTTATCTCTTTGGCAATGGTTTGAATTCTCTATTAGTGTTTTATTTGATTAATATGAAAATATTTCCATGTATGTCTGGAATTAAGAGGTGATGTAATTTTAGTTTGATGCCAGGATTTCCATTTATTACAGCTGTTCTTTCAAATATCTTATAAGTTAAATTCTAACTTTTAAAATCTAAGCAAATGATGCTAGTTGCTTTTTATTTAGAAAATTGTTCTATGTATATGGGAGTGAAACAATATTCCAATGCCAACAAAATGAATTTAACTTATTCAGCAGACTGTAGAAAAGAAAACTTGTATCAGATTCAGGTAATGGCTTCCTTGTTTGCTAATGATCTTATATTAGCTGCTTTGGGAGTTTTTTAGACATCAAATAATTTAAAATGCTATAAATAAATAAAGAATATATTACAGCTTTTAAAAATAGTGATTTTTCATTAACCCAGGAGAATACCCGCAGTTTCAGTGAGCAGGGGTGCTTATATTAAAAATAAGTTGGGTACTGCTGGGCCCTGGGACTGAGGGAGGAGCAGGCCGAGTCTTGCAAGTTGTGTTGACGGGAGGGCAGAAGTCGACGGTGAGGCCCCTAACATGTGGGGTGCCTCAGGGGTCGATCCTCTCCCCCCTCCTGTTCAACACATACATGAAGCCGCTGGGCGAGATCATCCGTGGTTGTGGGGTAGAGTACCATCTGTACGCTGATGATACTCAGCTGTACATATCTACCCCCAACCACCCCAACGATGCCGTCGAAGTGATGTCCCGGTGTTTGGAAGCCGTGCGGCTCTGGATGGGAAGTAACAAACTTCGGCTCAACCCATCCAAGACCGAGTGGCTGTGGTTTCCGGCGTCTCGGCATAGCCAGCTCATTCCATCGTTGGTTATCGGGGGGGAGCGTCCGATAAGCTCCCACAGAGAGGGCCTACTGAGGGTACCAACCGCCGGTCAATGCCGGCTAGTGGTGCCCAGGGGTAGGGTCTTCTTTGTGGCAGGGCCGTCCCTCTGGAATGACCTACCCCCCGAACTTCACACTATCACGGACCTTCCCCTCTTTCGCCGTTCACTCAAAACATACTTTTTTCAGCAAGCTGGTCTTGCCTAATCGTTTAGATTTTATTGTTACATAGCTTCTGCCAAATACGTAAATGGACGTTTGGTTTTTAGTGGGAATTTTAGCACAGGCTCTTATTTAATTCTTTTTATTTATTTATTGTATTGTTTTATTATCTGTTGGTTTTAATTTCCTGTGCACCGCCCTGGGTTCATTTCGATGGAGAAGGCGCGGTATATAAATCGAATAAAAACAAAACAAAAACAAAACAAGTCTCTGGATGGAAAAGTAGACCTCAGCCTACAGGCTCTGGGTAACAGTTGCTCTGACTCAATAGATAGCTTGGGAGCAGGCTGAGGCTTGCTCCCAGCGACAAGGAGAACCTAATGCCTCAGGGGTGGGGGAGACATTGGGAGCCCCAGGGCAGGCTTCCAAGGGCCTCTCCTACGCCCAGGTATCCCATGTTCCACTTAAAATGTGACGTAATTCACATGCTACATTCGTAGAGCAGATATGGGGTGTTGTTAAGTGGATGTTTTAGTTAACATCCATCATTGTGGACAAGCTCCATTATGGTCATAACTTGAGGACTACCTATATATAGTATCCTTGTGATGATTTTTTTTACCAACAACTCAGAAACTCTCACTTCATAGAGAATTTTAAATTAACAGTTTGGAGATTACAAACAATAAAAGGTCTATAAAATATCCTGATCAGTAGCAACAATGATGCAATTTAGAAGCTTTACAAGTAGGTAAGTCATCAATATTTTACAATTTGCAGATGTATATAATTTAGACAATCAAACTTCCTGGATAAGTAGAAATCAAATCCAGAATTTTCTGATCTAAGAAAATGGAATCAACCATACTGCTCCTCACAAAATTCTCCTTCCTTTTACAATAAATCAGAAACACCCTCCCAATTACTGTATCACAAAATATAGAAAACTGAAATATATAAATTTCAATGAAGTTATTCTAAAATAAATATAAATGTTTTTGATAATCAGGGGTCAAGGAGGGCATGGGAGATCATTTGGATTTTATGTGGAATAACAAGACTGATAGATCCGGTCGACCTGGGGTTTAATCCTGATGATCTGCTGCACAATCTGGTTTAGTCCTTGGTATTATTTGGAAAGAGAGAGGATCTGAAGCTTTGGATAAATCATACACATATACAGTAATCTCTGTTGTGGATCATGTCTCTCTCTCTGGTTTACAAAAGCGCTCAGGAAATGAAGCAAGAGAAAAGAAATGTAGAGTGCTATTGGAACTCAATGAAAGATGAATGTTGCAGCAGTTGTTAGGTAAAACATGCCACCTAATGACCCCCCACTCCTGCTCTTCCCAATGAAACATTTAGTGTACATGCACGTAATCAAGTGAAGCATGGGATGCATCTTGGGTGGGAGAGGCTATTGGAGTAAGGTGATCAGATTTTAATATTCGTAAAGCGGGACACCATTGCTGGGGGGAGGCAGCGGCCTTTCTTTTCTTTTCTTTTCTTTTCTTTTGCAGTAATTTTTTTATTTATTTTGGGGAAAAAACAATACAAATAAGGCAGACATATTAAAAAAAGAACAACATAGAAGCCATCTTCCATTACAAATTATGAATCATAAAAATTATATCAATTAATCATAAAGTTCCATACATTTCGTCCAGATTAAGCAGCCTTTCGTGATAGCAGAGGGCCGCTATTCCCATAGCGGCTCGGGCATGGCTGGGGGACGGCGGAGCGGGTCCAGGCGGGTGTGGGTGCTCTGCACGCGCTCAGAGGCGGCCTGCGGCCAGGGCAGCGGTACGGGGCGCAGGCAGGAAGTGGCGGCCAGAGCGGGCTGTCTGGCAGGCAGAAGGGACGGGCCAGCAAGGGAGAAGCGAGCCAGCAGGCAGGCAGGCAACAGGCGGAGGACGAGGAGGAGGAGAGCTGTTTGCAGCGGGGCTGCAGCTGGAGCCCATGCGGCCCTGAATTTTGCGCCGCCGCCGTGATGCGCTGAGAGCGGCCGGCAGCCCACCAGCTCTCAGCGCATCACGGCGGTGGCAGCGGTGGCGCAAAGTTCAGGGCCACGCAGGCTCTGGCTGCAGCCCCACCACAAACAGCTCTCCTCCTCCTCGTCCTCTGTCTCCTCCCTCACAGGCCCACCCCTTCCGCCTGCCCAACAGCCCGCTCCGGCCACCACTTCTAGCTCGCGCCCCGTGCCACTGCCCTGGCCCCAGGCCGCCTCTGAGCGTATAGGCGGTGGCCTATACGCCCACCGCCGCTCCAGGCAAAAATCATGACTTTTTAAAAAACCCGTGGGACAATTTCTTCAAAAGCAGGACTGTCCCACCAAAAGTGGGACGTCTGGTCACCTTATATTGGAGGCCCAGTACAGGCCCAGGCCTGTCTGCCCTGGCCTCCCAAGGCCTCCCCTACCCCTGCAGCAAGATTGAATAACTCTGGATTCATGGGCTCTTCTGGATTTCGGACACTACCATTATTTATATTGGATGAAGTGGCACTGCCCCAGACAAACCAAATGTGAATTTGGGGGTCCTTCTAGACTCATGACACCTTTTCAGTTGCCCTCCTTATTGAACCACACTTATTCATGTCCTAGACACTTCCTATGTATTGTACTCTATTTGGGCTGTCCTGAAATTTATCTGCAAGCTTCCATTCCTGCTTGACTTCTGGAAGTCTCTCAAAACATATTTTTATCTATCATAATAAGCCTGCAAGTGGGCTGTGTAACGTATAGGGATTGTTGCTCTTCCATAATCTTGGAGTTTTATATTATCTATTTTATTTATGTTTGAATATTTGTATTGGCATTATTCCGAGAGTCATGTTTCATGAGATGGCTGGGTATATAAATCTGCTAAACAAAGAAATAGTTGATTTTAATAGCTTATATCTGTTTAGTTTGAAGAAAAATCAGTTGTTCAGGTCTGTAAACCTCAGTATTGATAGTTTATAGTCTTTTGATGTATACAACAAAATGTTTTTAAAGTAAAATTCTCATTAAATAATTTTGTCCATAGCTAGTTGTGAACCAGAAATTTTAATAAATGTGCAAACTTTTTTTGAGATAGAGATACATGATGTAGATTTTGTATAAGTAGACATCTGCTTACAGCCATTCATTTAATGACTGTTTCAAGCTAAAATGGCCCTGAAAAAGTGAATTTTCATACTTATAACTGTTACAGCATCTGCATGGTCGCACATCAAAATGCAAGCACTTGGTAACTGATATTTATGACAGGTGCGCGATCCTGGGGTCATCTGATCACAATTTGTAAACTTCCCAATTGATTTCCAAGGGGGAAGCCAGAATTGCTTAACAATTACATGATTCACTTAATAACTGCAATGATTCTCTTAACAACTGTGGCAAAACAAGTTGTAAAATGGGGTGCAACTCACAAAACAAATGCCTTTGTTAGCAACAGAAATTTTGGGCTCAATTGTCATAAGTCAATGACTACCGGAATACAAATTTATCAAACTGTAGTAGATATTGTGCTCAGATATTTTTAAAAAAAGAAATACCAATAAAGCTTGTTCTCAGTATGTCAGTGGATAAAAAATACAATCTGTCACTCAGTAAAGCAAGAGTTTTCAATTACCATATTTTTCAGAGTATAAGATGCACCCAGGTTTTGAAGAGGCAGTTTTTTAAAAAAAGTAGGTAAGCAGAAAGAGGGATAGAGAGAAATAGAGAGAGAAAGAAATACAGTAGATAGGTAGGTAGAGAGAGAGAGAGTAGGTAGGTAGATAGGTAGATGTTTCCAGGTGTATTTACCCATGTGCTGGAGAAGGAAATCACGGACCACCTTTGGAACAAATCTTTGTTTCTGCAGGCACAGTACTTAAGCAACGTAATTCTCATCAATCACTCTAACTAAACAGCTTTCCAAAAGGGGGGGGAAAAACCTTTTTGCACTTTGCAAACCTCCCCCAAACAGCTCGTTTTTCACGAAAATGGGCCGTTTTTGGTCCAAAAAAATTGCATGCATAGGCCTATGGAGGCTTATAGAGTGATGCTGGGGGTGGGCTGGGGTGGGCAAAAAAGCCACCCCCAGCCCCCAGGAGTTTTCTGGAAGCCTCCATATGGGTATGCATGCAGCCATCTTGGTGAAGGGGCGGAGTTTCAGGAGGCAAAAGATGCTGTATTCAATGTATAAGACGCACCCAGATTTTCAGATTCTTTTTAGAGGAAGAAAGGTGCGTCTTATACTCCAAAAAATACGGTAATTGCCAGTTACATTATTTAGTTCTTGAATCTAATAAAATTAATTCTCTATTTAATCGTTTATTTTTTTCATGACATCTCTTTAAAATAAGTCTTTCTTGAAAAGTTAACTCTTTAGAATCAGAACTGAAACTTTACGTTAAATCTTAATGCTTGAAGATCAAAGAATTACCATTTTTTCAGAGTGTAAGATGCATCTTTTTACTCCAGAAAAGTGGGAAAATCTGGGTGCGTCTTATACTCCGAATGTAGCTGCCTGAGTGGTCTGAAAAAGGGGCAGGTGAATCTGGCGCTGCAGAGATCATGATGGCTGGAAAGGAGAGAGGATTCGTTTTCCGGACTCCCACTCGGCTCAACTCCCAGGAGGGCTTCGGGGGTGGCGGCAATGGCAGCAACTCCTCACATTGCTGGGGAATGAAATTGTGGCCATTGTCTCCCCTGAGCTGCCCGCTGAATCTCTGAGGTACCTTTTGCTTGCAGGAGGAGAGGGCGAGGGCAGAGTATAACAAAGACTTTTGAATAACTGGGAAAGAAAGCCACGCTTGGAATCTGCTGGAAACTGCCACCTTAAAAGCACACCTTTTTTCCCCAGTTACTCAGAGGCTTTGGTTTAAGGAGGCACTGCTTTAAGTTGCCCTCCTCCTCCTCCTCCTCCTCCAAACGAAAGGTGCTCAGAGATGGTAGTTTTCTCAGAATGTTAGTTTGAGAAGTTAAAAACCTGAAATGGGGACAATCAAGCTTGATTCAAAGACTTTGGCTGCTGAGAATCCAGAGAGATTGGAGGGGGGGGGGAGGATGTCTAGTTTTCTGATAAAAGTCTTTGTAGAGAATTGTTCCTCTTCCTTTCCTTTCCTCCCCCGGATCTGCTTATTGTTATTGCACCCAGCTATCGTATCTCTTCGCTGCATGACAGATCCGGGCGGCTTCGTGGAGGAAGAGAAACAATATCCATGAAGGCTTTTCTCAGGACCCTAGATGTCCACTTTCTCTCTGGAAAAATGCTATTTGCATCATCGGGATTTTAGCTAATAGAACAAGCACGGGATGGAAAGGAATCTTCGGAATACAGGACTGCAGTATTCCTGGAGCCTGGCAACTGCCTCATTCCGAAGTTTCCTTTCCATCCAGCGCTTGTTTCACTAGCCAAAATCCCAACAATGCCAATTTTTCCGGAGAGAAAGTGGAGATCTAGGATCCTGAGAAAAGCCTTCATGCAGAGGAGATTGGTTCTCTTCCCTTACTCCCCGCCCCCCAAAGTCCTCCGGATCTGTCATGCAGTGCTTATTGCTATTGCTGCTATTGTATTGCTTCCATATCTCTTTGCTGCATGACAGATCCGGGGGGATTTGGTGTGGTGTGTGTGTGTGTGTGACAAAGCAATCTCATTTCTTTTATGCTTCACTTTTGCTGCTCAGGCGCCGCTGCAATGAACCAGTAGTCCAAATGGGCCGTTCCCAGCCAAGCACAGCAGCAGCCATTCAGCAGCTCCCACATGTCTTTCCCACAAGCACAGCAGCAGCCACAGGGACCCCACCCCTCCTCATCCAATGGGCCATTCCCAGCCAAGCCGAGCAGCAGCCATTCAGCAGCTCCCACGTCTTTCCCCCCTCACGGAAGAGAAAAGTGGATTGGAGATCAATAAAAGCCTTACTCTTTTAGAAGATCAAGCTCCCACACTTTGCATTTTTGCCCCCCCCCCGGCCCCCAGAAGCACTCTGCAGGTCTCCCAAACTCTCTGCATGCCCCATGTTTCACAAAAAATGGGGTGTGCAGATGGTTTGGGATGCCTGCAGAGTGCTCCTGGGAGCCAGGGAGGGCAAAAACGTTTTTAAAAAGTTTTTTTTAAAAAAGTTTTTATGCTTAATGGCTAAGGCTCTCGCCTGGCATGCAATACAGCCCTGATTCGAATCCCAGTAAGGGTATGGCTAGCTGATGAGAGCTAAAAAGCTCGAAATAGATCTATACTAGTCTCCCTGACTTATTTATTGATCAGCTCAAAAACGTAACACACATATAAAAAAAAAAATTACACAACAGAACTCATGGCTTTCTGTCTAGATGGTCTCTGGTGATGAGCCGAAAGGCAGAAAAGGAAACAGTATGTCACCTCCCTTAATTGGGGCCCTAACAGGGTGTTGTGGAACAATTATATATGGCTAGCTGATGAGAGCTAAAAAGCTCGAAATAGATCTATACTAGTTTCCTTGACTTATTTATTGATCAGCTCAAAAATGTAACACACATATATATTATATTATATTATATTATATTATATTAATCATATTAATCATATTAATCATATTAATTATATTAATTATATTATATTATATTATATTATATTATATTATATTATATTATATTATATTATATTATATTATATTATATTTGTAAGTCTTTGGTTGTTTGGGTTTTCTCCCGCGTAGAATTGGAAGTATCTTCACGACGTTTCGATGAAGAAAACCCAAACAACCAAAGACCTACATACAAACACCCGCGAAAACCTCAGAAAACATATATATATATATAATATATATATATATATCAGAAAACATATAACCTCAGAAAACATACATATATAAAACATATATATAATATATAAATATATATATATATAATTGTTCCACAACACACTGTTAGGGCCCCAATTAAGGGAGGGGCCCAATTTATTGATCAGCTCAAAAATATAACACACACACACACACATATATTAGTGTAATATATGTCAGAGTCATATAGCTGTATTTTTATGTAGGTCATCCTACATAAACATCCTTTTATCTACCATATTTTTCGGAGTATAAGATGCACCTTTTTTCTTCTAAAAAGAGGCTGAAAATCTGGGTGCGTCTTATACATCGAATACAGCATTTTTTTGCCTCCTGAAACTCTGCCCCTACACCGAAATGGCCACGTGCATATCCTTATGGAGGCTTCCAGAGAGCTCCCGGGGGCTGAGGGCAGAAATGAGCAAAAAACAGGGTGTTTTTGCCCCTCCAGCAGCACTCTATAAGCCTCCATAGGGCTATGCATGCGATTTTTTGACCAAACAACGGCTCCTTTTCACGAAAAAACAGGCTGTTTTTTCCTCGTTTTGTCCTACCAGGAGCACTCTGCAAGCCCCCCCAAGACTATTTATGCCATTTATTTTTTTAAAAATGGACCCATTTTCGTGAAAAACGGGCTGTTTGGGGGAGGTTTGCAAAGTGCAAAAAGGGTTCTCCCCCCTTTTAGAAAGTTGTTTAGTTAGAGTGATTGATGAGAATTACATTGGTCAAGTACTGTGGCTGCAGAAACAAAGATTTGTTCCAAAGGTGGTCAGTGATTCCCTTCTACAGCACATGGGCAAATACGCCAGGAAACATCTACCTACCTACCTACCTACCTACCTACTCTCTCTCTACCTACCTATCTACTGTATTTCTCTCTCTCTATTTCTCTCTCTCTATCCCTCTCCCTATCTACACTCTCTCTTCCTACCGATCTATTGTATTTCTCTATCTTCCCCTCTATCTACCTATATACCTATCTACCTACTCTCTCCCCCCCACCTATCTACTGTATTTATCTCTATTTCTCTCTATCCCTTTACCTACCTACCTACACTCTCCCTCTCCCTACCTACCTACTGCATTTCTCTCTCCCTCCCTCCCTCTATCTACCTACCTGCCTACCTATCTACCCTCTCTCTCTCCCTACCTACCCACTGTATTTCTCTCTTTTTCTCTCCCTCTCTACCCCTCAATCTACCTACCAACTTTTTTTAAAAAATTGCCTCTTCAAAACCTGGGTGCATCTTATACTCCGGAAAATTCGGTATGTCACCCTACATTACAGCTAAAAGGGTGTGGGTCTTTAATTGTGTGGCTCTTGGCATCATTCTTATTTTCATTCCCACCTCACCTATCAAGCACCATTAGTTGTATTTCTTCAATCGAAAAGCTAAGCAAAACAAAATTTACATTTAAAAAATAATTGCAATGTAATAGCTATCAAAATAATAATTCTCAATACTATATTTATTTTATCAATAAATATTTTCAAGTATCAATTTATGCAACATATTAATAACTGTAGAAAAAAGTCATTCTTGTTGGTGTAACTATACTAAATTAAAAACTGTATAGCAGTTCAATTGCATTAAAAATCATTTTTAAAAAATTCCTGCTGATTCTTGAAAACATAATTGTTATAAGAAAATATAATTATATTTTATTTATATTTATATATTTTAAATATATATATTTATAATATATAATACAAAATAATTAGAACCTGTCTCAATTTCAGTGTCTGGAATGATTGTTCTAGGTAGGGTGTTCTGTTTTCAATAGATGATATTTATAATTAAAAGTCACATTAAACGTGAATGCAAATGTGTGAGTTTCCAATGATTTTGGTAGTCTGATATTTTAAAACTAAAAAGAGGCCATACTTTTACTTTTATTCCCAAGATGGTAAATGCTGAGTTTTGAAGGTTACCTGTATCATTACAAACAGTTTTTAAAAAGTAATTAACATGCTTTATTATTTAAAATTTCAAAATGTGTAATCATATTCTCATATGGTTCCTATTTCAAAGGCCATTACAAATGGTACTATCAGATTCAGTATCATTATCATTATACAAGCACTTGGTTTATCCTAAGAGCATTAAAAAATTGGAAGGAAATTAATACAACTAACAAAGACTTAACTACGCTGCGATATCAGCAGTGATAGGAAGCAGAGTTTCCTTGAAATTTATAGTATGCCTTTTATACCTGAAAAGCTGTCCCTTCTGTGGTCTGTAGTTTGAAGAACCCCTTGTAAATCTGCACTGGGTTAATTTGATACAGGGCAGAATCTACATATAAAAAACTGTGAGGGATAGACACTTTTGATTCAGTTTCTATCAATTTTAGCAATAAAGCATTTGACATGACTCAGAGCTATCAATTCCTTAATTATTAAGAATCACTTTTAAGGCAATGCAGTCTGAGCAGAATTTGGCCTGTTTTTAATTTGTGATTGAAACCTACCTCTTTTGTATGTGTGCCAATATCTGATACATGAAGAAAGGGGTGGGGTTTTCATCATGATTCTGTGGCTGACATCTTGACACCCCCCCCCCTTTGCAATTGTCACTATATTATTTACTATTTTTTTCTATGAAATTTTATTATCTATCAATATCCATCAGAACTAATATAGTTTCCCCCTGAAATTTCTTGAATAAAATTGTTGTATAAAAATATTTGCCACCATGAACCATGCAGCTGCTTGGTTCTATTGATTTTATTGTGATGAACAAGCAAAATGCAGAAAAGGTCCATAACCTCTAAAACACACTGTACATACATACAGGAACCTAGCCAATCTCTGAGTATGCAGTCCTACTGAAAATTTCAGTATGTGCATCTTCATTACCGGCTTTAGCACCTAAATGTAGAAATATGTGTGAAATATTACTGCCATTTGAAAGTGACAAATGACAATGCTAGATGGCAGTTTTGCTTTGCGATATTTTGTTTCAGTTCTCTTATTTTGATTTCAAATGTTCTTTTTATCATTTATAGAAGATTAAGATGTTAGAATAGGCAAATCTGAACATACTTTTTTCCTAGGTCTCCCTCCATGTCTCCCTGAATTAAATATGGTATCCATAATTAAGTAATATGTCCCTTAGCAATTTCAATTACTGTAAGCTTGTAACTTCAAAAATATTGTTAATGTAAATAGCCTATATTAAAATTTTCAAACATATTCTCATTTTAAAAAGTCAATGGAATTTGGAAATATTACATCCAATCCATAAAATTTACAACATCACTGTAGATAACCGTACACTAAATTGAAAAGATTTAGTAAAGCTGAAAATATGCCAAAGGTAAAGAAATGTTGAGATAACAATAATGTGTGCATTACTATTTTACAAACATTTTCCAGAAAGACTTTCAGTTTTTCAAAAGTGCAATGTTTGCTACATATCTAATTAGCAATAATAATTAGTTAAGAGTATTTATTTCATATAAATATGTATAGTACATATTTATCTGTGGCTTTACATCTATATCTAGACTAGATATTGATATTTACCTATTTATAGAATCTAAGTATGTTCCATGCTCTAATCTTTGGATTTAACAAATGTTAGAAATTGTGAAAGTTGTAAATACTGTCTATATCATATTTGCAGCATAAATACCAACTATTTCAAATAATTAAAGCAGTATTTGGAATGTTCATTTCTGATTCCCAAGCTACTTTTGATTCTAATATAGCTAAACTTTGTCTCCTTTCCTTAGACATTCTGAATTGTTCTCTATCCAAAAATATATTCTATTATAAAAAAAAGTAGACACTCTGATATTAAGAAATCTGTAAAAACTAAGATTACTAATAAACCTGAGTATTCAAAGGCCATTCCAAAAATCAAGAATGGGCTGAAGATCTGTACATTGTCATCTTAGTCAAATTACTTGGAAGAATGTTCACATTTTGCGTAAACCATATCTTGACACCAAAACTATATTGCATTGACCTACTGAAAGAGATATGTACTAGAGTTATACTGCTTGATGATTCTTTGTAAGCTACATAGAAAATCTGAATGATTTCTATTTCCTGGGTGTTTCCTTTTATCTTGTGTTTTACACAGTGTTTCCCTTTAGCATTTAGACCTTAGTAGAAAATCCGCCAATGTAGACAAAATTCCAATTGCTCATCTTCTTTCTGGATTATTTCTTGCTCCCCATGGATAGTATTGATACCTAAAAAGATTTAAGAGCTTTAATTATTTGTGTAATGGAATAAAAACAATAGCATTTTCATCTTGAGTTAGATTAAATCTCTGCCACCAAATTGGAATATACAAGAGTGCATCAACATAGGCAGGTAGGTTAGGTTATGATCTTGTCATCTGAGATGTAACAACACTGTCCAGCTTGCTGAAAATTAGTAGAAAGTGTAGAATTATTATTTATTTATTTTATTTATTTGTTTCAATTTATAAACCGCACCCTCTCCCCGAAGGGACTCGGGGCGGTGCACAGGAAGTTAAAAACATATATACATGACAAATATAAATATTTAAAACCCAAATTAAATAGTTATCACCCTGTGCTAAAATCTTAAAACTATATCCCCTTAAAATCCCGATTTAAAACAATTTAGACTTCAGACTGCAGGCTAGGTGAGGTAGATTAGGCCAGGCCGGCCTGATGGAAAAAATAGGTCTTTAATTTTTGGCGGAAGGAGCGGAGGTCCGTGGTAGTTCTGAGTTCGGGGGGTAGGTCGTTCCAGAGGGTTGGGCCCGCCACAGAGAAGGCCCTTTCCCTGGGCGTCGCCCGCTGGCATTGCCTAGTGGACGGCACCCGGAGAAGTCCCTCTCTGTGGGAGCGAATCGGCCGAAGGGATGTATGGGGTAGGATACGATCCCGCAGATAACTAGGTCCCATGCCATTAGTAGAATTAGTAGAAATCATGGACAGAATGGTTTTGCAAGGCATTCAACAGCTGTTTCAATATGCAGCAACATTTTCTAAACAAAAACCTAAGAATTAGACATCTAAAGGTGCTTTTTCGACCCCACAAGTGTAAGTTATCTGATATATGTAAAATAAAGCAAGACATTTAATTTTACTATGTAAAATGACAATTTGATTATTAAACATTCTGTTCTTTATATTTTAGTTTCATTGATTGGGGAGAAAATTTTAACGTATATCAATTATAAACAGATTGTCTCACGCACAGCACCTGCAGTTAAAAAGTTAATTTTGGATGATATCTCAAACTTTGATCTTTGAGAGTTTCTGTCAGGCAGAATTCACAATTTTAGGGTCACTGGATCAGTGGCATTGATTCTGTATCTAGAGTTTTGATCATTCACTGCGACTCATCTTAATATGATTAATAAGATTTAATTGATTAATAAGATTTTCTGATTGAAGGGCGGAGCCTGCGTTGCAACGATACAATGTTTGATCCTGCTGCAAGATCATTGTTGATTCTTTTGCCGCTGGATGGTCCAATTGGAGCTAAACTGTCCTGAAGGGACAGCGAAGACGAAGCTGAATCTTTGCTGATCACAGGGATATCGCAAAGTTCCTGTTGGGTCCAAAGGAAGGGCTTCAAATCTGCGGTAAACAGACAGCCCCACCGCCAGGCTGGCAATGTTGCAGATGGCTCCATTAAGAAGGAGGGAAAAGTGAAAGTGATTCGAGCTGGAATGTTTATTGTCTTAAAGAGACAGCTGCAAAAGAGACAGCCCATAAAAATCTTTTAATCTAAGCTGAAACTTTAAAAAAAAATTAAAAACAAGCAGTGGAATTAAACACTGGAGGACTTGGTCAGTGGGTTATCACAACCTCTCTAACTGATATTTCAAACGGAACATATGAAAAACTCTTAAAAGAAACGGAGTAAGTTTTTTTTCCCTCTTCTATTTTTTTTTCCTGCTTACAACCTTGGACTAAATCTCTTCCTTTTCATTAGTATGTGTGACTTTTAAACTTTTTTCTCTTCTTTCTACTACACTTAAAAATACCTAAGAATTTAACTTCTTTTTGAAAGAACTAAGATATAAAAAGAAACAAGAAAAATTATAATGCTTGAAACAACAGAAGGGAAAATGGCACTGCTACTTGCAAATTAAAATAGGTGCATATGTTCAAAGAGTGTCAGTTTGTTTAAAGGTGAAAGGAGAATTGCTTGTTTTTCTTCACAAATGCTTTTTTGAAGCCTAATTTTAACTAGAGATTCGATTGTGAATTTGAGTTTGTTAAAAGCATTCCCTAAGCCAGGGTAGCAGCCCTTTTCTTTTCATCAACAATTGGAGACAATGCCATACACTAAACAACAACAACAAAAATTTCCTTGCAAGAAATAATGGAAGCAATACAGCAATTACTCTAATTCATTTGAAAAAAAATTACATCATTTAATTGGAGAATATGAGAAAAGGATGGAGTTACATATCAAATAGAAAAAACAGAGGTCTGTTCCTTAAGCACTAAGAAGGAAAATAACCACAAAGAAACTAAAATGGCTGATCCTTTTGATGAATGGCTTATGTCTGGCAATGGGAAAAGTGGAACATGGAAAGATGAATCAGATGGATGGGAACTTCACCTCAGATGGCAAGATATAGAAGAAGAAACAACAAAAGAACCTATGATATTAAAGAAAGAAACTTTACTACTAACACCATTGATAACAACCCTGACATTTAAAATTAAACTGACTAAGGAAGAAGAAGAAGAAGGACTCCAAAACGAAAGGAAAGAACTTACAAATGATGGACTGCAAAGAGAAGTCCACACAATTTGGATTAAGGATATGTTCAGAAGAATTGTGCCACAAATGGCAGAAGATGTGATATTGTTTTATTACTGGAAGGATACAGGCTGATAGATAAAAGATTAACTAAAACCAGTTGAGATTAGGGAAACTTAGTGATAGTAGACATAGTAAGATAAGTAATTGAAAGTGATAATAAATGACTATTTATGCATAGTTATAAGTGGTAATTGGAAATGAATGCTGAATAGTATTTATTAAAGGAGATGAATAAATATTATTGATGTTTGGTTAAAATAGGTTACAGGGAATAATGATTTTGGAGGATAGTAGAGTAGTGACCTTGTGTCAGAGGGGGAGCCGGACCTGGCTAGAATTGCGGAGACCTGGTTGGGCCACGAGGGAGGACTCCCCCTCGTTGAAATGTGCCCACCAGGCTACCGCGCTTTTCATCAGCCCCGGGCCCTAGGCAGGGGTGGTGGGGTAGCGGTCATTGTTAAGGAAGGTCTTGAGCCGAGAGAGACCATTGTGCCACAGACCACCGGCTGTGAGTCCCTTTGCGTGAAGTGGGGCCTAGGGAGGCAGTTGGGCTTGCTGGTTGTATACCTGGCTCCCCGCTATGTAGCAGCAGCCCTGCCCGAGCTCCTGGAGGTGATCGCTACGGTGGCAGTGGAGACCCCCAGACTTGTAGTCATGGGGGACTTTAATCTGCCATCGTTGGGCGAATCATCCGAGGCAGCTCGGGAGTTCATGGCTTCCATGACGGCCATGGACCTGACCCAACTAATTCAGGGCCCCACTCACGAGGGTGGACATACGCCGGACCTCATCTTCGTCTCAGGCCAATGGAAGAGTGATCTGGGTATAGGGGATATAGTCATCACGCCCTTGTCATGGTCAGATCACTCACTTCTCCAGCTCGACTTTCCGACCGCTGCTCCCCTCCGCGGGGAGGCGGAACCGGAGTCACCAATCTGGTTCCGCCCCAGGCGCCTGATGGGCCCGGATGGGTTCCAGACGGCGCTTGGGCCATTTCCTGTACCCTTGACCCGTGCCCCGATGGAGGACCTCACGGCCGCATGGAATAGTGCGGCCGTGGGAGCCTTGGATCGGGTCGCGCCCTTGCGGCCTCTCTTGCGGCGGCGAACCACCCTGGCTCCTTGGTTTACCGAGGAGCTGCGGGTGATGAAACGCCGCAAGAGATGCCTAGAGAGAAGATGGAGGTATACCCGATCTGAATCTGACCGGACACAGGTAAGAGCCCATTTACGGACTTACATTGTGGCGCTGAGAGTGGCCAAACGCCATCATTGTGCTACTCTCATAGCATCCGCAGAAAACCGTCCTGCCGCCCTGTTTAGGGTGACCCGCTCCCTACTTCAACAGAGGGTGCGGGAAGCCCCGCTACAGGGTAGAGCAGAGGAATTTGTGATTTTTCTGCAGGAGAAAACCACTCAGATACAGAACGAGCTAGCCCCCATTGATGGCCCAGTGGGATGCCACGAGGCAGATCTTGTTTGGGAGGAGTTTGACTCCGTTACTTCCGAAGATATGGACAGGTTACGTGGGCGACTGTGAGCCACCACATGTTCATTGGACCTGTGTCCCTCCTGGCTTGTACTGGCATCCTGGGAGGTGACACGAGGCTGGCTCCAAGAGGTTGTCAACGCATCCTTAAGTGAGGGTTCCTTGCCTGCTTCCCTAAAAGAAGCGATGGTGAGGCCCCTCCTTAAGAAGCCCTCTTTGGATCCAGCTTTTTAAACAACTACCGTCCAGTCTCCAACCTTCCCTTTCTGGCGAAGGTTGTCGAGAGTGTGGTGGCACAACAGTTTCCCCGTCACCTGGAGGAAGTTGACTATCTAGATCCGCGCCAGTCCGGCTTTCGGCCCGGGCATAGCACCGAGACGGCATTGGTCGCGTTGGTTGATGATCTCTGGAGGGCCAGAGATGGGGGTTGTTCCTCCATCCTGGTCCTATTAGACCTCTCGGCGGCTTTCGATACCATCGACCATGGTATCCTATTGCATCGGCTGTGGGGGTTGGGGGTGGGAGGCACCGTTTTACGGTGGTTCTCCTCCTACCTCTCTGGCCGATCGCAATTTGTGTTGGCAGGGGGGCAGAGGTCGACCTCAAGACCCCTCACATGTGGGGTGCCTCTCGCCCCTCCTGTTTAACACATACATGAAGCCGCTGGGTGAGATCATCCGTGGTTTTGGGGTAGAGTACCATCTATATGCTGATGACACTCAGTTGTATATATCTACCCCAAACCACCCCAACGATGCCGTAGCGGTGATGTGCCAGTGCCTGGAAGCCGTGCGGATCTGGATGGACTCAGGCTCAACCCGACCAAGACCGAGTGGCTGTGGTTTCCGGCTGCCCGATTCAACCAGCTCACACCATCGCTGGCCATAGGGGGCGAACATCTTGCCCCTGTGGATGGGGCGCGCAATTTGGGTGTCCTCCTGGATGCCCGGCTGTCCATGGAAGATCAGGTGACAGCCGTGGCCAGGAGGGCGTTTTACCAGGTTCGCCTGGTTCACCAATTGCGCCCCCTATTGGATCGGGACGCCCTTCGCACAGTCACTCACGCGCTCGTGACATCCCGACTGGCTACCTGTCATCTTCCGGGTGCGCTTCAAGGTGTTAATTATCATCTTTAAAGCGCTCCATGGCTCGGGACCTAGCTACCTGCGGGATCGGATCCTGCCTCATACATCCTCACGGCCGATTCGCTCCCACAGAGAGGGACTTCTCCGGGTGCTGTCCACTAGACTTTGTCAGCGGGCGACGCCCAGGGGAAGGGCTCTCTCTGTGGCGGGCCCGGCCCTCTGGAACGACCTTCCCCCCGATATTAGGACGATCACGGACCTCCGCTCCTTCCGTCTTAAATTAAAAACTCATCTTTTCTGTCTGGCCGGCCTGGGATAGTCTCTCTGTCTCTGGGGTTTTATTGGGTAGTTTTTAGTATAGTTTAGTTCTAATGGGGAATTTTAGCGCAGGTTAGGTTTAATTTGTTTTTAAGAAATGTCTGTATATTTTTATTGTTTTTATTCTACCTGTGCACCGCCCCGAGTCCCTATGGGGAGAGGGGGCGGTTTATAAATATTAAATTATTATTATTATAAATTATTATTATTATTAACAAATATGATGCCAACATGTGGCTATGTTCTAAGTTTTTATTGCTATGTTTTAAAATGAAGGACGTATAATAATAATAATAATAATAATAATAATAATCTTTATTGTCATTGTAAAAATTACAATGAAATTGGTATTATACTACTATTATAATTAATTAAAGAAGGAATGAAAAAGATAGTTTATAAATATATTTAACATGATGTACTTGAAACAATATGAAATAATATGAAACTTGGATGAATATCGAAGAGATGTATGAAAATATTTTGTAATCAGCAGATTACATATGAGATGAAGGATTTTTATGTTGTGTTTAAAAATAAAATAAATTAAAAAATTGATTAAAGAAAAGATTTTCTGATTAACTTCTAGCATACTCTAATCTTAATGGGAAGTCAGCAGTTACAGTGGTTATCAGGAATGGATAGAGAAGAGTAATAGGTTCATGCCAGATTTTTCCAAGTAGTTTCATTTTATATGCTTTTGCTTTCTTATTCTAGTTTTATTTGGGTAAACTCTTTCAAATACTCCAATTAAGTTAATGTATTTTTCAGAAATTTGTTTTTGTTTAAAAAGACTTTTTACGGATAAAGTCTTTTTACATTTTATTTTTTTAATCCAAAAATGGGCCTTACAGAGAAAGAAGAAATGAGAGGAAACTACAGTGAAGTATTGTGCTATTTTCTTGTGAAACTATAATCCAAATCTTACATATCACTTGTATCTACCACTTACCTGCATTCAATTAAATGATCCATTCTATTAACCTTAACAAGGTTCCGCAATGGCTCAATGGTTAAAGATCCTGAGCCTCTCAGCTGGAGAGCTGAAAGCCCAAATTCGAGACATGAATTCTGCACAACAGGGTTACTTCTGTTACTTGCCCCAGTTCTTGCCCACCTAACAGTTTGAAAGCATGCAAATGCAAGTAGGTACCACTTTAGTGGGAAGGTAACAGCGATCTATGGGCCTTAAACATATAGCCATGCTGACCACATGAACATGGAGATTGTCTTTGGACTATGCTGACTCCCTTCAGTCAAGAAAGGGAGCTAAGCACTCTGGCCTAGAGTCGAACATGACTGACAAGGAAACCTTTACTTTATTAAACTTAACTTGTCATTAGAAAAATAATTAATACTTGCAATCAATAACCTCACCTCACTTTAACATTTCCTTTTGAAATGAAACTCACCTGCTTGAGGTAAAATTGTAATATCCACTTTCCTCCAGAACCTCTTCAATTACAGTCTAAAAAATGAAGTATACCAAGTTTCATTATAATTTTGTCAAAAGACCTAAAAATTGCTTACAATACCAGAAACAAAGTCTAACCTGCATTTGTTCATATGTCATTCCTTCATCCATGTCAAAAGTGCCAAGAAGACCTATAAGTATTTAAATTATAAAGTTGAATAATTGAACATATTTATATACATTTATATAAAAAGAACATTTTTCAGCAAAAAAGCTTGTTTAAAATAGAACATTATGGAATAATGTAGAAATAATAATAAAACATTGGGTGTTACAAACTGAGATATATATAATCCTTCTCTAGGATTAAGTGGTCCAAATATATGCTCATTCCAACAACCTTAGTTTAGATGTTTTGAATACTTCTTTTCATTTTAATTAATAGCATTTTTGTTATTAGAACAGTTGTGTTTCTTGTCCCAGGATGGTTCTTTGATCTCTTTTTATAGTTACAAAAGTGTTAAAAATAAAAAATATTATCTTAATCCTTATACTCACTAGCTTGAAGAGATATAAGAATAGCCTGTTAAAATAATAGTACATTGAATATAGCTGTGCAAAGAGCAGAGGTGACAACCATAGTAAAGAACAAAGAGATTGCAAATAGGCCATCCACAGAAGTAAATGCAAGACAGCAGTCTCTGGTGGGTTTAGAGCCTTAGAAGATGAGGGAATAGTATAGCCAACTTCTTCAAACCACAAAGCCATTAAAATGACACTGGATTTGTATGCTTTCTTTTCTAATCACTTTTGGAAATTGCTTTGGATTAACAATTCTGAAAATATCAGGTGAATTTCCTCCAAACATTAGCAAAAGAAGTTTTAAATATAAATTTAAGCATTTAGAAATATATCTACTGTATATATTTAAATAAACAACAAAAGAGTGATTAAAACTTTAGAAAATTGCAAATGGATTAAAGATTTAAATGATCTAAATCTAAAGGATCTGGATAAATTTGAAATACAATTTTGAAATTAATTATAAAGCATCTTTTTCATGGGAAGTATTGTATTTAACATTGAAAGCAGCCAGTTTAGTCTAGCAGTTACAGTAAGATACCAAGTTAGAAACCAGGAAACCATGAATTCTAATTCTGCCTTAAATATGAAAGTTGGCTAAGAAATTGGACAGGACTAATTCCTGTTTTGCTTTCCAAACAGCAACTTCATTCTAGCTGTTTTCGACGTGGAGTCAGCTGGACAACACTTGTGATTCTGAGACAGCTTTACTTAATAAAGTAGAATATATAGCATTGATTTTATCTATAGTTGCTGTGCCAGCACTTGCTGTTCATGCTCATTTTAATATTAACGCTGTTGTGTGTAATTTAGCAAAAACAATTAACAAGCTTTATGTAAAGCTATTTTGCAAAATCATGATGCTATTGATTATTTGCTTCTTCGCCAGCATATGGATTGTGAAAGTTTTGATGGGATGTGTTGATGAATCCAGAACTATCCAGCATCAGCTCAATGTGCTCTATTCTGATTTGCTTGTTGAAACTGCGTAGCAGACAGACATTTTGGACACAAACTGCTGTGATGATTTTCTGAAACCTACATTTGGTGCCGAAACCCAGGAACCAAAGAAACCTACATTCCAGCCCACAATGTCATGCTCAGGCAACAAGGTGGTCATTCAATTCCTGTCAGAACCAATAGATCATCACTTGGTTGATTTTTAAAAAAAAGCAGACTTAAACTTGCAAGAAAAGTACTAGGAAAAAAAATCTGGCCACTAGAGCAATGGTATCACACTTTGTCATCACTTAACATTTCACAACATTTTTTCCTTCTTGGAGCTGGAGTGGGCATGGCCTGTGTATGGCCTGGCCCATGGGCAGCAAATTTGATATCCCTGCACTAAGGGGAACTAAATATCCCCACTGAAGAAGAACATACAAATTTGACTAAGGGTACAGTATGGCACAAAATATTCTAATACTAGAATTATTGGAGGACACTTTTGAAAAATGGATCCAAAGATTAATATTAAATACTAGCTATACCCGGTCACACATTGCTGTGGCCCAGTCTGGTTAAATGGCCAACCAATCTGTGTGTAGATCTACACCTGCACACATACACACAACCACCCTATAACCCCCAACCTACCTACCTACTGTATTTCTCCCTCTCTATCTATCCCTTTACCTACCATATTTCTCCATTTCTATCTATCCCTCTACTTACCTACCTACTGTATTCCTTTCTCCCTCTACCTACCTACCTACCTACCTACCTACCTACCTACCTACTGTATTTCTCCCTCTCTATCCCTCTACCTACATACCTACTGTATTTCTCCCTCTCTCTCTATTCCTCTACCTATCCACCTACCTACCATCTATACACCTACCTACCTACGGTATTTCTCCCTCTCTGTCTATCCCTCTACTTACCTACCTACTATATTTCTCCCTTTCTCCCTCTATCTACCTACCTACCTATTGTATTTCTCCCTCTCTATCCCTCTACCTACCTACTTACTGTATTTCTTTCTATCTATCTATCTATCTATCTATCTATCTATCTATCTATCTATCTATCTATCTATCTATCTATCTATCTATCTCCCTATCTACTGTACTTCTTGCTCTCTATCTATCTCCCTACCTACCTACCTACCCTGTTTCTCCCTCTCTCTCTATTCCTCTACCTACCCACCTTATTTCTCCCTCTCTATCTATCCCTCTATCTACCTACCTACCTACCTACTGTATCTCTCCCTCTCTATCTATTCCCCTATCTACCTACCTACTGTAATACAATAATACAATAGCAGAGTTGGAAGGGATCTTGGAGGTCATCTAGTCCAACCCTGCTGCTCAAGCAGGAGACCCTATACCGTGTCAGACAAATGGTTTTCCAGTCTCTTCTTAAAAATGCATCCAGTGTTGGGGCATCCATAACTTCTGGTGGCAAGCTGTTCCGCTGGTTAATAGTTCTCACTGCCAGGAAATTTCCCCTCAGTTCTAAGTTGCTTCTCTCCTTGATTAGTTTCCACCCATTGCTTCTTGTTCTGCCCTCAGGTGCTTTGGAGAATAGTTTGACTCCCTCTTCTTTGTGACAACCCCTGAGATATTGGAAGGCTGCTATCATGTCTCCCCTAGTCCCTCTTTTATTAAACTGTATTTCTCCCTCTCTCTCTATTCCCCTATCTACCTACCAACTATAATACAATAATACAATAGCAGAGTTGGAAGGGACCTTGGAGGTCATCTAGTCCAACCCTGCTGCTCAAGCAGGAGACCCTATACCATGTCAGACAAATGGTTTTCCAGTCTCTTCTTAAAAACACATCCAGTGTTGCGGCATCCATAACTTCTGGTGGCAAGCTGTTCCTCTGGTTAATAGTTCTCACTGCCAGGAAATTTCCCCTCAGTTCTAAGTTGCTTCTCTCCTTGATTAGTTTCCACCCATTGCTTCTTGTTCTGCCCTCAGGTGCTTTGGAGAATAGTTTGACTCCCTCTTCTTTGTGGCAACCCCTGAGATATTGGAAGGCTGCTATCATGTCTTCCCTAGTCCCTCTTTTATTAAACTGTACTTCTTCCTCTCTCTCTCTCTCTCTCTCTATGGGCCACCTGGGAGTTTGCTATCCCAGTGCCTTTTTGGCCCTAAGAGGCTTCCATACGTAGCTGAGGAAATGACAGTTGGTGGGAGGAGTTACAGGGAGGTAAAAACATTTTCATTGGGTGCATTTTGCATGTGTGTACCTTGCACACGATACACATGTGCTAGGCACAAAATGAATAGGTATTCTATTATCGGAAGTCCTTGTCAACATTGTGTCAAAAATTGAGGCAGATCGATTCAGTAGTTTTTGAGATTAGTGGATTCATACAAACTATTTTACATTTTTATTTATATAGATGTCAACAGCAATATCAACCTCTTTGAATAGACTATGTGTAAAAGATGTTATAGATGTTATAGAAGAGGAATATGTTTTATCTGATAAGACAGACTAAGTTGAAAGTGGATTTACAAATGACAAGCTGTAAGAATGAAATGGAAAAAGAAGTTACTGCCCATACAAAAGGAAACTTGCTGATGTTTAATAATTAAAAGATACATGCAAATAATACACCAAGAGAGTGACCTGGATAATTTTTCTATATTGAATTCACAAAAGAGACTTTAAAGCTGTGAAAAATCTTGTGACAAAGAAGAAATGAAAAAAAATCATGTTCTATGACATTTGAATGCACAAAAATTAAAATTGTTAGAAATAAAAGGAATGAACAATTGTATTATTTGATCAAGATTAAAATAGATACATTGTTATTTCTGATAATCTTTAATGGACTTTGCTGACATTACCACTGAAATGTTGATGATCAATGGATTATAGATATTAGATGGGATACAGGAAGAATAAATCATTTGTAATATGATGTGAAAACCTACTAAAATTGTTTATATTTGTTGTGATTGGAAGTCACTTCTTTATATATTTCTTTTCTTTTTCTTATTAATTCTTACTTTTTCCTTTTTACTGTATCTTTATGGCTGTGTATGTTTTCTCCTTTGGACATTATACTCCTTTTTATATTTTTTCTTTATTTTGTAATACTTTTACTATTATAATATCTTAAAAAAAGAAAATAACATAAAAGTTAATAGAGAGGTATCATCCGGAAAGACCCTAATTATAATAGTAGGCAATTTTATATTTGTACATCTATTAATGGTATCCAGCATTGGCCAGTTAAGAAACAGGTTTGCACAAAGAGAAAATAAAAAAGGCTACCTCAACAATAGGGTCAATGAAGCATGACTTTGGTTCCTTGACACTTCAGACCTCGTAACATGACCACATCTTGACAGACTTCTAAAATGTTACAAGGGATGGAGCTAATCTAAACTTGGGGAGGGGGATGTTCTGTAAGATAGGACCTATGGAAAATGCATGTCTCTTGGGACCACCAGAGGTAGGTTGCTAGCTGATGGTACCTGCAACATGCCTTTTCTTCCAGATCTAATAGAACAGGCTGATGTAACCAAGGAGACGTGGTTCCTCAGATAACCTGGTCTCATGTTATACAGGGCTTTAAAGGTGAAAAGGACCTGAAATTAGACCTGGAAGAAAGCTGGCAATCAATGCATCTCATTGAGCAGAGGTATAACATGCACTGTTCTAGGAGTGCACATAACTATCTCTGCTGCTACATTAGGTACCAGCCAGGCCTGAGGAGGAGGTGCAGCTGGTACCTTGTTTTGGGGCTCATGGAGCTCAAAGGAAGCCCATTAAAAATGATAGAACCAAGTTTTCTTTTTAAAAAGAAAAACAATATTGGATATAATTCATACTCTATACTTTGTGTGTATAGCAAAACTGCCTTGCAGCCTTGTTTGACATAACCTTTATTAATCTGAAACTCAGTGAACAGTTATTTATGTAATTTATTGAATTTTAATTTCATTACTTATTTAAGTTTACAAGTTTAGTTTCATTTCGTTTATGAATATATTTTATATTTCATTTCAGTTCATGGATGGTTATGAAATGTAATCTCAAAAATATGGAGCTCAAAAACACAATTAAAACAGAAACGTGATGAGATTAATAAAAAGGAGCGACAAATGCTTTTTCAATTTGGCATTAAATGCAAAACAAGTGAAACTAACCAAACAGAAACTTTAAATTCAGAACACTGTGAAACATTGAATAATTGTTTCATTATTGTTTATATACTAATATGTATTTTTCTTTTCATTATCTTTTACAGAAGTACCTGTCCTCTTTTTAATATATTTGCAAGTATGCTTGAATGTAATTAATCAATGTATAATGACACTATTGATTATGTGTCCATGTATAGGTGAGGGGGCCCATATTAATCTTGTTCCAGCACTTAATAATCCTCTTGGCGACTCTGGTTCCAGTTGATGTTTCTGGATACTCTTCAAGAACAGTCCCAAGCAGACTACATTATTGTAATTCAATCTGGAGGTGACTAGGTATGAGTGACTGAAGGGGAGCATGCAGATCCAGGAAAGGATGCAACAAGTGCATAAGACAAAGCTGTGTAAAGGCCCACCAATCATGATTGCCACCACTTCATTGATCAGCAATATTAAGTTCAGGGGGACCACAGACTGCACATCAGGTATACCTAGGGTAGTTTAACCCCATCCAATAACAAAGCTGGCATAGTCATGGAAGCAGTAGGACCCAAAAGCCACAATTTTGCCAGTGTTCAATTGGAACCTGTTGTTTTCCATCCAAACTCAAACAGCCCCCAGATACTATAATAAGATGTTCATGGCATCACTTAATTCACCAGAGATAAAATTATATAACTGGGCATTGTCAGCATAATGATGGTACCTCATCCCATGATGATTGATGATCATGTAGATATAAAAGAGAAAAGAAAGCACACATAGTAAGGGCCAAGAGTGGAGCTTTCCTCTCTAATCATCACTGCCTGGAATCAACTCTGAAGAAAGAAGGCAAACTGGCTCAACACTGTGCCAGCCACCACCACTCCTCTGTTTCCTTTATGAACCTCTCTATCCTCCTCCCAAAAATATTTTTTACTGCAAGAAAGAAAATGAGACTGCTGGATACTTGTGAGCCAAATACTCTGATACAGTGAAGTTTCTGTAGCATTTATTCTTTTCTGCTGTATGTGAACTTGGAAGACAAGACAAAGTTCCAAAGCCTAAGCCATGGTCTGAAAACAGCCACTTCAGTCTACATGTTTGTAAGATTTATGTTGGCTTTTCATTTTTCCATACAAGAAGCAGACCCAACAGACAAATCTTACTTTATTATAACGTTACATTAACAGAATATTGTAAGAATGAAAATATTTCTATCCATTTTTTTTAGTTTCCAGAAAACTAGGTATTTCTGAAATGGTTCCCATACTTTTTTCCTTCTGTGCACTGAGATGCCTATTCTCTGACAATTGCCTAAACTGTGGGTTTCATCCTTCTCCCAAGATTATCCCTATATAACCATTGCATCCATTAAACTTCTTGTTGCTCTCCCTAAAACCATGATTCAAAAAAAATAATACAATAACTTTTAAATTTGCTATCTACTGGCACATTACCAATTTCATTGTAATTTTATTACAATCTTATTACAATGACAATAAAGATTATTATTATTCTATCTTTTCTACAATGTTACCCTGCAGTACCATTTTTAGTTTTTGTTGTTATTTTACTTTTCTGATCCATTTTGTGAATAAATAATCTAATCCAGTTCTTCAATTATCAGATGACTAGCCGGGATAGAAACTTCTTTGGGCATGCCTCCCCTGATTACATAGGGGCAACAAAAAAGGGCAGTGTTTATTATTATTATTCATAGCATAGGCAGCCAGATATTCAGACTGGATTTGGCATTTTTATCTACCTATTAAGTCCTTCCCAAGGATCTTGTGGGCAGATAGTGATGTTTGATGATGTTAAAGGTATTGTGGCAGAATTTAAGCTATTCTGAGTAAAACTGATGATTTTGTCAATGCTGATAGTATTCAGGTGCTCCAGGTTTTTGGGATTGCATCCAAGTCATCTATTACTGTTGATAGAAATAGAACTGTGTCTTTTTTTGTCACAGTTCTATTTCTATTTGTAGGTCTTTGTATTTTGTTGTCTTTTTCTCTAGTTCCTTCTTTCCAATATCTCCAAATATTGCTATATCTACAATCCATATTTTTTTGTTTTTCTTATAGACAATTGCTTCATTGGGGTGTTACATTGCATGTACCTGTCTGAGTTCTAAAGACCCAGAGCACTTTAGCTTCTTCATTTTCTCTATTTTATGGTACCACTGGTTCTGCAAGCAAATGGTAGTTCTTGCAAATCTTCCAATGCATCATTGTTGCTACTTTGTCATGACATTATAGTCAGTCTGTACGATCTTCTTCAGTCAGGTGATGTATTGTTTCTTCAATTTCTTTGCAGAGACAGCACTTGCTGTCTTCTCAATTCTGGCTTGGAATGCATTTTTCCTCCTCTCTCTTTTTCCTGCTTTTAACCATTGCCAGGTTATTATCGGCTTTGCCTGCTAATTATTATTGTTGTTTACCAAATATTTGAGATGACTCTGAGTGGCACAGTATTTCATGAAAATTAGAAGGAATTAGAGAGCTTACCAAGAGATCTATATTCAATTCAAATACTGTTCTATTTTTGTTGAAAAGATAAGAATAGTTTCAATTCCTCTCATTCTATGTTTATATTAAAAATAATCATTTTTACGTGAAAAAAGTTCAATTGAGTTTATTTCCATTTTCCAAAAATACAGGCTTAAAAGAATCAGAAAAAGATTATTTGGACTTTTCAATCAACATCTGCTTCAATTTTTTAGGCTGCTATCTATCTGAAGATATGAAACTGAGATTAGAAAAGCCAAAACAATGTTGGAATGTCTGTTTCAAAATTGTTTTGTGCCAAATCTTTATTGTTTCCTTAAAACAATGAATTGAATAAATTTTGGGGATAAAAATTAAAATTTGGGTAGGTGACCCATTATATTGCTGAACCATGTCTACAATTTTGCTTTCCAGCTTTATGGATATTTAGATACAGATTAACAGAGTTGGAAAGGATCTTGTAGGTCATCTAGTTCAACTCCCCACCCAAGCAGGAGACCCTACATCATTTCTGACAAATGGCAGTCCATATTCCTTATGTATTTATGAAACGTAATCTTTTAAACTTTCTAAAACCTAAAAGTATCACATATAGTATTACACTTGTTCATAACCAAAAGACTAAGAAGTTAGAAATATCCAGATGCAAATATTTCTTTGGTTATTCTTTTGTTAATCTCAAAAGTGATTATTGTAAATGAAACAGCACACAAAATTATACAAAAGCTGCTTCTATATAGAGCAAGAAAGGTTTTCTAGTTTCCTATGTACAGAGCTGTGCAAGCTGAAGGATTTAAATGCCATACTTTAAGAAAAAGATGAAATTGCACTTGAACTGAGCTCAACTTCTGGTGAGCTCATAAATATTTGCACGTAGTTTTCCTGACAAGAAAAAATATGGATATTGTTTGATATTATTTTTTTGAGATTTTTTAAAAACTTTTCCAAATCTAATCTATTTCCCGATAGTGTTCCATTGAAGTACTAAGCAGATCTGATTCTGCTTAGCTTTTTGAGGTTAATCTAGGTAAGTTATAGAATATAGAACCAAAGAGTTGGAGGACCTTGGAGGTTTTTTAGTCCAATCCCTGCTTGAGCAGGCGATCCTATACCATTTCAGATAAATGTTGTGCAGTCTCTTTTTTAAAGCCACCAGTTATGGAGTACCCACAATTTTTAAAGGCAAACTATTCCATTGGTTGATTTTTCTCTCCTTTAGGAAATTTCTCCTTAGTTCTAGGTTGCTTCTCTCCTTGATTAGTTTCCATCCATTGCTTCTGGTCTTGCCTTTTGGTGCTTTGGAAAATAGTTTGACTCTTATATATTTGTAAGAGCCCCTAAAATATTGAAACACTGCTATCATGTCTCCTCCAGCCCTTCTTTTCATTAGACTAGACATATCCAATTCCTGTAACCATTCTTTGTATGATTTACCCACAAGCTCCCTAATCATTCTTATTGTTCTGTGCACTCTTTCCAGCATCTCAATATATTTTTAATAGTGTGAACAAAACTGGATGCAGTATTCCAAATGTTATCTTACTAAAGCGATATCCTTTAAACATCCTAAACACCTAAACATTTAAAAGGTGCATTTTAATATTGCTCTAAAAGCTAAGAGAATGGGGAGTCAATCACACTGTTCTGAAAGGAGGGTATCTCACAAGAAAACAATGCAGGAGAAAACTTTTTGCTCTTTCAGGGCTGGTAACTCATGAAAGTTTCCTAGACTGAAACTGTTCAGGATTCTTACAGACAAAAGTTAACATGATACAGAAAGGAGAGACCTTTCTGCTATTTTTCCTTATCTCTCACAGGTGCAATAAAAAGCTGGATCAGCACATTTAGTTTTATTTATTTATATATAAATTATATGTATTTGTGTGTGTGTGTGTGTGTGTGTTGCATTTGTGCTGATAAATAAATAAAGGCAGACTAGTATAGATCTATTTCGAGCTATTTAGCTCTCATCAGCTAAATAGCATATACATATGTATATATATATGTATACATATGTATGCATCAGTGGTGGGTTTCAAATTTTTTAGAACCTACTCTGTAGGTGTGGCCTATTTTGTGGGCATGGCTTGGCAGTCATGTGACAGGGTGGGAGTGGCCACCTTTTAAAATGTGGTGAAACTCATTTAACAACGCTCTTGCTTAGCAACCAAAATTTTGGACTCAATTGTGATGATAAATTCTTCCTTCCTTCCTTCCTTCCTTCCTTCCTTCCTTCCTTCCTTCCTTCCTTCCTTCCTTCCTTCCTTCCTTCCTTTCCTTTCCTTTCCTTTCCTTTCCTTCCCGTTGGGTCACTGGCAGCGGCGGGCCAGATTTACTTCCAGGTACGCCGGTGGAACCCCCTCTCACCGGTTTTCTAAATTTCACCAACCAGCTCTCGCGAGTAGGTGCGAGCCTGCAGAAACCCACCACTGGTATGCATATATAGATATTTACATACACACATACATACACAAACACACAAACACACACACAAAATCCACAGAACCTTTCAAATTGTAAACTGTCTAGAATTGTTGTTGTATTAGAAATATGGGCTGCATAAAAATTAAATAAATAAAAATTACATTAACTTAAACAGCTTTTCATAACAAAGTGTTTGTTTTCTGGTTTTTCCAACTGTGATATTTCTCTGCTCTTGATGTTTGAAAGTATTCATAAAATTATGCATTTAATTGTTATTTTTGTTGCTAAGTTTTATACTTTTATCTACTCATTTTGTATTTTTTCATAAATACTCCAGATTGTATCTCATCTTTTACGTTCACAACACTGCAGTTATATTTTCTTTGCTATTCTTCTTTCTCTCCATAACAATTATTGCTGTTCTGCTTTCCAAAAAGCAGGACGGTTAGTCCTTGTCCAACATTTTTTTAAATTAAATATTAAATTTAAATATTAAATTTCTGTTACTCCATTCTGACATCTATTTAAACTTCCTAACATCACATCTGATTATATTATTGTTATTTTTGTGTTTATATCACTCTGGTTAGCCTAATGCTAAGCTCTAATACTAAGGATGGTTTGAGAGGGAACTGTGTGGAATGTGACAGTTTTTCTTTATGTATGAAAGTGACTGTTGATCTCTAGTGTATAAAAATAGGATTTTATAATGTTTATTTTTGTATTTTTATTATTAGTAATTTACTTACAAATCATACAGTATATTCTGCCCTCTTGTTCCTGCAGTGATTTATATAAGAGGAAATACTTTATGTATAAAATGAAGTAATAAAATGTTTAACCAAAAGCAACATGAAATATGAACAAAAAAAATTCTCAGATTCCTTAAACGAAAACATATAGTAAAGGTTAATCCCAGCACCATGCTACACTATGTTCAGAGATGGAGTTACTGTTGAGGAAACCCCAGAAAATGGCATGCTGAACAATGAGGTGTTTTTTCTCTGCCAGCAAACATCTGACCCTGCTGCCAAAGCCGGCTCTTTGGCAGTATGGGCTCCCTAGATTTGGAGTAACTAGGAATCACCACGACAACTCCTGGATGTCCTAGATAAATCTAGATAATTGCAACTCTCGGTAAATGTAGCCAGAAGTATAAGTCTCCTCTTTTCTTGCAGCTCTTTATATTGTTCAACACATTTCTGTTTTTAATATCATTTTTTGAAGATTAATTCTTAATAATCTGGCTAAACGCTTATTTGGCTATCCCTTTTGCTTCATTACAAATGTAAACTTTCATCATCTTACTTCAGAGCTTTCAAATACTTTCTTTCTTGCCACATCGGCTGGAGGGGCTGGGGGTGAGGGGCACCGTTTTACGGTGGTTCTCCTCCTACCTCTCCGGTCGATCGCAATTTGTGTTGACAGGAGGGCACAGGTCGACCTCGAGGCCACTCACTTGTGGGGTGCCACAGGGGTTGGTCCTCTCGCCGCTCCTGTTCAACACATATATGAAGCCGCTGGGCGAGATCATCCGTGGTTTTGGGGTAGAATACCATCTGTACACTGACGACACCCAGCTGTACGTATCTATCCCAAACCACCCCAACGATGCCGTCGAAGTGATGTCCCGGTGTCTGGAAGCCATGCGGATCTGGATGGGAAGGAACAGACTCAAGCTCAACCCGTCCAAGACTGAGTGGCTGTGGTTTCCGGCGCCCCGGTTCAACCAGTTGATTCCATCACTGGCCATAGGAGGTGAACATCTAGCCCCCGTGGATCGGGCACGCACCTTGGGCGTCCTCCTGGATACCCGGCTGTCTTTAGAAGACAATGTGACAGCCGTGGCCAGGGGGGCATTCTATCAGGTTCGCCTGATACGCCAGTTGCATCCCCTATTGGACCGGGACGCCCTTCGCACAGTGACTCATGCCCTCGTGACATCCCGTCTAGACTACTGTAACGCTCTCTACATGGGGCTCCCCTTGAGGTGCACCCGAAGACTACAGCTAGTTCAGAATGCAGACGTGCGGGCAATATTGGGTACCTCTAGGTATTCCCATGTAACACCGCTCCTGCGCGAGCTGCACTGGCTGCCTGTGGTCTTTCGGGTGCGCTTCAAGGTGCTGGTCACTATCTTCAAAGCGCTCCATGGCATGGGACCTAGTTATCTGCGGGATCGCATCCTACACCATACATCCCTTCAGCCGATTCGCTCCCACAGAGAGGGGCTTCTCCGGGTGCCATCCACTAGGCAATGCCAGCGGGTGACGCCCAGGGGAAGGGCCTTCTCTGTGGCGGGTCCGACCCTCTGGAACAACCTACCCCCCGAACTTAGATCTATCCCGGACCTCCGCTCCTTCCGCCAGCAACTAAAAACCTACTTTTTCCAACAGGGCGGCCTGGCCTAACCTACCGTTTTTAGCCTCAGTTGTTTAGTAGAGAAATTTTAAATTAGGCTTTAGGGATTTTAATGGGGTAGTTTTTAGCACAGGGTGTAATTTAATATAGTTTTAATGTATTTATGTCTTTATTGTGATGTATTGTATTTTTTATATTTTCCTGTGCACCGCCCCGAGTCCATTCGGGGAGAGGGGGCGGTTAATAAGTCGAATAAATGAAATGAAATGAATGAAATTTGTTATGGAACATCTACCCTTTTTGACCTTGAAAAAGAATTGTTTACATTAAGCCCAAAGCAATAATAAATTAAGAACTTTGAATATTATAATATTATACATTAATCAAAGAGAGAAGGAACCTAGAACTAAGGAGAAATGTCCTGGTACAACAATTAATCAGTGTAATGATTTGCCTCCAGAAGTTGTGGAAGCTCCAATGCTGGAAGATTTTAAGAACAGATTGGACAAATTTTTGGCAGAAATGGTATAAAGTTTCTTGCCTGAGCAGGGTTTGAATTAGAAGACCTCCAAGATTCCTTCCAACTCTGTTATATGTTCTACAATGCCCCCCTCCCCCCAAGGATATATAAAAGAGATGGGACACAAATGAGTTTAACAAAGTCTTCTGGAAATTTTTTGAAAAAAATGTTTGCCAATTTGCAAGTTTTAAATGGTAAATTAGATAAAAGGTTTGTGAATTTGTCACAATTTCAAATCATCCTAAAGAAGATATCCAGAGACAGGCAACAGTAGATAAATCAGCTATACAATTAAATGGATTGAAATTCATGATTAAGAGATTTGATTGAAACCTGGAGATTTGCTAGAAGAGGCTAAAAGGCGTATTAATGAATAGGACTTTCTTGGGAAAGTTTATGAAGTCTGTGGAATAAAACCATCACATTTAACTAGAAGACAGATGTCAAGACATATGGTGTTGCAATTTACTAAAAAAGAAGTGTTATGGAGATATCTTCAATGGAGATCTGTTTTTTGGGAGTGAGAAGCAGCTGCTTGGAACAATTCCATTTATAATTTTAAAGAAAAGCAAAGATGATAAACTGGAAGGAGTTGTTTTTATTTTATTTTATTTTATGACAGTGAAAATAATCAACCAATGGAACAGCTTGCTTTCAGAAATTGTGGGAGCTTCATCACTGTAAAGCTTTCAAGAAGAGATTGGACTGCCATTTGTCAGAAATGGTGTAGGATCTGCTTGGGTGGGTGGTTGGACTAGATGACCTACCCTGTTTATCTAATCTAGACCAAGATCCAAATGTTGAAGTCACAGAAGTCAATTCCCTGCGTGTTGAACTACCTTCCCCAGCATTTTCTGGTCATGTCCTAACAGGGAGGACCACCACCACAACAGAACAGAACCTCCAGGGGTGTGTCTGTAATTTTTCACTAACATGCTTTTCTCCAGCCTCTCCTTTGCTCATGGAGAAAAAGTTCAGGATCCCAAGAGAAGAAGTTGCTTTTCACTGTAATTATAACTAACTGGACCTTTGAGACCTTTGATGCTATTTTTTCCAGTCATTGACTTTGATGTAGATCAGATTGAAGCCACATGCAAAGCATCTTATATTATCAAGAATCAATCAAGGATATTTAATCCTGGATGGATCAGAGACAATGACTGCAGTGGGTTTGTAAGAAACTAAAGGCTATTTCTGCAAGTTAAATACAATAATAAATTGTTAACAGAAGTCTTTGAAGTTTAGCTTTGATGTTGGGAGTACCTGTTGTTTTTTTTTTATAATGGATATGTGATAGGTCAAATTGGTTGATTGATAATAACTATATTTGTGATATTTTTAATGTTATATAGCAATTCTTCAAATGTAAATTCAGAAATTCATAACTTGTGGGCCTGTTTTGCAAGGTGGGAGGGAAAACAATTATTATTGCTGAAATATATTTATCAGTATTCAACCAGGGAGGACATTTTATGTGTATGTTTAATATTTTGTTGTATAAACTTATTTTTGCCTTTGTTTTTATCTTGTATTTTTGTTCTTTTTCTTGTTTGATTCTGTTTTTTAAAATAAAAAGAGAAAAAATGGAATTATGCTGCTGACAAAATATAAACTTAAATAAATATTGCTGATTGGATTTTTTATTTAATATTTTTCTAACTTTTGTACTATATGTCTCTTATGTTGTACGCCACCCTGAGTCCTTTGGGAGAAGGGCGGCATATAAATCCAATAAATCTGAAATAAACTAGTAAACACATATATATGTGCTTTATTTTCAAATTAGATGATTTAAAATGGGATGTTACTATCAGACCTTTGATGATTATGGCCAACTGCAGCTGCTATATAAAAGTTAGGAAAAAATACTGCCTTGGTCCACAGAAGAACCCCCTGTTGGTCTAAATGAGCTTTTATTAATGATTATTCATATTTGTTGGGTATTATCAATGTAAATAACTACTAAGTAATGTGTATTTTTTGCTAGACTTACCAGGTCTGTCATCTAGGACAAAAGTACTGCCACTTGAAGAGTGAAGCAACAAATGACAATCTGAAGTCAAAAAATTAGGCTCAATCAATTCTGGGGAACCTTGAAGTACCTAAAAAAAGATCAAACAAATGAAAACTTTATTTTCTTCATTTCATAAATGTTTTACCAGACAATTAGGGCTAGGGATCTGTTCTAAAATGGAAGTCAAGTTGCACATATATAATAAAAATAATCTTAATTCTATCATAGAGATGATATGGTTTAACTGCAAGCATAACACAATTCTGCTGAATAATAATAATAATAATAATAATAATAATAATTTTATTTGTATACCGCATCCTCTCCTCGAGGGAACTCGGAGCGGTGCACAGGGAAAATTAAAATACTATAGAAAATAAATAAATAGAATAAGGAAAAGCAAATTAAACTAAGATTATCCCTGCGCTAAAATCCCCAATTATAAAATAGCTAAAGTCCCCTAACACCCTATTAGGCGGAGACTAACCTAGGCCGGCCAAGCAGAAAAAGTGTGTTTTAAGTTTTTGACGGAAGGAGCGGAGGTCCGTAGTTGTTCTAATTTCGGGGGGAAGGTCGTTCCAGAGGGCTGGGCCCGCCACAGAGAAGGCCCTTCCCCTGGGCGTCGCTCGCTGGCATAGCCTAGTGGACGGCACCCGGAGAAGTCCCACTCTGTGGGAGCGAATCGGCCGTAAGGATGTATGGGGCAACAACATAAGTTCCATACAGCTTCATGCTAGATTTATGGAATGGTGGTTCTTCCATCTGATTTGGGAAGAGTGACTGTTTTAACAATATTTCTCTTCATGAGATTTTAACAAGAGCTATAAATATTCTCCTCGTGTAATAAAACTGTAAATTCTTCTTTGCACAGATGCTTACACAAAGCATGGTATTCTGTCTCTCAAAAACAATAGCCTTCATTAATAAAAAAGAATCCAAAGTTTACACCTCCCTTAGACAGATTGCCAAGGAATGGGGTCAAGACTGAGTTCAAAAGTTTAATGATCAAATGGTAAAAAGAAAATAATGCATATTTTGCCTACAGAGATTCTCTGTTCAATTTTTATTAATACAGGTTTATTTATCCAATCATCATATGGATACATACGATTTTAAATTTGTTTATTTATATTTATTAATGAAATTTATATGCTACCATCTAACTAACCGAAGCAACTCTGGGTGTCTTACAATGTTATAATATCATAAATATAATATTAAAAAATTAAAATTAACAAGAAGCAGATAAAAAACTATTAACCAAGAGAAGGAACAATACAGAGGTGGACTGTTCTTTTATCACTCATAGCAATCTCCAGCATGGAGCATATCTATTAAGACCCCAAGCCAATAAGCAGAGCCAGGTTCTAAGACCCTTTTCAAAAGGGGAAGCAGCAGATTGCACCTTTGGTGGCAAGCTATTCCAAAATAGAGGGCATGGTAGAAAGGACTTTCTAGACCCTGCCAGTCAAAACTCCTTGAATGATGGGATCTGCAGCATGCTTCTTCTGCCAGTGTGAATGGTGTAGACAATCACATTGTGAAGAATTTAAAGGTGGTGATCAACACTTTGAATTAGACCCAGAAACAACCTGGTAACCAGTGTGTTTTGCATAATAGTGGTGTTTCATGCGCCACTGTAAAGGGCTCTAGAACTGACTATGCCACTACCTTCTATACCACTTGTAGCTTCCTAATATTTTTCAAGGGTAACATATTTTTCAGAGTATAAGACGCACCGGAGTATAAGCCGCACCAAGGTTTTGAAGAGGCAAATTACAAAAAAAAGTAGGTAGGTAGGTAGATAGATAGAGGGAGAGAGAGGGAGAGAAAGAAAGAGAAATATGTAAGGTAGGTAGATAAAGCGATAGAGAGAGAAATAGAGAAATACAGTACGTAGGTAGGGAGAGAGAGAGTAGGTAGGTAAAGGGATATAGAGAGAGAGAAATAGAGAGGGAGAGAGAAATACAGTAGGTAGGTAGGGAGAGAGAGAGAGTGTCTGAGTAGGTAGGTAGATAAAAGGGGAGAGAGAGAAATACAGTAGGTATATAGGGGGAGAGGGAGAATGTGTGTGTGTGTAGGTAGGTAGGTAGGAAGATAGAGAGAGAAATAGAAAGAGAGATAAATACAGTAGGTAGGTAGAGAGATAGAGAGTGTGTGTAGGTAGGTAGGTAGAAGGATAGAGAGAGAAATAGAAAGAGAGAGAAATACAATAGGTATGCAGGGGGAGAGGGAGAATGCGTGTGTGTACTGTAGGTAGGTAGGTAGGTAGAAGGGTCAGAGAGAAATAGAGAGAGAGAAATACAGTAAGTAGAATGGAAGAGAGAGAGTGTGTGTGTAGGTAGTATGTATGTATGTATATGTATATATATATATATACATACATACATACATACAGAGAGAGAGAGAAAGAGAGAGAGAAATACAGGAGAGTGTGTGTGTGTGTAGTTAGATAGGTAGAAGGAGAGAGAGAGAGAGAGAGAGAGAGAAAGGGAGAAATACAGTAGGTAGGTAGAGAGAGAGAGAAAGAGGTAGGTAGATTGATGTTCTCAGGTGTATTTATCGTATTTTTCGGAGTATAAGACGCACCCTTTTCCCTCTAAAACGAGGCTGAAAATCTGGGTGCGTCTTATACATCGAATACAGCATTTTTTTGCCTCCTGGAACCCCACCCCCTTCACCAAACTGGCTGTGCCTAGTCTTGTGGAGGCTTCCAGAGAGCCCCTGGGGACTGGGGAGGGCAGAAATTAGGCTCAAATGGGCCATTTCCCCCTCCCCCAGCCCCCAGCAGCACTCTATAAGGCTCCATAGGACTATGCATGCAATTTATTTGACCAAAAAATGGCCCGTTTTCACGATAAATGGGGTGGTTTTTGCCCCCCCAGGATCATTCTGCAAGCCCCCCCCCCCCCCCCAAGGCTAGTCATGCTTTTTATTTGAAGAAAATTGGCCCCGTTTTAGCGGAGAAAGAGCATTTGGAAGAAGTATGCAAAGCGCAAAAAAACCCTTTTTGCCTCCTGGAACCCCGCCCCCTTCACCAAACTGGCTGTGCCGAGCCTTATGGAGGCAGCTCCTGGGTAAACGGGGCAGTTTTGTGCTCATTTTTCACCCCCTCCCCCAGGAGCACTCTGCAACCCCCCCCAAGGCTACTTATGCTTTTTATTTAAAAAAAAACCAGCCTCATTTTCATGGAGAAATGGGCTGTTTTGGAAGTTTGCCGAATGCAAAGCCCCCCCCCCCCACCTTTCGGGAGGCTCTTTAACGTTTTCTGAGCAAGCAGAAACGAAGTTTTAAGGTTTGTCTGCGATTTCCTTCTGCAGGACATAGATAAATACACCTGAGAACATCAACCTATCTACCTAATCTCTCTCTCTCTACCTACCTACTGTATTTCTCTTTCTCTCTCTCTCTCTATCCTTCTACCTTCCTAACTACACACGCACATACACTCCCTCCCTATTTACTGTATTTCTCTCTCTCTCTCTCTCTCTCTCTCTCTCTCTATCTATATATATATATATACTTCTACCTACACACACACACTCTCTTCCATCCTACCTACTGTATTTCTCTCTCTATTTCTCTCTCATCCTTCTATCTACCTACCTACAGTACACACACACATTCTCCCTCTCCCCCTACATACCTATTCTATTTCTCTCTCTCTTTCTATTTCTCTCTCTATCCTTCTACCTACCTACACACACACACTCTCTCCCTACCTACCTACTGTATTTCTTTATCTTTCTATTTCTCTCTCTATCTTTCTACCTACCTATCTACACACACACACATTCTCCCTTTCCCCTACATACCTACTGTATTTCTCTCTCTCCCCTTTTATCTACCTTGGTACGTCTTAACTCCAAAAATACGGTATCTATGTCCTGCAGAAGAAAATCGCAGACAAACCTTAAAACTTCGTTTCTGCTTGCTCATAATAAGTTAAAGAGCCTCCCGAAAGGGGGGGGGGGAGGCCTTTGCACTCGGCAAACTTCCAAAACAGCCCATTTCTCCATGAAAATGAGGCTATTTTTTTTTAAAATAAAAAGCATAAGTAGCCTTGGGGGGGCTTGCAGAGTGCTCCTGGGGAGGGGGGTGAAAAATGAGCAAAAAACCCGCCCAGTTTACCTAGGAGCTCTCTGGAAGCCTCCATAAGGCTCGGCACAGCCAGTTTGGTAAAGAGGACAGGGTTCCATGAGGCAAAAAGGGTTTTTTTGCGCTTTGCATACTTCTTCCAAACTGCTCTTTCTCCGCAAAAACGGGGCCGATTTTCTTCAAATAAAAAGCATGACTAGCCTTGGGGGGGCTTGCAGAATGCTCCTGGGGGGGAACCGCCCCATTTATCGTGAAAACGGATCATTTTGGGGTCAAATAAATTGCATGCATAATCCTATGGAGGCTTATAGAGTGCTGCTGGGGGCTGGGGGAGGGGGAAACGGCCCATTTGAGGCTAATTTCTGCCCTCCCCAGCCCCCAGGGGCTCTCTGGAAGCCTCCATAAGACTAGGCACAGCCAGTTTGGTGAAGGGGGTGGGGTTCCAGGAGGCAAAAAAATGCTGTATTCGATGTATAACACCCAGATTTTCAGCCTCTTTTTAGAGGAAAAAAGGTGCATCTTATACTCCGAAAAATACGGTAACCACAAGTAGAGCACAATGCAATAGTCTAAATGAGAGATGACCCAAAGCATGAGTGATTCAGCACAGGATTTCATGATTCAAGAAAGGGTGCAGCTGATGCACATCACAATGTTGCATGAAAACTTTCCTTTGGAATGCATGCAGATGCCTCAGTTTCTGAGGATGGTTCATTTGAATAGATTCCATCTCCCTGCAAGAGGGGGAGGGCACCAGAACCATGACAGAAGGGATAATACCAAACCACTCTCGGTATCACATTGACACTTATTTGACAGGATTATATCCAGAATGTGACCATTGTTCAAATCAGATCATGGATGATCTGAGATAGATCCATAACAATAGTGATAATCTGAAAACTCTAAGCCACTTCTCAGGCCATCCTCAAGGATGACAGTTTGAAGTCCCCCAGAACAAGGAGAAATCTAGTACCCAAACCAGGGGTGAAATCCAGCAGGTTCTGACAGGTTCTGGAGAACTGGTAGAGGAAATTATGAGTAGTTTGGAGAACCAGCAAATGCCATCTCTGATTGGCCCCAGAATAGGGTGGGAATGGAGATTTTGCAGCATCCTTCTTCTGCCATGTCCACCAAGCAATGCCATACCCACCAAGCCACGCTCACAGAACCAGTAGTAAAAAAAATGGAATTTCATCACTGACCCAAACCCAAGATGGCCTCCAGCAAACAAAGGCAGAAAAGTTACTATGCATTAGGAAGACTGGTACAGCAGAAACAGCCTCAATTGATCCTGTGAGTCCAGCTTCAGGAACAAGGATTCACATGCAGATATTCAAGGACCATAACAAAAGATATTTTTGAATGACAATACTACTCCCCTTCCCTGCTCTGAGGTCTCAGCTAGTGCCAAAACGTAACTCTTGCTGGACATATCACCAAGAGAGAAACTTCCCCCTCTGGTGACAGCCAAGTCTTAGTGATACACATTAGGTTAGCACAGTGGTGGGCAAACTCATTAGTCTATTAATAGAGCCAAATATCAACAGTACCACGATTGAAATTTCTTTTGAGAGCCAAAAGGTGTGGCCTGTTCTATGGGAACCAGGTAGGCGTGGCCAACTTGGAAAATGTGGTGAAACTCATTTAATGACGGTCCTGCTTAGCAACCAAAATTTTGTGCTCAATTGTGGTCATAAGTTCTTTCTTTCTTTCTTTCTTTCTTTCTTTCTTTCTTTCTTTCTTTCTTTTTCTTTCTTTCTTTCTTTCTCTCTCTCCCACTTTCTTTTTCTTTCTATTTTTCTTTCTCTTTCTTTCTTTTTGTCACTCTCTCTCTCTGTATCTGTCTCTCTCTCCTTCCTTCACCCATCTGTCACTCTGTGTGTGTGTGTGTCTCTCTCTCTGATTCCCTCTCTCTCTCCCTCCCTCTCTCTGTTTGTCTTTCCCTCCCAACCCCTCTGGCTCTCTATGTCTGTCTCTCTGTGTGCAAGTCTCCCCCTCCCTCCCCCCCCGGAAGCAGCGGAAAGCCCGGCATGTCAGCGAGCCAGGAGCGGGCGGGCGTGGGGAGAACTGAAGACTGCAGCTCCCTAAGCGCCACCCAGTCCGTCTGGGAGCCGCACGCCCACCTCCCTCCCAGCCCGTCTGCCGGGCAGCCCTGGAAAGTGCCCCTCGGTGCTCTCTGCTGGCGGCTGTTGCTGCTGCTGCTGCTCCCGAGCCCTGCGACACGCAGTGCGTGCAGCTCCCGGACGGACTGGTCCTCCCCGTGCCCGCCCGCCCGCTGGGGGAGGAGGGAAGCGGGTGTGCGGCTCCCAGAGTCTGCCTGTGGCTGGGTGGAGGAAGAGCTGCACTCGAGGGGCCAAAGAGCCATTCCTGGCTCGCGAGCCACAGTTTGCCGACCACTGGGTTAGCATGTTCCTCCCTAATAAGATGACAAATAAGGGATCTTGATATTAACCAACCTAGCATTCAACAGCAGCAACCAGAAACCTAGACCTATGATAGTTTGTCATGTAGTGTCTGGACCTGAACTTAGAGGACCAGAACAAATTTCAACTTTGTTAAGGTTAAATTGTGAGTTAGTAAAAAAAAAAAAAATGAATTACAGATATTACTTAAAATTTCAAATACTTAGTATTCAGAAACAGAAGATTTGGAAACTATAACTACTCTAAGTAAAACAAACCTTGGGGGAAAAGAAATAAAATAGGTCAAAAATGAATTATTTAAAAATTTCCACAGCAAAAACAAAAAATTAACATTTTAAAAATGATCTTAAAAGTCAAAACAGGAAAAGCAAAGAAATGCCTAACTTTTCTTAAATTTACCCTGAAATTTTTATCATTTATTTGCCATTTATTTGTTTATTTATTAATTTTTAATGTTGCCTATTTCTTCTGTCAGGTGTCTCTAGGCATTCTAAAAGGATCAGATGAAAAATTTCAGAATTTTTAACCAATTTCTTTGTATTTATTTTGTATAATGACAATAAAGGCTATCCTACTATATAAAAATAATCACATTTAAATATGCAAAGCTAAATAGTGGATAGAGAAACGCAAACCCAATGAAACTCAAATTCTGAGCAACCAATTAGGAGGACCAGGAAGGTTTACTCTTTCTCAGATGAGCTTTTAAAAGAGAAGGGATGTTCTATTTTGTGTCCTTTTGCCTTCCATGCCTGGATGATGGCTGGTTTCCTGAGTAAGAAATGTGTCCTAATAGGAGAAATTTTAGAAAATCAATGCTAGAAAATCAGAAACAGCAACCTATGCAAATATGAATTAAAATATTTAGGCAAATGATTTTAAGAATTTAACTGAACCATTCCCCTGTATCACCTGTATCATACTTGATTTTGTCTATACTATGTGGCTATGTATTTCTTCCTGAAGATTAGCAGTGAGTTTAAGCCTAAAATTATATTTTGCTTTTTTACCTATTTTACTTGTTTTACCTATTTTTTACCTATTTTAAACACTCCATTAGCTTTTTAACATTGATTTATGTTTAGAAATGTATTTTCTTCTGAGACCAGTGGTGTTACAGGATCTAGAATGAATGCTGGTCACTCTGCCAGCCATAGAAAGGCAAAATCTCTGAGTCCAGGAGAAGTTTCCCTATCTCTTTCCACTTTATAAAGAGACAGACAGATTGTGTTTAAAAAAAAGGGGGGGGGGTATTGGCAATATTCATGAGACTGCAGGATGGGAAAAAAAAGTTCAGCGATTCTTTTCTGAGGGAAGAACTAACTCAGCATATCACACATCTGAATATGAAAATTGTATCCAAAATAATTAAAATTAAGAGGACTAACCTGTGTTAAGAAAAAAAACCAAGAGTGAAAACATGGCTGTTTTCACAGGAGGGTGTAGACTAGAAATACTTCCAAATGATTTTTTCTATATGAAGGTATATAACAGTGGTGGGCAAACTCATTAGTCAACAGAGCCAAATATCAATAATACCATGATTGAAATTTCTTTTGAGAGCCGGAAGGTGTGGCCTGGTTTGTGGGAGTGGCTCAGCAGTCATGTGACTGGGTGGGCGTGGCCAACTTGGAAAATGTGAAACTCACTTAACAATGGTCTTGGTTAGCAACCAAACTTTTAGGCTCAATTGTGGTCATAAGTTCTTTCTTTCTTTCTTTCTTTCTTTCTTTCTTTCTTTCTTTCTTTCTTTCTCTTTCTTCCTCTCTCTCTCTCTCTCTCTTTCTCCATTTCTCTCTCTTTCTGTCTCTCTGTCTCTCTTTCTTTCTTTCCCTCTTTCTCTCTCTTTCTCTCTCTCTCTTTCTGTTTCCCTATTTCTCTCTGTCTCCCTCTCTTTCCCTCTTTCTCTCTTTCTTTCCCTCTTTCTCTCTCTTTGTGTCCCCCTCTTTCCCTCTTTCTCTCTCTTTCTCTCTCTCTCTCTGTTTCCCTCCTTCTCTCTCTTTCTTTCTCTTTCTGTCTCCCTCTCTCTCTCTCTTTGTCTCTCTCTTTCTCTTTCTCTCTCTTTCTCTCTTTCTCTCTCTTTCTGTCTCCCTCTCTCTCTTTCTCTCTCTCTCTCCCTCTTTCTCTCTTTCTGTCTCTCTTTCTCTCTCTCTCTTTCTTTCTCTGTCTCTCTCTTTCTTTCTTTCCCTCTTTCTCTCTCTCTTTCTCTCTCTATCTGCTTCGTCTGCCCATCTCTGTCACTCTGTGTGTGTGTCTGTCTGTCTGTCTTGCATTCAAGCACTTAATCACTCATTCTGTGTCTCTATCTTTCTCTCCCTCCCTCCCTCTCTTTGTCTCTCCCTGTCTCTCTGTGTGTGTCTGTCACTCTCTGATTCCCCCCTCCCTCCTTGTCTCTCTCTGGGTCTGTGCCTCTCTCTGTCTGTCTGCCCCCCCCCCACCGGCAGAGCCTCCTCAGCCCAGCCCGCCGCGGTTACTCACTGGCTCGCCTTTGCAGGGCCCGCCCGGCCACCCGCCGCGTTCGCTCACCTGCTCAGGGTACTTCCAGGGCTCGATGTGAGGTGGGGAAGTAACGGCGATCCTCCGGACGCCGGTTCCCTCCAATCTCCCTGGAAGGAGCCGGGCTCGCCCGCCCGCGCTCCTTCCAGGGCTCGATGTGAGGTGGGGAAGTAACGGCGACCCTCCGGACGCCGGTTCCCTCCAATCTCCCTGGAAGGAGCCGGGCTCGCCCGCCCGCGCTCCTTCCAGGGCTCGATGTGGGCTGGGGAAGGAACGGCGACCCTCTGGACGCCGGTTCCCTCCAATTGCCCGCGGAGCCTCCACACCCCCTGGAAGTAGATGAGCGGCCGGCATGCCGCCTGGGGAGGCTCTGTGCGGGGAGCGAGGGAGGGAATCAGCAGCCGGTAGGGAGGGTTGCTCCGGCGGGTCCCAGGAGTCCCACCCTCGGCGAGGGTGGAGGAAGAGCCGCACTCGAGGGGCCAAAGAGCCGCATGCGGCTCGCGAGCCGCGGTTTGCCGACCACTGGTATATAATAACTCTTTATATTTGGCATGTTATAGCAATAATTTAAAACAGCAGCCAAGAAAATCACACATAGATCTTCAGAAGAAATGCACTGAACTCAAAAAAGCTACTGGTGAGGAATGGCAAATTAGCATTCTAAGAAAAGCTGCTGTGGCCTAGAGGTAGAGCTCTTGCCTCACAAGCAGGAGGTTGTGAGTTCGATCCTAGGTAGAGGTACATGTAGAGTCTCCTGCTTGGGCAGATGACCTGCAAGGTCCCTTCCAACTGTTAATCTGTTAAAAGATATTACAATGAAAGGCAGATAGGTGTTGGAGCTGGAACTGCTGAAAATTCTCTTCTGATCAAGGAGAGGTCTTAAGAATACATTGTATGCATTTGGATAATTCTTTCTCTTCCCTCCCTTCTTCCCTTCATGTAAGTAGATGGCAGAAACAAATGTTTTAGTAGTCTTTTGGAAACAACTGGGAGTTGTGATATTCCATTGAGTTCAAAGCTATTAATGTAGTCCTTTGTGAACCCAAGACCTCATCTTTTAAAATCGCTTTGGTTTACTTTTTAAAAACTCTTTGTTAAAGTTTGAAAATGGATGTTGGTACTTATCTGATATGCTCATTCTCACTGCAGGTGGAGACAGCAGTCAGATAAGGTTAACTCTGGAGTTAATAGTAACCAAAAGGGCTGAGTCTTCAGTTTATAAAACCATCCTCCATGCAGCTCCTCCCCAGCTTTCGATGAAGATGGACTGTAGACTGACATGTAGTTGATATGATGATGGAGAAGAAAGGAAAAAAGAAAAGGAAGAGAGAGACCTACCCTAGTCCTAACAGAGGTTCGATCCTGACCGGAACAGGGTGGGGCTGACTGCTGTCTCCACCTGCAGTGAGAATGAGCATATCAGGTAAGTACCAATGCCCATTCTCCACGATTGGTGGAGACAAGAGTCAGATAGAGACATACCGAAGCTTGGCCTGTGTTAAGGGAAGGATCCGGTCCCTGTGGAAGAGGAGTCAAGGAATGGACTTGTTGTAAAACCCTCCTTTCAAAGGCAGCTTCTGCGGAAGCAAAGAGGTCTATTTTATAATGGTGAATAAAGGGGCCTGGGGATGTCCACATGACCACCCTTCAAATGTCCTCCACGGAAGCCTGAGTAGCTCAGGCTGCAGACATGGCCACACTCCAGGTGAAGTGAGCTGTTATGCCTTGTGGAGGATGCAGTTTGTTTGCCCTGTATGCCTTAGAAATGCAGGCTCTAAGCCAGCGTCCTACGGTGGAAGAAGAGACCTTGGAGCCAAGGAAAGTTGGTTGAAAAGAAATTAGTACGGCCTCAGAATGCCGAATTGAAGCAGTATGTTTCATGTAAATACATAAGGCCCTGCGAACATCTAGGATATGCCACTTGTGTTCGAACCTATGAGTAGGATGGGGACAAAAATTTGGTAATACAAGTTCTTGGATTTTATGAAGGGATTAGTTCATTTTGGAAGTAAATGTTGGATTGAGAGGGAGAATAACCCTATCCGCATGAAAGATGCAGAGGTCGCTTCTAATTGACAGAGCTGCAATTTCAGAAATTTGTCTCGCTGAAGTCCCTGTGATCAAGAAGGTGATCTTGAAAGTGAGATATTGCAGAGAGACAGTCCGTAATGTTTCAAATGGCGCTTTAGTGAGAAAGTCTAAAACCTTGGTTAGGTCTCAAGTTGGGTACATATGAATGGTGGAGGACAAATGTTGGTTGCTCCTCAGAAGAACCGTCGAACATATGTCTGGTGACAGATGGGCTCACCTGTTGGTAGAGTTAGGATCGTAGAAAGGGTTGACACTTGACGCCTCAACGTGTTTGACGAAAGACCTTTGATGAGGCCCTGTTGGAGAAAATCTAAAACATTAGCCAGAGGCAGACAGAGGAATAATGTTAGAAAAGAAACACCACCGTAAAAGCTGTCCAGGTAGTATCATATATTCGAGTTGCAGATGGGCATCACGAAGCTTGTATGATTTGAATGACACTGACTTACACACGGTTAGTTGCAACAATGCAGGTCTGGATGATGGATCGATCCTTGTGAGAGGGAAACCTTGTGCGACAGAATATGCCATGAAGGTGTTACTGATAGCATCATTAGATCCCCGAATCAGGGACAGCAGGGCCAATATGGTGCCAGAAGGAGAATCTCCACCTCTTCATCTAGCATTTTCCACACTATTCTCTGTATTAGACGCAATGGAGGAAAAACATATAGAAGGCACAGGCAATGCAAAGCGTCCACCCCCTCCGACCCTGGAGCCACATAGTTGATGAAGTACATGGAAGTTGGGCATTTTCCCTTGTGGCAAAGAGGTCCCGTATCTGTGGGACAGTTCCCGGAAGAGGTTGTGTGAAATGCTCCACTTGCTGTGGTTGATCTGGGTGCGACTGAGCCAGCCTGAGCATTGTCGACACCCGAGATGTGTTCCGCCCTGAGAGAAAATGGGCTTCTGCTGAAAGCCCCAACAGCCACACCTCCCTCATCAGTGGTTCTGACCTTGTCCCCTCTTGCCGATTTATGTGCGCCTTTGCAGGGTATTGTCCGTGAGGACGAGAACATGAGTATTGCGCACTGTGTTCTGGAACTGTCGAAGTGGCAGGTGGATTGCTTACAGTTCCAGCCAATTGATCGGCTTGTGACCACTGTCTCTGTGCCATTCCTGTTTGGAGCTGGGCCCACCCCATCAGACTGGCATCTGTGGTGAGCGTGAGGCGAACCGGCTCTTGAAAGAGAGTCCTGTGAGTCAATGCCGGTCATAGCCACCATCCCAAGGATGCTCTCCAAGATGGACTGCAGAGAGTGCATCTTGAACCGTTGATAAATGGTGAATCAGTTCAAGACTTTGAGATCCAGAATTGGTCTCTATCCTCCGGAGGCCTTTGGCACCACGAACAGCCGTGAGTAAAACCCCTGACGTTCTTGGTCCTTGGGCACAGCTTGAATGGCCCTGATTTGTAGAATATGGCATATGGCCTGTTCCACCAGCTGTCTCCTTTGAATGTCGTGAGACACTTGACAAGGGATGAAATGCATCAGAGGAGTGAAGAGAAATAGCAGGGTCAGTCCCCATTTGACAGTCTTCAGGACCCAAGCATTGGTTGTTATTTCCTCCCATCATTCCTCAAACATGGCCAGTCAGCCCCCTATTGGGAGATCCTCCAGACAGTCACTTTTGATATCTGTAGGATTCGTTGAAGCCCCCTCTAAAGAATTTCCTGGGAGGGTTATTGCTGGAAGTTCCTATTGGGCCTATTCTGCTGTTGATTGGAGTCCTGCCTAGGGTAAGACTGGCGCTGTGGATGAGAGTTGGAGAAACCCCCGTCCTGCCCATGAAAGGGCACACATCTATAGAAGGGAGAAGATGTACGTGTGAAGCTCCCAAAAGTGAACCTAATTAATTTACGAGTCTCGAGACAAAGTTCAGAACAAATTTCCGAGTCCCTTCGGACTGAACTCCCCAAGTCCCTTCGGGGAGAGGGAGCGGTCTACAAATTAAATTTATTATTTATTATTATTATTTATTAAATCTCATCATTTATTAGGATCGACATTCTGGCTTGAGCTCCAGTGGAGCCAGAACTGAAAGTTATTTGATGGCGTCTGAACTTTACCCCTCAATGCCCCCTCCCCTCTGCCTGTCATAAATCACATTACCCAATTAGCATTGAAATTAAATCTATGCATGCGCAGTAACAGGTCATCCTGAGATTCCTTTCCAACCATAGGAATGTCAAGAATTCTCACGTCTCTATGGCAACCTGATAATCATCATGGCAACGCTGTAACAGTTGACATCCGGCTCCCCTCCCTTCCCGAAAATGACCTGTGTGACACAAAGACAATTTGAGCACAGGTGTATAACTTTAGGGATGTGTCCCTCCCCCAGGCTTGCTTGGATTTTCTGCAGGGAATTTTGCTATAAGGCTTGGATGTTTCTGTTTCACCCACGATGCCTCTAAAGAGATAACCCTTCCACTTGATTAGGTATTGGAGTTGCGTTCTGTGCCACTTTGAATCAAGGATTCGTTGAACTTCATAGTGGGTTTGGCCCCCTATGACCATAGGGCCTGGGGGCGCCCGGAGCAGTGGTCTTAGAGTGGATCTGATTACAGGTTTCAAAAGGCTGCTATGAAATGATTCTTCCCCAGCAATCAAGGCAGTTTCAATTGCACTTTGACTGGGTTGATGATCTTTACTAAGGGGAATGGTCCCACAAATTTTGGGCCCAGTTTCTTGCTAGGCAGTCTTAATCTCAAGTATTTTGTGGACAGGTAAACATTCTCTCCTACCTAGAACGGCTGTTGCGGAGCCCGGTGTTTATCTGCCTGTTTCTTGTAGGTTTGGGCCGCTTTGGCTAGTGCTTTCTTGACATTTTTTCAAGTTGCTTTCAACATCAATCAGTCAAGCTGACTGAGGGGGGAGGGTCCCTTGGATACTCAAGGCATTGGGACAAAGTCCATGCGGCTCACTACTTTGAACAACGTGAGTCCTGTGCTACTGTGAACAGCATTATTGTACGCAACCTCAGCAAAAGATAAAAGGTCTGCCCAATTAGACTGCTGATAGTTCACGTAGCACCTCAGGTACTGCTCTATCATGGCGTTCAGTCTCTCTGCTGCCCCATTAGTGCTCGGATGAAAAGCTGAACTAAGACCCTGAGATGACCCGATGGACCGCAGGAACTCCCTCTAAAACTTAGCCATGAACTGGACCCCTCTGTCTGAGACGATTCTTCGACGTACTCCATGCAGTCGGTAGATATGCTTCACAAACAGTTTAGCCAGCTTGTGAGCTAAAGGTAGTCCGCTACAGGGTATGAAGTGTGCCTGCTTGGAAAATAGGTCTATTACAGTCCAAATCACAGTGTTTCCCCCACTTTTTGGCAACTCTACTATAAAGTCCATTGCAATCTCCTCCCATGGCCTTGTTGGTTCTGCCATTGTTTGCAGCAGTCTGGGAGGTTTTCCTGGTTGTCTCTTCATTGTGGCGCAGATGGTGCAACTTTTCACATAATTATCCACATCTTTCTTCACACCAGGCCACCAGAATTGTCTCCGGGCTAAGTGTAAAATCTTTAAGAACCCAAAGTGGCATGCTGGTTTGGCGTCATGTCCCCTCTGGAGAACTAGGCTACTTAGGGATTCTGGAACATAGAATTTCATCCCCTTCCATGCAAGGTCATCTCTTTTTGTCAAGATGTGTTCGTTGTTTTGGAACCAGAGGTCTGCTAGCAGCTTAGTTTTGAGTCTTGTGGTTAGGTCCCTTGTGGGATGGCCTTGCTGGTCATATCATTGCCGCCTGGTGGTTACTTGGGCAGCTGTTTGAGTAGAAGGATTAATGGTGTCTACTACGTGCTCCCGTTCGCATTTGTACTGAGGCATGCGGGAGAGGGCATCAGTTAGAAAATTCCTCCCTCCTGGAATGTGCTTTAAGACAAAATCAAAATAGTTGAAGTTTTGAGCCCATCGGTCTTGTTTGGGTGATAGTTTCCGTGGGGTCCTAAGTGCTTCCAGGTTTTTGTGGTCGGTCCAGTTTTGAACAGTTTCTGGCTCCCCTCCAATAGGTGCCTACAGGTTAGCAGTGCCCATCTCACTGCAAAAGCCTCCTTTTCCCATGCAGGCTATCATCTCTCCGTGTCTGTGAGCTTGCGGGAGGTGTAGGCATAGGGTTGTAAGTTAACTTGTTTGTTTCTTTGGAGTAGCACTGCTCTCACTGCCATGTTGCTGGCGTCTGCCTGGATCATGAAAGGTTGTTCCGGGTCAGAATGCTTCAGTACCGGCTCCTTTGCAAACATTTCTTTTAGCATTTCGAATGCCTCTCGGCAGGTCAGGTCCCACTATAGGGATTGTCCCAGAGGAGGTCTGTCAGAGGTTTGGCAATCTTCGCAAAGGAGGGGATGGATTGCCTGTAGAAGTTTGCGAACCCTAGGAAGCTTTGTAGCTGTCTGCAGGTGCGAGGGGGTTGCCAGCTTAGGACGGCTTGCACTTTGGCTGGGTGAATCTCTCATTCCCTCATTTGACACTCGGTAGCCTAGGTAGTCTAGCCGTGCATGGTGGAATTTGCAGTTTGATACCTTGATGCATAGGTTGGCTGCCAGAAGTTTTTTCAGTACTTGGCGGACCAGGGGTACATGGTCATCAATGATCTCAGTGTAGATAAGGATGTCATCTAGATCTTTTTGCTCTGATCCCCAGTTTCAGGACTGTGGTTAGGTTGATCAAGCATCTTGCGCAGCCTGAGTCTACTAGTGCTTGAAAATCCCCATGATTTCCTGTTTTTGGGGCTTTGAGGCATATTGGAAGGGTGAATTGATTCACTCACCAGAGTCATTTTCTCCCTCGTCTTTGTTGTCATATAATTCTGGTGACTGGTTGTTGTTGCTTGAGGTTCCACCACTTTTGCTTGAAGAGGAAGGGGCCTCTGCAGCTTGGAGGGCTTTCCCGGATGTGTTGGCGGTTCGTTTAGGGCATCGTTCTGATTGTGTCCTGGGTGGTGGGTCTGACCTCTCTCTTTTGTCCCTGGTTGCTTTCTCATGTCGTTGGTGCGCAGCCCGCTGTCAACTCTCGTTGCTACTCAGTACCACTCAGAGAGTTGATTTGGAATGTTGCAGTATGCAATAACCTGGGCAACTTACTTGTCCAGGCTTGTTCTGAAAAAGTGCACGAGCAGCCGCTCTGCTAAAGGGGGTAACTTTCCTATGACCCTCCTAAATTCACGGATATGTTCTTCGATAGGGCGGCCCCTCTGCTTTAGGTTGCTGAGTTCCTCTTCCGCATATGGGTCCTCCTCCCCCCCTTCCTCAAACCTGGCCTCTAGCAGTCGCAGGAAGTCATCTATGTCTTGCAGTTGGGGGTCTCTCTTTTTGTGGGGGGCTGCTGGCCATTCCCTTGCTTCTCCCTCTAGACCCCCTGCAATGGTATTCATCATAACTCTGGGAGATGGGTAGAGGTGCCCATAGTGTTCTAGGTGGATATCAGCTGGATCAAGGATTAGGGCTAGCTGGTCTGAGTCTCCATCAAACTTTCCCCTGAATTGGGGTGAGTCTTTCAGCACTACTTCCCTAACATCCTGTTGGTCTCTGTATGCTTGTGCATGATATGGCTGGCAATCTTCCTTTAGTTTGGAGGGAGGGAAGGGTTTTCCTGTTCTGGGCTGCCGGCCTGTTGTGTGGGAGGGGCCTTGGTTGCAGTCTCGGATTCTTTCTCCTTTTGTTGGGTGAAGGCAGGTGGCTGTACTCCTGTCTGCATCTCCTCCCCTCAACAGGATCAAATATCTCTCCCTTCTCTGTTGGGCGGCATGATGGACCCTCATCAGCCAGGGTGGTCCGTTTAAAAGCCTCCCTCTATTGGTCTATTGCACTCTCCAGGGGTTCCATCTGGGGTTTGGGGAGCCTGGCTTGTGTCCAGTCCCACCTTGCTAACTTGCGAGAGACCCTTCCCTGTGTCTGGGGGCTAGGGCAAGGGATTTTCCAGCAGTACTTATCTTCTCTTGGTTCTGCTTCTGAGAAAGGCATTGCTGCATACCTTTAGCTGCAATCAATCTCTTGTTGCCTGATTTTTCCCTCCGTGCAGCCCAAAGATTGAGGGGGAGTGCTCAGAGAACCGGGCTTCAGGAAAGTTTTTTAAAAGAACTGCTCAAACGTTTTTTAAAGTTTGAGCAGTTCTGGCTCTCTGTGAAGCTCCCAAAAGTGAACCTAATTAATTTACGAGCCTCGATGCAAAGTTCAGAACATTTATCATAATTTATTAGGATCAACATTCTGGCTTGAGCTCCGGTAGAGCCAGAACTGAAAGTTATTTGATGGTGTTTGAACTTTACCCCCCTATGCCCCCTCTTCTCTGCCTGTCATAAATCAAGTTACCCAATTAGCACTGAAATTAAATCTATGCATGAGCAGTCACAGGTCATCCTGATATTCCATTCCGACCACAGGAATGTCAAGAATTCTCACTTCTCTATGGCAGCCTGATAATCATCATGGCAATGCTGTAGCAGTTGACAGTATGATTATCCGACTTGCGGAAGGTCGATTGAAGCACCTTACACTTGTCCTTTGACTCCACTAATAAAGACTATAAAGGGGCCCCAAATACATAGACTTCACCCAGAAAATAGGGAAGAAGCCAGCCTCCACTTGGTTCTGGAATCATACATCCTTTCGTCCGATCCGCTCCCACAGAGAGGGTCTTCTCTGGGTGCCGTCGGCTGGGCAATGCCGGTTGGCGACACCCAGGGGAAGGGCCTTCTCTGTGGCGGGCCCGGCCCTCTGGAACGACCTACCCCCCGACCGTCGCATTACCTCGGACCTCTGCCTCTTTCGCCAATGTCTTAAGACGCATTTATTCCAACAAGCCGGCCTAGCATAGCCCCCCGCTTCTGACTTTTTATGTATAAATTGCTATTTGGTAGGGTTTTAAATGGTTTTAGCACGGGTTTAATAATTTAATATGTTTTAAATTGATTTCTATTGTTTTTATTGTGGTTTTAATAATGCCTGTGCGCCGCCCTGGGTCCTAACAAGGAGAAGGGTGGGGTATAAATTCGAAATAAATAAATAAGATAAATAAAAACTTGCCAATTTTTATGCCACATTTGGCATAAAATGTGTCTGGATGTGACGGTAGAAGCAATAGCTTGTCTGGATGTGGATGTGACGGTAGAAGCAATAGCTTTAGAAGCAAAGCGAGCTGCATTGAGCGCTGTATCGGCTGAAAATTCAAGAGCTGCCTTCAACTTATTTATATCCCTATGAGCCCTAGAATCCTTATTGGGAATCCTGCTTTGAAGTTGTTTTAACCAAAGGAGAGCAGATCTATTAAAAAATGAAGCACTAATAGCCGAAGCCAAAGCCTGGTGACTCTTGATAACATCAAGGTTAAGGGAGTCCTCTGGGGCAGCTGCATTAGGAGAAGCAAGGGCTACCACTGGCAGGTCTGTAGTGGGGAGATCGAGAGCCTTAACTAAAGCAGGCCCTATGTTATACAGATGTTTATCTAGGGCATTAGGCAAAGGGCCAGAGCCAGGAGAGGCCCATTGTCTTTGTACCACGTTCATAAAGATTCTAGGAGAAGGAACAACCTCCTTTTGCACAGTGGGTTCCAGAAAAAGAGGATCTTCCAGGGTAAAAAGAAACAAAAATACTTTCACAGACTCTATATTAGAGATGCACTGATACAGGTCTGGAATAAAATTAGAGAAAAACACTACATGAAAATACCGACATGGCTTTCCACTATGGAAGCCATGACACATCCCAATACAGTAGATCTATCAAAAATGGTTAGATATAGTGAAACTTTAGACATCCAAGGAAATTTGAAAACAAATCATGAATTAAAGGAGCAAAATATAAATATAGATTGGTGGCCATATCTCCAACTACAATTGAGAAACAAAAAAGATGTAAAAGAATATGGAATATACACAGAATTAAAACAAATAGATAAAATCTTAATCAGCTTGGAAAATAAATTCATAATGAAAATTTACAAATATTTATTAGAAGTAACATTAGAAGAAGAAAAAGTTAAAGGTTGCATGATAGTGTGGGCCAAAAACTTTGGTTACAATATAGATCTAGTGGATTGGGAAAGAATTTGGAACACAAATTATAAACTAACATGATCAGTAGCACTTAAAGAAAATATGTACAAAATGCTTTATTGTTGGCATTTACCACCAATGAGATTGGCTAAAATGTACCCAAATATGAATCCGAATACAAGGGACTTTTTATCACATATGGTGGACCTGCCTGGTAACACAAAAATATTGGACAAAAATTTGGAAATGGGTGCAAGAAATTACAGGAGAACTCATAAAATACAAACCCGAAATCTTTCTGCTGGGAATAATCAAAGGGAAATATACAAAGAAAATTAAGTACATATTAACACATCTGCTAACCACAGCTAGAATAGCATTTGCCCAATGCTGGAAACAAAATAATATCCCCTCGGATGAATTAGTGATATAAAATTTTTTGGATTGTTCAGAGATGGAAATTAACACTAAAATTAAAAAGATAGTGTCGGAATATTATGAAATTTGGAACAATTGGTATAAATGGTTGCAAAACAAGAATAAAATTAATTAAGCTGAAAAACTATGTGTATGTATGTATGTGTATATATACATTTGTGTATAAAGGTGTGTAAACATAGAAGTGAAATAATATATACATGTACAGGTATGATGACATAATGTTGATATGATAATTGTAAAGTGTTGTAGAAGGAAAAAAATAATAAAAAATCTGCTAAAAAAAAGAGGATCTTCTGAATCCCCCATCTATGGGGCGGCAGCCTTAGGAGCTGAAGTAGGCTTAAAGCCAGAAATCTTCTTTGTGTGAAGCTCCCAAAAGTGAACCTAATTAATTTATGAGCCTCGAGACAAAATTCAGAACAAATCTCATCATTTATTAGGATCGACATTCTGACTTGAGCTCCTTTGGAGCCAGAATGTTGATCCTAATAAATGATGAGATTTGTTCTGAACTTTGTCTCAAGGCTCATAAATTAATTAGGTTCACTTTTGGGAGCTTCACAGAGAGCCAGAACTGAAAGTTATTTGATGGCGTCTGAACTTTACCCCCCATGCCCCCTCCCCTCTGCTTGTCATAAATCACGTTACCCAATTAACATTGAAATTAAATCTATGCATGTGCAGTCACAGGTCATCCTGAGATTCCATTCCAACCACAGGAATGTCAAGAATTCTCACTTAACTATGGCAGCCTGATAATTGTCATGGCAATGCTGTAGCAGTTGACACTTTGCCTTAAACAACGACCAAAAAAGAGCAGGATTAAAAAGTCGCACAAATGCCGGTTGATCAGGGCCCAGATCTTCATCCTCAGTGATGTCTGAATCTCTGGGCGCCTGATTCTTTTCATCCACCACTGTGGAAGGCCGAGACAACAGCATGTTCAGAAGACTTCCCAGAGGAATGTTTCTTTTTTACTTTTAGATTTGGAACCCTCAGACTTGGATCTAAAGCTATGGCTAGAAGATTTCTTATGCTGAAGCCCAGCAGCTATAACTTTTTCAATGGCTGTGGATATAATGGCTGCAATATCTGCGGTTACGGAATGGGACCTTTCTCCTCCTGCCTTTCGCCGCACCTATTTCACCCCCAGTGTTTTTTCCCCAGACATCCACCTCTACCACTTGGCCTCTGCTGTTAGGGACCTGGCTGTTCGTCCTGGGTAATTGGACTCATTCTCTTCTGTTCCCAGCCCTTCCTCATGGGCCTTTGAGAGAGATACTCTTCACCCTGGCCTTTTGGGCTCAAGAGACAGTTAGCCGCCAGCCAATTGGAGGAAGGGAAGGGAGAAAGTGAGAGGCAGGGAGAGAGAACGTTTTTTGTGTCGAGTTTCAGGTTGCCTCAAGTCTGAGCTAGAAAATCTAATAAATCCTTTGCATTCCCCCCACCCCCAAATGTTGGGGAATAGGTAAAAAATCCTTTGCATTCCCCCCACCCCAAAATGCTGGGCAATATATAATAAATTCTTTGCATTCCTCCTAACCCAAAATGTTGATTGTGTTAAAGTATCAAATTAAATATTAATATCCTGGCTATGTCCCCATGGAATTGATGGAATTTTCCTTACATTAGTTCTACTTACCATTTCCATCTTTGGGGAGAAAGTGAATTTGCCAGCTTGTCCTCAACAAATGCAACTTACTGTAGGGAGGAAAATGTCTCTCTTCAAGCCAGAAAAAATGTTTTAATTTGTAAGGTTTGGCAGTATGCTTAAGCCAAAAAGGAATCAAAATGAAGACTTAAATGGAGACTTGAAAAACAAAGAAAACAGACTGTATTCTTTGATCAAAGTTAATGTTCTGGGTAAGAAATTCCAAGCTCATGTACAAGAGACATGGGAAGAAAGTTCTACAAACATTCGATGATACTGTGTCTTTTCTTATACTCACAAAAGTCTTTGTTTTTATATCCGAATTATTCTAAATTACTCTAGTCATGTAATCTAACTACATTGTAAAACTCAGGCATACATCCTAATTTAGATTTTCATTTTATATGTGTTTATGTTTTGTTTTATTATCTTTTCCCTTCTCTGTTCCCTTGCCCATTTGGTCCCCTTATTAACAGCACAAAAAGTGTGAGGATTGCTCTGGTATTTGAGATAAAGCATAGTTACGTGCTGATTCCTGGAGGAGACAAGGATTTAGATCTTATCACAGGAAGAATGTAATTGATTGTGGGCATATGTTTTTACAGATGCTTAACAATTAAATTATTACTTTTTATTTATTATTATTTCCTTCAAATTCTATATCTATTGATGGAATAATTTTCTTAGTTTAGCTTTATTTGGAAAGGGAAATGGTTCATCTCTGTTGAAAAGAAATGAATGTGGGAAATCTGACTAGTTCCTGTGCTTAATAATTGCTTTAACAAGATGGTAATTATTCAGTATTTTGTTACTCTTTTTAATTAGCCCCCTGGGACTATCAGTTCTTGAAATGAGTCAGACAAGGCTACTGTTTTTGAAAGGGTGTACACTGCTGTGACTTACATAAATTAAGAAGAGAAATGGTATAATAATAGATATGTTAAATATAGTGGTAAGCAAATGAATGATGGAATGTTTTTTATAAACACACACACAGAGATTATAACCATAACTTTTAAAATAAACAAGTTGCAAAAAAGTGTTCAAAAAGCTGGGGGGGAGGGGAAGCTGGCCCTGTGGTTTTTAGTACCTCGGGACAAGCAGAGTGCTGAGAAAGATTAATTCTGTAATTAGAGGGAGTTGAGTTCTCTGTCTCCACCTCTTTCATTCTACTTCATTCTCCCTCTTTTCCTATGCTGTTACGGTTCAAACTGTTTTGCTATCTGTGAGATGTCCTGGTGGTACCCTTTCCACATACAAACTGGCAAATTCACTTGCTCCCCAAAGATGGAAATGGTAAGTAGAACTAATATAAAGAAAATTCCATCAATTCCATGAGGACATAGCCAGGATATTAATAATTAAATTTGATACTTTAACACAATCACTGTCTCAATGTAATAGAATACCAATTTGAGGGAGTCTGAATGTGAAGTATACCTATGGTTGAAATGTGTTGGGGAAGCTTATCACAGAACAATGGTGAACTCTTAATAATACACATTTAAGCCTGTCAAAGATAAAAGAGAGGAAATAGGCCCTTTCAGCAGAAAGAAACCTTCCCCAACATTTTGGGGTGGGGGGAGTGCAAAGGATTTTCTAGCTATTCCCCAACATTTTGGGGTGGGGGAATGCAAAGGATTTATGATCTATTCCCCAACATTATGGGGTAGGGGGAATGCAAAGGATTTATTATCTATTCCCCAACACTTTGGGGTGGGGGGAATGCAAAGGATTTATTAGCTATTCCACAACATGGATGTGAGTGGAGAAGTTTTTGAGCTATTTAACTCTGTAATGGATTAGAAGGTATTAATGAAGAAGAAAAAGCCTTAGTGAATAAAACTAAATGGATTTATAGTTGGATTTAAAAATTATACCCTACAAGAAAGATGTGGAAATAATAGATTTACAAATGAAATCAGATGATGATTTAAAAATTTTAAAGATATATACAGACTAGTAAATTAGAAGAGCAATATGGTTTATTTTCATATATCGAATTTGCAAAAGGTATTAACTAGAGTGGCCACACAGGAATTACAAAAGGGTTTTAAGATAATGAAGATTTCAATTTGAAAAAAAAAAGATAAGAGAGTATGAGAAAACAGATGTTAGAACAATAATTTAAATACAAAATTAGTTTTATTTGATTAATGTTAAAACAATGGCTTATTATTTTTGGTAATTTTTTTTTACTAGAATTGACTATTTAAAGAGAGGAAATGGGGGAAATTATTTAAATAGAAATAGAGATATGAATATATAAGGAAGGATTCAAATTGGATGTAATATAGTTTGTAATGCTTACATTGTTTTTTGATAACAAATGTGCTATTTTGGTAATGTTTAATCATGGGTATTTTTGGTAATGTTTAAATGTTGTTTTTTTTACTGGGATTGGACTTTGATGAAATGTGTTTAAATGGAAAAGGAAATGTAAATATAAAAGGAAGGAATAAAAGTGGGTGTAATAGTTTATTATGTAGTACTTATTTCTGACTTATTTCTACTGAATTTTTTGTTGAATAATATGGAAAGATGAGGATTTAGAAAGACTCCAAACTTTAATATGGCGTATCTCATGAAACAGTAATTAAGTCATGTTTAAGCGTCATATTAAATGTTTGTTATACATATAAATTAAAGTTCAATCATTCTTAAAATAATAATTTGACTATCCACTTATTATGACAAAAATGAAGAATTTTAAATACTGAATATCTTAAACTTTGAAAATGCTTCAGGTCCTCTGAATATATGGGCCACATCTCAATAGGGAAAAATCTCCATAATTGTAGAAGTGTGCTTTTGAATACTATACCTTCTTAATCTCAGACTTCAAATTACATGGATTACTCTGCTGACTGAATAAAGATTTCTTGAATCTCTCAACAATTCTTCTGTTCAAATTGCAATGCAGAGTTGGTGGCAGCTGTTTGAAAATGCAGAAAACTCATATCACTTTATACTCTTATATGTTAATGAAAAACTGCATAATTAATCATTCTTAACTAGCAAAGTAATAAGAAAAGCAGCAAGTAACTTTTATTGTTGAAAAATATATTTTATAGTAATTAGCATGTATTTACTTCCTTATTACTTCTAATTTCTTAAGTATCTTGGACAGTTTAAAGCATTTCATATTCATAAGGTTACTAATCCCGTGAAGTATTGCAAGTTATGTGTCTTAGTATCACTGCCCCTAGTTTACTGTGGTGGGTTGGAATAAGTAGCAGTAACTTTTTCGTGATCGTCTAATAAAACTGTGGACTTTCAGACAATTATAAAATTTACGAAGTACAAAAGTACTTTCAAATACAAAATATCTAATGTACAGACTGATACAAGAAATTATAACTCTATGACAACTTTTAGTGACCATACTGCAAAATAAAAGTGATAGCCGACAAAAAACAAAACAAATTATATTATCTTGCACATTTTGCCTTCTTTTGTAGCTCTTATCCTTCTATCATCAGATAAAAATCACAGTTTGCCTTCTAAAAGACATTTTTTCCTTTGTTCATAGAATTTTCCCCTTCTTTTTAGACCTCTGTATCCTCATTCATTATCTTTCTAATCAACAGCAAATCAGCTTAACCATTTCAGAATCAATTCCAACTGAAACAGGTACCTGTAAGAGCATACTAAAATATTTTTTCTGACTCTTAGCCCAAGTGGGTTTGAACACTGGCTAATATGGATGTGTATGCTCATCTTCAAGGGAAGTGTATATAGGCGAGGCCCCTAGCTAGTTAGTTCATCATAGAAGAAAGACAGGTTACTAATGTGTATATTAATAACAATGCTTTTAAGGTTCCCTAAAACCTATTAGTTTTTAATGGTTGTTTTTTCCCCTTCACTATCTTCATGTATGCTACAGCTTCTTGAAATAGAAACCCTTTATCTATTTGTTTATATTATCAGATAAAATCAATGTGCGTTCATATTTTGTCATAGTCATCTTAAACCTTTAGGCTAACTTCTTTAGCTTTTATATAGATTCAATGATATTTTAAAAAATATGTATGAGAATTTGAAAAATTCAGGAGATTCCAGAGGAAATGGATGATTTTCAGTTAGGTTTCAAGTGAAGATTTGGGACAAAAACTGCTTTGATCACACTCATGAATGATCTCTGGCAGGAGCAGAATGGACATTCTGCACCCATCCTTGCTCTTCTTGACCTCTCAGCAGCTTTCAATACCATCAACCATGGTATCCTTTATGGACTTGGGGTGGCATAACCTTGTGCTGCTTCAGCTCCTTCCTTCAAGACTGGTCCCAATCAGTGTTAATATGGAGTCCAAAGAAGGATGTCCCACCTCTGCTCCACAAACTGCAGTGGATGCCATTTATTTCGGGTCCAATTCAAGATGTTGGTTATGAACTATAAAGTCCTATATGGCATAGGACCAGGCTACCTGCAGAACCAGCTTTGTTCCATTGCATTGACCCATCCCATCCAATCAAGCAAGGGAAATATTGAGCACCATCAAATAAGAACTTCAACTGGTGGGGTCTAGGAAGATAGCATTATCTATTTTGTCCCCACCACATGGAATATTCCTCTCTTGGAGGTGAGGCAGACCTCCACTCTCCTAGCCTTCCAAAAAAGAGTTAAAACATGACTCTGCAATCTTGCAGGGAGAGCCTAAAGGAGCATGCAGTCATGGGGTTGGTTAGTGCCATGAAAGACCTCCCTTTGCCTTTGTCAATCATTTTTACCAGAGTTAATTATTCTTGGCTTCTTAAAATGTCATTATCATCACACTGATCACATTGGGCTGCAAACGTATTCCACAATTTTCACTCTACAGCTAGTCTCTGCAGCCTTCCATTTACTGTGGATGATTTTCAGATCTTCTTGAAATGTTTGGTGCATAAATGTAATTATAATCTTTTAAATTTTTTAACTTAAAATTTTAACTTTTATATTTAAATATGTATATACTGTTTTATATTTCAATGTTTTACTGTATGCCTCCCAATGTTTTACTGTATGCCTCCTCTTTGAGGAGATGGGTGGTTTAGAAATATAAAAAATAAATAAAGTATTTATAAGAGTGGTTTTGTGTTTCAGTGCATGTTTTTTTAAAAGAATCCAACCCTCTTTTCTATTATGCCTACACAAAGAGAGAGCAACTATTCCTCAATAAACTGATTCGAAACATGTTTATATGATGTGCAGAAAAAGAGCTTTTAAATGCATTTATAATGTGGAGTCCTTGGTGCTCTCTAAGCTTCATTGCTGGCTTGCAAATGTTTCATTACCTTACTAGGTAAGTAAGTAATCAAGTAATGAAACATCTACATGCAAACATCCAAAGTCATAGAACTAGGGGCGCCACAGTTCAACTTTGAGCTACATGTATTCTTTTTCATTGTGTTTATAATGTCCTATGGATCTAAGACTTGAAGCACTTTCAATATAAAAATTACCATTTGAAGTCAAACTTGATCTCAAAGTTGAAAACTGAAGCTTTATTTATGCTAAAACTCAGTGCTAGTGTGTTTGTTTCGATGTCAGTGTTTAACTCAATATAATATAATACAGGAAATAACTGCTTCATTGTTATGCTAATTAGTTTCATTTATAGTACTGTTTCCCTGAAAATAAGACAGGGTCTTATTTTCTTTTGACCCCTGAAATAAGTACTTGGCCTTATTATTTTTGAGGTGCCGGAGGCAGCAAGTGTGGTCACCTGATAGCTGCTGTTGTGTTGCAATATTTTGGGGGAGGGTTTATTTTGGGGGGGAGGGCTTATTTTAGTGCATGTACTCAAAATCCCAATTGAGCTTGTTATCTGAGGTGATCTTATTTTCAGGGAAACATGGTAAGAATAAGGGGATTTCATTATATATAATTTATGTTGCTGTATTTTGGGTTACAAGCTGCTTCCTTTAACAATTGGTCAAGGTATTTATCAAATACTGAACATATAACATACACAGGCATAATGTAGTGGCAAAAAAGAATTTCATTTTTCATATAGGGACATTTTGGAATAAATAAGGGGTTCAGGAGGAATGTTTCTGAGTGAAATTGAGTAAAGTTGTCTTAGTGACTAGATTTTAATTCCTGCTTTGTTTTCATAAATTTAGATGAGTGGAAAAGGTAAGAGGTTTACATAATTGTGTTTTTTTAAAGTTTGCATGATTATCTCAGGTCTGAATGAAAATTGTTGCCATGGAGACAGAATGGAGAAAGGATGCTAGAAGTCCAGAAATGACAACAAGAATTCTCCTCTTAGGCACTCCAGCTTAGCTTGCCAGAAAAGGTCCAGAACTGATTGTTATGCTTATCAGAGCGCCTATAGAAAAGGATGTGAGGAAGTATTTGAAGACTGTGGCACTTGGTCAGCAATCTTTCTGAACTCTCTAAAGAAATCTGCCTATACTGGGAATAAAAAAAATGGGTTGATTTCCCTTCACTTAAATATATGATAGAATCTATTAGGTTGCAGAAGAATTCCAACATTTTTCCCTTGAAGCTTACATTGATGCACACTTCTGTTCAATCATATCCATCTACAAAGTTGGCAGATGTTTTCCTAGCCCATAGGTAGGAAAAACATCTACCAAAGTCCAAAATCCTTCAGTGGAAATTTGAATCAGACATTAACCTGAAGACCAAATGCAAAACTGAGCACCCAATATGGTTTTTGTTTCTATTTGTGAGAAAAAAAAGTCAGGGTGATGAATAACACATAATCTTCATTGTATCAGTAGTGCAGAGATTATAGGAAAAGGCTACAATTCTGCATACTGAATAGTTAAATCTATTGTTGGAAATAACAACAATTGGAAAAATTTGAGAGCTTGGGAAAAATAATATATTAAAAATCAGCAATATATCATACAAGAATTTCTCTGCATATTTTCATAAATATTTTTTTGAGAAAAAGTTTTATTGCTTTTTACAAAATTTTAAAAATAGGAAAAAGGTATAAGGTATTAAAGAGATATTTTGAGGACAATTGTATCTTCCTCTCCCTGACCTCCAGTGGGCGGAGCTGTGGCCCCTCCCGTTCCCCCATTTTCATCCTCCAGGATTGGGGAATGTTTTTTAAGAAAGGCTTCCGCCTCTGCAATTGTTTTAATTCTTACTCTCCCCCCCCCCTCCCAGAACACTAACATTCCCTCGGGCATCAACCACTTGAACCACACCCCCTTTTTATATAATCTTTTTGATAAGAAGGAATATTTCCTTCTTATTTCTCTAATCTTTTTCGGGATCTGTTTCAAGATGGCAATCTTATTCTGTTGATATATCAAGGGACCGTCTCTCTGTGCTCTCAGGATCCCATCCCTTGTTGACCTTCTTACAAATTTAATATGTATCTCTCTGGGTACTTCATTTATTCTGGCATATGCTGAATTAATTCTATAGATCAAATCGAAGTCCCCCCAAATATCTTCTTTGCTCCTTTTAGTATAGTCTGCTAACATCGTACACATTAAATCTTTTAAATTCTCAGAGCTTAATTCAGGAACATTTTGAAACCTTAAAAAGTAAGACATCCTTTCAAAATCCATCCTAGACATATGACCAGCTAAATCCACAATTTCTCTTTGAGAATTTTTTATCTCTCCCTTCATCTCAGCCGTCCCCCCCTCCAGTCCATCAATTCTTTGTTTGTTTTCCATTAGTGCTTTCTGTGTCTCCAAAAGTTCCAATTTTGAGCTAACATTGTCTTTCCGGATTTCTTTTATTTCTTTCATGATGTTTTGAAGAGTTTCCTCTATTGCTGATAACTGTGTAGCTTCCACCTCTGTTTCTTTGGATAACATTGAAGTAATCTTAGGTTGATGTGGCTGCTTTTTTGAAGCCATAATGAAAGTATTAATAATAATAATAATAATAATAATTTTTAATTTGTTGACCGCTCCTCTCCCCACAGGGACTCGGAGCGGTGCACAGGGAAAAACTAAAACAATAAATATACAAACACATTAAAAACAAATTAAACATATACCTGTGCTAAAATACCCCATTGAAATACTAAAATTCCCAGTTAAAACAACTAAAACCCCATAGAGAGAGACTACCCTAGGCCGGCCAAGCAGAAAAGATGTGTTTTTAGTTTTAGACGGAAGGAGCGGAATTCCGTGGTCGTTCTAAGGTCGGGGGGAAGGTCGTTCCAGAGGGCTGGGCCCGCCACAGAGAGAGCCCTTCCCCTGGGCGTCGCCCGCTGACAAAGTCTAGTGGACGGCACCCGGAGAAGTCCCTCTCTGTGGGAGCGAATCGGCCGTGAGGATGTATGAGGCAGGATCCGATCCCGCAGATAGCTAGGTCCCGAGCCATGGAGCGCTTTAAAAATGATGACTAATACCTTGAAGCGCACCTGGAAGACGACAGGCAGCCAGTGCAGCTCGCGCAAGAGCGGTGTTATGTGGGTAAACCTGGAGGTTCCCAGAATTGCCCGCACGGCTGCGTTCTGGACCATCTGAAGTCTCCGGGTGCACCTCAAGGGAAGCCCCATGTAGAGAGAGTTACAATAGTCCAGTCGGGATGTCACGAGAGCATGAGTGACTGTGCGAAGGGCGTCCCGATCCAATAGGGGGCGCAACTGGCGAACCAGGCGAACCTGGTAGAACGCCCTCCTGGCCACGGCTGTCACTTGATCTTCCATGAACAGCCGGGCATCCAGGAGGACACCCAAGTTGCGCGCCCCATCCACAGGGGCAAGATGTTCGCCCCCTATGGCCAGCGATGGAGTCAGCTGGTTGAATCGGGCAGCCAGAAACCACAGCCACTCGGTCTTGGTCGGGTTGAGCCTGAGTCCGTTACTTCCCATCCAGATCCGCACGGCTTCCAGGCACTGGCACATCACCGCTACGGCATCGTTGGGGTGGTTTGGGGTAGATATATACAGCTGTGTATCATCAGCGTAGAGGTGGTACTCTACCCCAAAACCACGGATGATCTCACCCAGCGGCTTCATATATGTGTTGAACAGGAGAGGCGAGAGGACCGACCCCTGAGGCACCCCACATGTGAGGGGTCTCGCGGTCGACCTCTGCTCTCCTGTCAACACAAATTGCGATCGGCCAGATAGGTAGGAGGAGAACCACCGTAAAACGGTGCCTCCCACCCCCAACCCCCCCAGCCGATGCAATAGGATACCATGGTCGATGGTATCGAAAGCCACCGAGAGGTCTAATAGGACCAGGATGGAGGAACAACCCCCATCTCTGGCCCTCCAGAGATCATCGACCAACGCGACCAATGCTGTCTCGGTGACGGCATTGGTCAAAAATTAAGTTCTTGTCACTAATATGGCGTCTGTTGGAGAGGTAGTCCGTGAGGCGAGAAGAGAGTAAAAGTCAATATCCAAATTCAAAGTCCAATTTACTTACAATCCAGAGAGAGAACAATTTTTAAAAACAATCAAATAAAGAAAAAAAAAGAAGGCACATCTGGGAAGGGTCCTAATAATCAGTTACATTAATCCACTGGTAAAAAATTCAGTCCCGAAGACGAGGGAGTGTCAGCAAATTTCAAAGAGAAGTATTTCTTGCTGAGAACAAAGGAACGCCATCTTCCCCGCCCCTCTGGAAGCCGCGGAGAGCTAGTGAAAGTCCATATCAATTGTTGCAAGACAGAGATACAAAGTATCGTTAAGAATCTTCAAGTGAAAGACTTTCATTTGTAGTTTAAAAATCGGATGTTAATTTCTCCACCTCCCCAAGCCTGGGGAACATTTCAAAACGCCGCTTTTTTTTCCTTTTCGAGGAGGGATTTTAAAAACTCCCTCCTCCTTCTTCTTTTAAAATGAAAGTTGAAAGCATTAATTTAAAATCACTCACAATCCACTCTGTAGCCATGAGCCTCGGTGTTGCCTTCAGCCCCAGCTTTTCAGCCCATCTTTAATTGCAGCAGCTGTTCCGGCTCTCCATCGGCGAAGGGGACGAAAAAGGAACTCCCCCCCCCCCGCGACTCGTTCTCCGGCGCCTAGGACGAGGCGGGAGCCACCCCCTCGACCGCCGTCGAGGTGGGGGGACTCACCGCGAGCCGTCCGTGCGGTGGGGGCTCTTTAGCAAGAGCCCCCTGCCCCCGAAGGCGCCGCCGGAGCAACCAAGCGGCGGACGAGTCAAAGACCCGACCGTCGCCTCCGGCTAACCGGAAGGAATCCATATTTTCATAAATTTAATGTATTGCTTCATTGATTTATTTGAGCAAATCCTCCTTTTATTTTTCACTTGTGAAATTGCACTAATCAAGGAACAAGATTCTCAGATTCAAGCTTATTCCAAGAAATACCAGGTATGCCAGAATAAAAAGGATTATATAGAAGAGAGATAGCAGAATAGCAGCAATGAATGTACCATATTTTTCGGACTATAAGACACATAGGAGTATAAGACGCACCAAGGTTTTGAGGAGGCAATTTTTTTAAAAAAGTAGGTAGCTAGATAGAGGGCTAGAGAGGGAGAGAAAGAAAGGGAGGGAGGGAGGGAGAGAGAGAGTAGTTAAGTAGGTAGGTGGATAAAGGGCTAGAGAGAGAGAGAAATACAGTAAGTAGGTAGGGAGAGAGAGTATAGTTAGGTAGGTAGATAAAGGGAGGGGGGAGAGAGAGAGAAATACAGTAGGTAGGTAAGTAGGGAGAAAGTGTGTATAGATAGGTATGTAGGTAGAGGAATAGAGAGAGAGAAATAGAGAGAAAAATACAGTAGATAGGTAGGGGGAGAGAGTAGGTAGATAGATAGATAGGTAGATAGAGGGGAGAGAGAGTGAAATACAGTAGATAGGTAGGGAGAGAGAGTGTGTAGATAGGTAGGTAAAGGGATAGAGAGAGAAATAGAGAGAGAGAGAAATAGAGAGAGAGAGAAATACAGTAGATAGGAAGAGAGTGTAGATAGGTAGGTAGAGGGATAGAGAGAGAGAGAGAATGCAATAGAGAATGGGAGCGAGAGAGAGGTAGATGTATCCAGGTGTATGTGCTGGAGAAGGAAATCATTAATCATCAATTGCCTCTGCAATTGTTTTAATTCTTACTCTCCCCCCCTCCCAGAACACCAACATTCCTTCAGGCATCAACCATTTGAACCATACTCCTTTTTTATACAATTTTTTGGACAAGAAGGAATATTTCCTTCTTATCACTCAAATCTTTTTCGGGATCTGCTTCAAAATAGAGATCTCTTTCTGCTGGTATATCAAAGGGCCTTCTCGCTGTGCTCTCAGAATCTCATCCCTTGTTGACCTTCTTACAAATTTAATATATATCTCTCTGGGTACATCATTTATTCTGGCATATGCTGAATTTATTTTATAAATCAGGTCTATGTCCCCCCAAATATATTATTTACTCTTTTTGGTATATTCTGCTAAAATTGTGCTCATTAAATCTTTTAAGTTTTCTGAATGTAATTCGGGAACATTTTGAAACCTTAAGAAGTAAGACATTCTTTCAAAATCCATTCTAGACATATGACCAGTCATATCTGTAAATTCTTTTTGAAATTCCCTTATCTCTTCCCTCATCTCAACTTCCCCACCCTCCAACCCATCAATTTTTTGTTTATTATCTGTTATTGTTCTTTGTGCCTCCAACAGTTTGAGTCTTGAGCTTATCATGTCTTTCCGGATCTCCTTTATTTCCTGCATTATGCTTTGAAGCATTTGATTTATTGATGCTTGCTGAGTGGCCTCTCCTGTATCCTCTTTTTGCAACTTTGCAGTGATTTTTGTTTGTTGAGAGAGAGGACTGGCTCTTGTAGAAGCAGGAGTGAAAAGATATTTTCCAGTCGGGGGCTTTCTCGCTGCCATTGTCAAAGTTTTAGGTTCTTATTGTTAAAGATGGTGTCTGGTGGGTGAAACAGTCCGTGAAGTCTAAGAAAAGGCAAAGTCTGTATCAAAGTTCAAAATGGGTGCTGTATAAACTCCAGAGAAACAATTGTAAACTCCAATCCAACCAAAAAGAAGAAGGGCACACAATGGGAGAAACACTGAGAGTCACTTGAGTTGGCTCTGCATATAAATTTTTTAGTCTTGTAAAATTGAAGGAATGTTCAAATCTCAAAAAAGGTTTTCTGCTGGGAACAAAGAAGCGCCATTTTCCCGCCACTTTGGTGGTCTTGAAGAATTCATAAAGTTCCATTTCCACTCAGATACAAAGTCTCAAACAGCAATTCCATATATGGTAATACTTTCGCTTTTAGCTTATAGAGAGTCGGATGTTAGCTTTCTCTCTCTCCCCAAGCCCGGGGAGCATTTTAAACTGTCACTTTTTTTCCCAAGGGGGATTTCTACAAATTCCCCCCTCTATTTTCCTTTTTAAAAAAGTTGAATACATCAAGCCAAAATCTTACAATCCACAAAGTTCTGAGCCTCGGTACGGTTCTCCAGCTCCGGCATTTCAGCCCGTCTTTTAAACGTCCGTGGTTCCAGTGCTCCTTCGGTGAGAGGACTTCCCCCCCCCCCTGCATTTCTCTTCCAGCTCCTGGGGCGAAGCGGGAACAGCCCCCACCGACTGCCATCTTGGGGGGGCCTCCTGCCGCCGCTCGTACAGTGGGGATTCTCTACAGGAGCCCCCTGACCCCGAAGGCGCCCACCATAAGAAACTAAGTGGCGGACGTGTTTTCAACACGTCCGTCGCGTCGGGAAAGCCGGAAGCGATCTCGGGCTTGGTGATCTTGATGGCTAGGCCTGCTGGCTGAGTGCACAAGCCGCCACCAGGTTGTAGCGCTCGATCCCGGTGCTGGCTAGCACCACCCTGGCGCCGCAAAGGGTGACAGCAAAGGAACAGCCGCCGTCCTGCAGGAGTAGCGCACTCACTTCCAGAGGCACAGGTGAGTAGTGCACCAAGCGCATGGTCGGCTTCAGCGCTTCCTGCAGCGCCAAGGCCAGCTCGGGTTCCTTCTCGCCCGGGCGGCTGCAGGCGCCACAGCCGGAGAAAGGCACGTAGCAGAAGTCATACACCAGATGGCTCCGTTGCTCAGACAGGGCGCCAGACCCACCGCCGCCACCCACTTTGCACAGCCTAACCACAGAGCAGAGGACTTAAGTGCCTCTGTCCAGCTCCACATAGGCTGAGCACTCACTTTACAATGTCAGAATATTGCCCTCAATAATCCTTATTTAAATTACCTTGGAAGGATAGCCAGATCTAATTCCAGGCTGTGGGAAGATTTAGCTTGCAAAATATGCATTCTAACTACTGCACCACCAGAAGTGTATATAGAAAGTATTCTCCTATTTAAAATATTTGTAAGGAGAGGGGTAAGGATGAGGTTTACTGAGCTTCCACTAGAGATAAATAAATTACCAGAGAAACCGGAATAGGCAACTATGAAAGTTGAAAAGCTCTTTTTTAATTCAGGGAAATGCAGGCTATTAAATCTAAGTTAGATTGAGCAGAATTTACACTCCTTTAGACTTATTAACTGGAAAGTGGATGAAAGTCTTCCAAGTAGAATTTAACAAGCATAGAAAGCTTGTTAAAAGTGAAGAGGAAGAAATACTGCAAGACTGGGTTATTCAACATAGATTGCCCTGCTAAGGATCAAAGATTATGAAAAATGTTATCAGTCGAAGAAGCCTGTCAGCCTAACTCACAGATGGAAAATGACCAACTTGCTTTAAGTCTAAATGAGAATTAAGTATAGTTATGAAACAGATCGATATACCTATGTACCTGTACCAGAAGCTGAAAGAAGAGATAAACATAAAAATTCATGACTTGAAAAGGAGGGAGTGGGGAAGAGCAAGGAACAACCTGTAGCCATCCTATATCACTATACTTCTGGAAGCATCATATCTATTCTCACTGTTTACCCTGGCTCCTCAAAATAAAGGTCTTGGACCCCACATCCCATTTGCAGAAGCAAATATTACCCGCAATATTTGCCGGGAGCAGAGAAACTATTATTATACCGATCAAGCAATACAATTGGCCCATATTAAAATAATATCAGCAAAAGGTACCTGAGTGATGTAAATAATTTTGTGCAGCTGAACTAGAATCTGTTGAATAGGATCACTGATCTGACGCACCTTCCGTTGTGACACAGCAATCCCAGCTGATGCTGCAGAAGATAATGTTATAGTCAGCAATGAAAATCAATTTGCTGGTTTCAGTATTTCTCTCGAAGACAGATGCAGAAGCCAGGAAAAGGAAAAAGAGCAGAAAAGCATTTAGATCTTGCAAATTATAAAGAAATCTAGTATTTCCCTTCTTGTAACAATAGTTATTGAATTTTAAATATAAAACATTTTCCGTACTTTAGTTCTATTGAAATATTCATGTAGCAAAAGCAAAATATTAAAAAATGTTCAATAAAATTAGATGTAGGCCATACAAAGATTGTCAAATCACAACTTTACAATGCTTTTCAACATTCTCTAGGAGGTAAATATAAAAACCATTTTCAGCCTTCAATACCTGAATAAGGTTATTTTAGGTGTACACTACAACCACAAATAAACATCTACAAAGGAGTTCAGCTTTATTCATATTGTCAAGAACTGAGCAAATTCATATTTTCATTTTCTTTCTGACTCAGTATCACAGAATATGAATGAACATATGCTAAAAGACAGTAAAACATTTTTATTTTATAAGACAATTAAAATAGCAACTCTTGCATAATTTCTTAGCTTAAAATATATGTAAAGAATGGGGAAATATTTACAGTGTCTTCACAACAGGATCATAACAAGATTAGTTTATCTTCCAGTATTACGTTTATAATACAGTCAGATCATCATTATTGGATCCGCAATATGAATGCTTGTTTATGATTTTTTTCCTTGGTTGCTCCTTTATGTAAGATATATTCAAAGTCAGGCCTCATAGAAAATCACAGTATGTTCTATTAATTCTCTTTTCCCCCAGATAGCAATAGCACTTAAACTTATTTAAACCTCTTTACAGTGCTCTACAACCCACTCTCTGTGATTTACAGAATCAGCATATTGCCAGTTTGTGTTCTCATTTTACCCCTCTCAGAAGAATGGAAGGCTGAGTCAACTTTGAACCTGCCCCATACATCCCTTAGACCGATACGCTCCCACAGAGAGAGCCTCCTCAGGGTGCCGTCGGCCGGACAATGCCGACTGGCGACACCCAGGGGGAGAGCCTTCTCTGTGGCGGGGCCAGCCCTCTGGAATGACCTGCCCCCTGAATTACGTACCATCACCGACCTCCGCCTCTTCCGCCAATGTCTTAAGACATATTTGTTTCAACAAGCCGGCCTAGCCTAACCTCCCATGGGGACTTTTAGATAGTTTTAAATTGGGTTTTAAAATTTGGTTTTAGCGCAGGATAGGTTTATTTAATAGTTTTTAAATTATATTTATTGTATTTTGTATGCTTTTTAAATTTCCTGTGCACCGCCCTGGGTCCTCTGTGGAGAAGGGCGGGATATAAATTTAAATAAATAAATAAATAAATAAATAAATAAATAAATGGTGGGATTTAAACTGCCAAATTGCAGGCAGCCAGCAGCCAGCAGAAATAGCGTATAGTACTGTACTCTAACCACTATGCCAAGGGTCAGATAAAATATTACCATACTTAGGGAATGTTCAAACAAGAAAGGGTCACCAACCTGAACACTTAATACAATATATATTGTAAAAAAATCTATTGAGCCTAAGTTTTCATATACTCTATATATTATTGTTTGGCTGTCTTGAGTTTTAAACTTATGATAGCGGTGCAGAATTATTGCTGCAAGAAAAATGGGCATACCTTCACTGATAGGCCACTAATTCATATATTTAAATAAGGTAATAAAATATTATCTACACAAAAATTATTCACATAGATAGAAATGTAATATAGCTACTGAAATTAGAGAATACCTTTATATTTAATAACTTTGAGAGAAATAAACTGACACTCAGATAGTTAGAAGGTATTTTTGACTAGGGGAGTATTCTTAAAATTACAGAATTTACTGCGAATACAGATGTTGTTTTCAATATTTTATTATGTACTAGTCCAGGGATCCCCAATCTTTTTTGCACCAGGGACTGGTTTCATTTTAAAGAAAATTCTGCGGACCGGCTGGCGTAGAGGAGGAGGGGGGGAACAGGCGGCGCATGTGCACGCGGGGGGGTGAAGAATCGGCTCACTCGGCCCTCTAGGGCAGTGGTCGGCAAACTCATTAGTCAAAAGAGCCAAATATCAACAATACAATGATTGAAATTTATTTTGAGAGCCAAAACTTTGTGGGAGTGGCTCAGCGGTCATGTGACTGGATGGGCGTGGCCAACTTGGAAAATGTGGGGAAACTCACTTAACAACGGTCTTGCTTAGCAACCAAAATTTTGGGCTCAATTGTGGTCATAAGTTCTCTTTCATCTCTCTCCCACTTTCTTTTTCTTTCTTTTCTTTCTTCCCTTCTTTCTTTTTCTCTTTCTGTTTCTCTCTGTCTCTCTCTGTGAGTCTGTCTGTCTCTCTCTCTGTGGCTCTTTATCTCTCTCTCCCTCCCTCTCTCTTTCTGTCATTCTCTCTGTGTCTGTCCCTCTGTATCTCTGTGTCTCTCTCTCCTCCCTCCCTCTTATCTCTGTGTCTCTCTCCCCTCCCTTCCTCTCTGTCTCTCTCTGTCATTCTCTCTGTGTATCTGTCTGTCTGTCTGTCTGTCTGTCTCTGTGTCTCCCTTTCTCTGTCTCCCTACCTCCCTATCTCTGTCTCTCCCCTCCCTTCCACTCTGTCTGTATCTGTCTGACTCGCACTCACTCACTCACTCTCTGTCTCTCCCTCCCTCTCTCTCCGTCTCTGTGTGTCTGTCAGTCTCCGATTCCCTCCCTCCCCGTCTCTCTCTGTCTCTCCCTCCCTCCTTCCCGTCTCTCTCTCTCTGTGTCTGTCAGACTCTGATTCCCTCCCTCCCTCCCTCCGTCTCGCTCTTGCTCTGTGCCTCTGTCTGTCTGTCTGTCACTGTCTCTGTCCACAAAATACTGCGTGGAGGAGGGCGGGCTCTGTGGTGACGGCGAGGCCCTCTGTGGGGTATGTGTGTTCCCCTTCACATTCCTCGTCTTCCCCGATGGCATCCGGAGTGATCAGCGGCCGTGCAGAAACTTGCTGCTTTTCTCGCAGTGGAAAAGATAGGTGCGTGCACGTCCTGTGGAATTACAGCCCAAGTTCACATCGTTACGATTTCTCCAAGACTGTAATTGGGCAGGGCATGCGTGCGCCTATCTTTTCCATGGCGTGGAAAAGCGGCAAGTCTCTGCTGATGGTTCCGGACAGCATCCGGGGAGAGAAGGAACGTGAAAGGGACTCCCCCCCCGCAGATGGCCTCGCTGTCACCACAGATCCCGCGCTCCTCCACGCAATATTTTGTGGACAGTGACAGACAGACAGACAGAGGCACAGAGCGTGAGAGAGACGGAGGGAGGGAGGGAATCAAAGCCTGACAGACACAGAGAGAGGGGGGGAAGGAGGGACCATCAGCAGCCGCGCAGAGACTTGCCGCTTTCCCAGGTTGTGGAAAAGATAGGCGCATGCATTCCCCGCCCAATTACAGTCTCAGAGACTTCGTAACGGTGGGAACTTGGACTGTAATTCCGCGGAACTTGCATGCGCCTATCTTTTCCACGGTGTGGAAAAGCGGCGAGTTTCTGCATGGCCGCTGATCACTCTGGATGCCATCAGGGAAGGCGAGGAATGCGAGGGGACCTCGCCCCCTGCGGATAGCCTCGCCGGCAACGCAGAGACTCGCCGCTGCTTCACGTGGTATTCTGTGGACAGAGACAGTGACAGAGAGAGGCACAGAGAGAGAGAAAGACAGAGGGAGGAAGGGAGGGAATGAGTGAGAGACTGAAGAGCCACATTCAAAGGGCTAAAGAGCCGCATGCGGGGGGGGGGGAGTCGGCTCACTCGGCCATCTAGGGCTTCCAACGGCGCGAACAGCCGCACCTGTGCTCGCCCGTATCTGATGGGCACTCTGCCCAGGGGGCTGCCCCCTCCTCCCTAATTCTCCTCTCCGGCCCTGCGGCCTGGTTCCTATCAAGCCACGGACCGGCACCGGTCCGTGGACCGGGGTTTGGGGACCCCGGTACTAGTTTTCCCGGCCATGCGTTGCTGTGGCGCAGTCAGGAGGGACACAACCCTCATCAACTCGAGGGTGGAGTTTCTCCCCCTCTGTCTCCCCCTCTCTCTATCCCCCTACCTACCTACCTACCGTATGTCTCCCTCTCTCTCTATCCACCTACCGACTGTATTTCTCCCTCCCTCCCTCTATCTCTATAGCTGCCTGCCTACCTACCTACCTACCTACCTACCTACCTACCTACCAACCAACCAACCAACCAACCAACCGAGTATTTTATGTTATAAAGCATGACATAATACCTGTGGCCCACTGCTCTCTCTGTATCCATCTACCTACCTTTCTTATATTTCTGTTGCGTGTACATGGCACAGGTGTGACATCTACACAATTTCTCTCTATATATATATCATTGGTACTGTACTTTAAAGGAACGTTGTGTGAAAATTTGGAAGCAATCGGTGCAGTACTTTGGAGGTTAGCGGTTTTGAACAAACTCATTACATTTTATTTATATAGATTATTATTAACATGATGCATGTATTGGTTAGAAGACAACCTAATCTTACTTCTTATTCTGAAATAATAATAATAATAATAATAATAATAATAATAATAATAATAATAATAATAATAATAATAATAATAATAATAATAATAATATTTTATTTATAAACCGCCTCCTCTCCCCAAAGGGACTTGGAGCAGTGCACAGGGAAATTAAAAAACCAATATTGAATACATGAATAGGTAAATAGATAAAATACAAATTAAACAAAATTATCCCTGCGCTAAAATCCTCTGTATTAAAATTACGCTAAAAACCCCTAAAACCCTATTAAAAGACGGAGGACTAACCAAGGCCGGCAAAGCAAAAGAAGTGTGTTTTCAGTTTTTGACGGAAGGAGCGGAGGTCCGTAGTTTTTCTAATTTCGGGGGGAAGGTCGTTCCAGAGGGCTGGGCCCGCCACAGAGAAGACCGTCCCCTGGACGTCGCCCGCTGGCATAGCCTAGTGGAAGGCACCCGGAGAAGTCCCTCTCTGTGGGAGCAAATCGGCCGCAGGGATGTATGGGGCAGGATCCGATCCCGCAGATAACTAGGTCCCGTGCCATGGAGCGCTTTAAAGATGGTAACTAACACCTTGAAGCGCACCCGAAAGACAGGCAGCCAATGCAGCTCGCGCAAGAGCGGTGTTATGTGGGTAAACCTAGAGGTTCCCATTATTGCTCGCGCGGCTGTATTCTGGACAAGCTGAAGTCTTCGGGTGCACCTCAAGGGCAGCCCCATGTAGAGAGAATTGCAGTAGTCCAGTCGGGATGTCATGAGGGCGTGAATGACTGTGCAAAGGGCATCCCGATCCAATAGGGGACGCAACTGGCGTACCAGATGAACCTGGTAAAACGCCCTCCTGGCCATGGCTGTCACTTGATCTTCCATGGACAGCCGGGTATCCAGGAGGATGCCCAAGTTGCGTGCCCCATCCACAGGGGTAAGGTGTTCGTCCCCTATGGCCAGTGATGGAGTCAACTGGTTGTACCGGGACGCCGGAAACCACAGCCACTCGGTCTTGGACGGGTTGAGTCTGAGTCTGTTACTTCCCATCCAGGCCCGCACGGCTTCAAGGCACTGGCACATCACCGCTAGGGCATCGTTGGGGTGGTTTGGGGTAGATATATACAGCTGCGTATCGTCAGCGTAGAGGTGGTACTCTGCCCCAAAACCACGGATGATCTCACCCAGCGGCTTCATATATGTGTTGAACAGGAGAGGCGAGAGGACCGACCCCTGAGGCACCCCACATGTGAGGGGTCTCGAGGTCGACCTCTGTTCTCCTACCAACACAAATTGCGATCGACCGGAGAGGTAGGAGGAGAACCACCGCAGTACGGTGCCCCTCACCCCCAACCCCTCCAGCCGATGCAATAGGATACCATGGTTGATGGTATCGAAAGCCGCTGAGAGGTCTAATAGGACCAGGATGGAGGAACAACCCCCATCTCTGGCCCTCCAGAGATCATCTACCAACGCGACCAATGACGTCTCGGTGCTGTGCCCGGGCCGGAAGCCAGACTGGCGCGGGTCCAGATAATCAACTTCCTCCAGGTGACGGGGAAACTGTTGTGCCACCACACTCTCTACAACCTTCGCCAGAAAGTGAAGGTTGGAGACCGGACGGTAATTAACCAATAATGCTGGGTCCAGAGAGGGCTTCTTCAGGAGGGGCCTCACCATAACCTCTTTAAGGGAGGCAGGCAAGAAACCCTCACTCAGAGAAGCGTTGACAACCTCCTGGAGCCAGCCTCGTGTAACCTCCCAGGATGCCAGTACAAGCCAGGAGGGACACGGTTCCAATAAACATGTGGTGGCTCGCAGTCGCCCACGTAACCTGTCCATATCTTCGGAAGTAACAGAGTCAAACTCTTCCCACAAAACTGTCTCAGGACCTGCCTCGGGGCATCCCACTGGGCCATCGATGGAGACTAACTCGCTCTGAATCTGAGCGATTTTATCCTGCAGATAAATCCCAAATTCCTCTGCTCTACCCTGTAAAGGGGCTTCCCGCACCCTCTGTTGAAGGAGGGAGCGGGTCACCCTAAACAGGCCGGCAGGGCGGTTATCTGCGGATGCGATGAGAGTGGCACAGTGATGACGTTTGGCCACTCTCAGCGCCACAAGGTAAGTCCGTAAATGGGCTCTCACCTGCGTTCGGTCAGATTCAGACCGAGTAGATCTCCATCTCCCCACATATGAGGGGCCTTGGGGCCGACCTCTTCCCTCCTGCCAACATCCATTGCGACCGACCAGAGAGATAGGACGAGAACCACCGCAGAACGGTACCTCTCAGCCCCAACCCCCCCCCCCCCAATTGGTGCAATAAGATATCATGGTCGATGGTATCAAAAGCTGCTGAGAGATCTAATAGGACTAGGATAGAGGAGCAACCTCTATCCCATGCCCTCCAGAGATCAAGATAAAGAAATAATCATTTTGAAACAGATTCCGAAAAAAATTAGAGAAATAAGGAGGAAGTATTCTTGTCTTCTTGTCTAAGAAATTATATAAAAAGGGAATATGGTTCAAATGGTTATTACTAGAGGGAATGCTGATCTTCTGGGAGGGAGACAAAGTAAAAATCAAAACATTAAGTGAGACGGAGGCTTTTATTAAAAAACATTCTCCCCAGTTGGGAGGTGAAGATGGGGGAACGGAGGGAGCAACAGCCCCTCCCGGGGACAGGGAAGAGGAGTCAATTGCAAAAAGACTTAGATCGCAAAAATGATTTTATTTGAAATACTATGGTAATTGTTGATACAAGATAAAATGGCAAAAAAAGACAATTGAATATATAGACTATACAATGTAATCTTTTTATATGTTTATCCTTTACTTTTAAAATTGTAAATTTATGAAGTTTTGGGAGGGCCACCACCAATGGCAGGGAAGCTACCAAAATGTTACCTTTACCCTATACCTTTTCCCTTGTAAACATTTTGAAAACCAATAAAATACTTTTCAAAAAAAAAAAGATAAGCCCATATTGGGTGATGGAATGATGAGTAAACCAAAGATGTGAAGGGGGGGAAAGGCCTGTGGGACATGGGAAATGAGCAAGCCCAAGCGCTATTGGTACTCCAAGGAACAGGAAACAGAACATGAAGTGTCTCAGGGAATGATGGAGGCCTTAAGAAGTCCAGGGCAGGTAGTCCTGAGCCTGCATTAGATCTCCCAAGCCTCCTCCACACCAATGCACTCTGTGGTCCACATAACAACCCAAATATTGTTTTCATGACTACAACAGGAAAAGCAAAGAATGTGGATTAGGTGAGATTGTCTAGCTTAATGGTCATTGTTAAATATAATTATTAGATTAGATTAGATTAGATTAGATTAGATTAGATTTATTGGATTTATATGCCGCCCTTCTCCCAAAGGACTCAGGACAGCGTACAACATAAGAAACACATAATACAAAAGTTAAAAAGATATTAAATAAAGAATCCAATGAGCAATAAGCAATAAATTAATTAACAATTTATACATTATGATATAAAATAAATTAAATTTGGAATTAAAATTAATAAATTGTTTTTTACGGCCAGGCTGGCTTGCTGAAAAAGCCAGCTTTTTAGGGCGTGTCGGAAGGACGGGAATTATGCGAAGCTCTGGGGGTAGCTCATTCCAAAGGGAAGGCGATCCCACAGAGAAGGCTCTCCCCCTGGGGGTTGTCACCCGACACTGTCTGGCTGACGGCACCCTGAGGAGGCCAATTCTGTGGGATCGTACTGGACAGTGGGAGGCTACCGGTGGCAGTAGGTGGTCTCGCAAGTAACCTGGGCCTAAGCCATGGACCACTTTAAAGGTCATAATTAGTACCTTGAATCGCACCCAGAAAACAACCGGCAACCAGTGCAGGCTACTTAAAAGGGGTGTAACATGGGAGCACCTAGGTACCCCTATGATAACCCACATGGCCGCATTCTGGACCAGCTGAAACCTCCAGGTGCTCTTCAAGGGTAGCCCCATGTAGAGAGCATTACAGTAGTCCAGGCGGGAAAGGACGAGGGCATGACTGACTGTGTACAGGCCATCCTGATCTAAAAAGGGGCGCAACTGACATACCAGGCGAACCTGGTAAAAGGCCCCCCTGGTCACAGCCTTCAGGTGTTCTTCTAAGCTAAGCACTAATCAGAAGGATTCCCATATTCCGGGCCCTCTCTGAGGGGGCTAAAGTTTCTCCCCCATCACCAAAATTGGAACAAGGTGAACAAATCGGGATGATGGGAACCACAGCCACTCAGTCTTGGAGGGATTGAATCTGAGCCTGTTCCTCACCATCCAGATCCGCACAGCCTCTAGGCATCAGGACATCACGTTGAGGGCATTATTTGGGTGGTTTGGGGTAGAGATGAAAAGTTGGGTATCATCAGCATATTGATGATACCGTACCCTGAAACCACGGATGATCTCTCCCAGCGGTTTCATATATATGTTGAACAGGAGGGGCGAGAGAACTGACCCCTGGAGCACCCCACAAGTGAGGGGCCTCTAGGTCGATTCCTGTCCTCCAGTCAACATGAACTGCGATTGATCCGACAGGTAGGAGGAGAACCACTGCAAAATTGTGCCCCCCACTCCCAACCCCCCAAGTTGTTGCAGTAGAATACCACGGTCGATGGTATCGAAAGCCTCCGAGAGGTCTAAAAGGACTAAGACAGAGGAACAGCCCCTGTGCTGGGCCCGCCAGAGATCATCAACCATCGCGACCAATGCAGTCTCCGTGCTGTACCTGGGCCTGAAAGCCGACTGAAATGGATCCATGTAGGCAGCTTCATCCAGGTACTGGGGGAGTTGACATGTTACCACACTCTCAACAACCTTCACTACAAAGTGAAAGTTGGAGACTGGATGATAGTTGGCTAAAGAAGCTGGATCCAGGGAAGGCTTCTTAAGAAGGGGCCTCACCACTGCCTCCTTCAGGGCGGTAGGAAAGAACCCCTCTCTCAATGAAGCATTGGTAATCGCCTGGAGCCAGCCTCGCGTCACTTCCCGGGAAGCCAAAATTAACCAAGAGGGACACGGGTCCAGCACACAAGGGGCAGCACTAAGTCTCCCCATAATCCTGTCCATGCCCTTGGGGGTCACAGGATCAAACTCATCCCAGATGGTCTTGACAAGATTTATCCCCATCGACTCACCCAAATCTACCCAGTCGGAGTCCAAGCCTGTCCGAATCTGATCAAAACAGACATTGTATTTTGAAACTTTAAACAAACAAGCTATTGTGCAATTTGGTAGCAATTATTCTCCTTACTTAAACTATTTTTGATAAGCAAATCGACAAAATATGCAGATTATAAACATAATGTAACTATGCATATCAAAACCAAAAATGTAACAGTCTTTTACATTAAATAATATCAGATTTTTTTCATGAAAACTGTATTAATTCAGGCGGAGATAACTGGCAAAAAGGTCTACTCAAGTGATAGGACATTACAAAGAATTCAATAAAAACCTTACAGCATTTACTGCTTTAGGAAATATCGATGAAAGTTCCAACCAAATTTACTCAAACCTCTAAATCCTGAATTAAAGGCTATATTATGTTACATAACATTATGTTACATCATGTGCTTTATAACAGCTACAAATTCATATATCTCCACATCTTCACAAAAGATAGCGTTTAGTTTTCTCCTGACTCTTTTGCATGCTCTAAATTATAGAAAAACAAATTTTTGTAAAACATTGGGATAAACAAAACATCTGAAAGTTTTCACTTCGTGAAGTACAATGAATTAGAAAACCAAATTTACAAGTGTTTTTACAGGTAGTCCTTGACTTATGACCAAATTGAGCGTAAAATTTATGTTGCTAAGTGAAACATTTGTTAAGTGAATTTTACCCAATTTTACAACTTTTCTTGCCACAGTTGTGAAGTGAATCACTGCACATGTTATGTTAGTAACCTGCTTGTTAAGTAAATCTGTCTTCCTCACTGACTTTGCTTGCCAGAAGTTTTCAAAAAGTGATCACATAACCCCAGGACACTGCGACAGTCATAAATATGAGTCAGTTATCAAGCATCTGAATTTTGATCATGTGATAATGGGGATGTTACAGCAATCTTAAGTGTGAAAAATGGTAATGCCACTTTTTCAGTGCTGTTGTAACTTTGAACAGCCATTAAATGAACTGTTGTAAGTCAAAGACTACCTGTATAAAGCATTTTCTTTCTTGTGGAAAAAATTATAACAACACTCTGTGCACTTGGAAAATTTGTAATATACATTAGGTGCCCTAATTTGCCCTTACATAATCTTTGACCTGCCATCCTAGCTGATGTACACCATCTTCTTGCTCTCACAGCTGGCTAAGTATGCTCAGCCTAGCCCTTTGAGAAGCAACTGCTGCACACACACGGCCTTCTTTCCAAGATCACGCACAGTGGTTTCCTTGTGAAACGTAGTGAAAAAGGCATCATGTGATCAGGAGCTGTCTTGTGAAAGGGCAAGCATGCCTTATCAACAGTGGGAGCAAGAAGATAACAAAAGTCAGCTGGAATAGTGGGGTGTAGGATAGCTGGAGCGCTGGAATGCAGGATGGCGAGAGTGACTATAATTGAGTTGTGGCTTATGCTGTGCTGCTGGAGTGATTGGCTTCTGGGGGTGCTGTGGCTTTCTGCTATGATTTTTGGATGGACGGTGCTTCCTATGGTGGTGTGGCTTTACAATGCATTGTTATGCCAACTGGGGCTTCCAGGGAAAGCTGAAGCTTGTTGCTGCAGCTCAGAGGCTTTTTGCAGTCTCAGAGCCACAGTGCACCAAGAGGCCCCTGTGCTGCAGCATGGTAAACAGCCCCAGAATTACAAAGTTCTGGGGTGCTTGCTGCAATACAGGATGCAGGGCAGCTAAAAGGTAGTGATGGGTAGGGGATATTGAACAATTACCTACTGTTCCTATCTAAAATTTTCCTTTGTCCACCTGGTTTCTTCATTCCATTTTTTTCTTGGACTGCTCCAATTAAACTTGGAGACTATTCTTTATCCCATCTTTTTCTATACTGTTAAGATTCCAGGTGGCTAAGAAGTTAGGTGGGTTTTTTTTTAAGGTTCCACGTAATGTTAGTTATGTAAGACTTTTTCTTCAATACAGCATCTCACTATTTATAACTTTTCTGTAAATCTATGTTCTATTCATAACTTGCTTAATGGTGAAGTGATATTTTTAAGTACTACCATGATCTTTCAGATTGCGCAGAATCACAGCAGGAAGGCTATGGGATTTCCACCCTGTCACTAACGAATCCTCTATTTTCTTAACGTGGGCCCTGAACATGAACGAAGGCGCTTTCAGAAGCAGATCAAGGGGCAGCAAAGCTGAAGAAATAAAAAAAAACTGCATGTGAAACTAACACAATTTAAAAATAAGATTAGAAGACATTCAAGATGGGAATCTTTTCAAAAATAGTGGCAGAAATGAAATTACCGGGTCTTGGTCTGAATCCTGGAATTCCAGTGTAATCTCTGCAAACACAGAAAAGGTATTAAGCAAGAATAATCTTTTAAATAACAATTGTGTGAGAAATTTAGCATGTAAATTGTATCAATGCCTGGAAAGAAAATCACCTGGGAGTCTTATAAATAATGACTCCCAATTTTATCAAAAGTTTACAAAGAAGCACACATATATTAAAAAGTCCTTATCCATCTTTCTTATCATGAAGTATTACTAGACGCTATGGCTGTGCATCTTCAAAGACTGTCTGAAAGAAATGTTCTGGTCCTTGTACAATCCAAAGTATTTAGAACCTCTCTGCTATTCCTTAAAACAGCCCTTCTTTTTTTTAATAATTTGTTTTATTTTTTAACATAAAAACATATAAAAAACATTATTCATCTTGTGCTTTGTACAACATGTTGTTCGGGTAAGCATTTTGTGCATCAGCACTTAAAATTACAAACATAGTTGTCAGTTATCCTTTATTACATATATATCACCTTATTTTCCATATAGTAACATTATTCTTTGTCAAATCAGTCTTTTTCCATAGTTATTCAATATATAATCCTTAAGTTTTTCTTTTTTCCAACCATTGATAAAACATATTCCATATTTTATAAAATTGTTCATTCTCCTGCTCTCTAATTTCAAATGTTAATCTACTCATTTCTGCACATTCCATGATCTTATGAATGACTTCCTCTTGTGAAGGTATTTTCTCATTTCTCCAATTTTTTGCAAATACAATTCTAGCGGCTGTCAGAACATTCACAATCAAATATTTCATGTTTTTATCAAGTACTCCTGATGTAATTCTAAGAAGAAAAAGCTAAGGTTTAAAGTCTATGTGCTTGTGTATCATTTTCTCCAGACATATGTGGATCATAGTCCAATAACTTTTAGCCTCCGAACAAGTCCACCACATATGTAATAAGAGGCAGGCGTCTGATGACATTTCCTAGCCCTTCTTAAAGGAGGAGTCTGCATCGCAACGATTCAACACTTGATCTCGCTCCTGCGAGATCATCGTCGATTCTTCTGCCACTGTACAGTCCAATTGGACCTAAACTATCCTGAAGGGACAGCGAAGATGAAGACGAATCTTTGCTGATCACAAGGACACTGCAAAGTCCCTGTTTGATACAAATGAAGGGCTTCAAATCCGCGGTAAACAGATAGCCCCCCCCAGGCTGGCAAAATTGCTGACGGCTCCAGAAGGAAAGAGACGAGAGTGAAGGTGGATTCTAGCTGGTGAGCTGTGTATTGGCTTAAAAGAGACTGCTTTAAATGAGTTTGCCCATAAGAATTTTTTAAACTAAGCTGAAACTTTAAAAAAACCCAAAAAACCAAAAATAAGTGGCCGAATTAAGCACTGGACGACTTGGTCAGTGGGTTATCACAATTTTTCAACTGATACTTTAAATGGAACCTAGAAAGAATTCTTAAAAGGAATGGAGTAAGTTTTTCCTCTTCTATTTTTTTTCTTATTTATAACCTATGGTCTGGGCTCGAGGTTGATGTTATGCAACGCCAGGTCCGTTATCAACAAGGCCCCCCTCATCCAGGATTTGGTATTAGAGGGGGAGCCGGACCTGGTGGGTGTTACGGAGACCTGGTTGGGCCACAAGGGGGGAGTGCCCCTCGTCGAAATGTGCCCACCAGGCTACCGAGCATTTCATCAGCAGCGAGCCCAAGGTAGGGGTGGGGGAGTGGCGGTTATTGTAAAGGAGGGTCTAGCTCCAAGGGAGACCGCTGTGCCGCAGATAGCTGGCTGTGAGGCCCTAGGTGTGAAGTGGGGCCTTGGGAGGCAGTTGGGCCTGCTGATTATGTACCTGCCTCCCCGCTACGTCTCAGCAGCCCTGCCCGAGCTCCTCGAAGTGATAGCTGAGATGGCGGTTGAGAGACCCAGGCTACTAGTCATGGGGGACTTTAACCTGCCATCGGTAGGTGAAACCTCTGAGATAGCTCGGGAGTTCATGGCCTCCATGACGGCCATGGACCTGACCCAAGTAATTCATGGTCCCACTCACACTGGGGGCCACACGCTGGATCTTGTTTTTATCTCCGGCCAGTGGAGAAGTGATCTGGGATTAGGGGAATTAACGATCACACCCCTGTCATGGACAGACCACTCTCTCCTTCGACTAGACTTCCCAACTGCCTTACTCCACCGCGGGGAGGCGGAACCAGAAGTACCAACATGGTTCCGCCCCAGGCTCCTGATGGACTCCGTGAGGTTCCAGGCGGAGCATGGGCCAATACCGAGGACCCTGACCAGCGACTCGACTGAGGACCTAGTGGCTGCCTGGAATAATGCAGCTACTGGGACCCTGGACTGGGTCGCGCCCTTGCGGCCTCTCACACGGTGCCGAACCTCCTTGGCTCCATGGTTTTCCGAGGAGCTGAGGGTGATGAAGCGCTGCAAGAGATGCCTAGAGAGCATTTGGAGATCCACTCGCGCCAAATCTGACCGAACACGAGTTAGGTCCCATTTGAGGACCTATCCCGTGGCAATAAGAGCGGCAAAATGTAATTATCTCGCTGCCCTTATCGCATCCGCAGATAACCGTGCTGCCGCCCTGTTCAGAGTGATCCGCTCCCTCCTTCAGCAGAGGCCACGGGAAGCTCCCCTACAGGGTCGAGCAGAGGAATTTGGACATTATCTGCAGGATAAAATCACTCAGATCCGGAGCAAACTGGCCTCTGATGAGGTTAGTCCCGGTGGGCAAGCAGAGGCAGGCCTTGAGACCATTTTATGGGAAGAGTTTGATCTTGTGACTTCAGATGACATGGACAGGTTGCTGGGGCGACTGAATGCTACCACATGTTTATTGGACCCGTGTCCCTCCTGGCTGGTACTGGCCTCCCGGGAGGTTACACGAGGCTGGCTCCAGGAAATTGTGAATGCCTCTCTGAGTGAGGGGTTTCTACCGGCCGTCTTGAAAGAGGCGGTGGTGAGACCCCTCCTCAAGAGACCTTCCCTGGACCCAGCATTGTTGATTAATTATCGTCCAGTCTCCAACCTTAGTTTTCTTTCTAAGGTTGTAGAGAGTGTGGTAGCACAATAATTCCCCCGACACCTGGAGGAAACCATCTATCTAGACCCACGCCAGTCTGGCTTCCGGCCTGGGCACAGCACAGAGACGGCATTGGTTGCGTTGGTAGATGATCTCTGGAGGGCCAGGGATAGGGGCTGTTCCTCTATCCTGGTCCTATTAGACCTCTCAGCAGCTTTCGATACCATCAACCATGGTATCTTATTGCACCGGCTGGAGGGGTACCGTATTGCGATGGTTCTCCTCCTACCTCTCCGACCGGTCACAATTTGTGTTGAGGCACCGTATTGCGATGGTTCTCCTCCTACCTCTCCGACCGGTCGCAATTTGTGTTGACAGGAGGGCAGAGGTCGACTTCGAGGCCCCTCACATGTGGGATGCCTCAGGGTCGGTTCTCTCACCCATCCTGTTCAACACCTATATGAAGCCGCTGGGCGAGATCATCCGTGGTTTCGGGGTAGAGTACCATCAGTACGCTGATGATACTCAGTTGTACATCTCTACCCCTAACCACCCCAACGATGCCATTGAAGTGATGTCCCAGTGTCTGGAGGCCGTACAGGTCTGGATTGGGAGGAACAAGCTTCAACTCAACCCGTCCAAGACCGAGTGGCTGTGGTTTTCGGCGTCTTGATATAGCCAGTTCCATCTCTGGCTATCGGGGGCGAGTCATTAGCCCCCGTGGAAACGGCCCGCAACTTGGGCGTCCTCCTGGATTCGCAGCTATCCCTGGATGACCATGTGATGGCCATGGCCAGGGGGGCTTTTTATCAGGTTTACCTGATACGCCAGTTGCTCCCCTTTCTAGATCGGGATGCCCTACGCACAGTCACTCAAGCCCTCATTATGTCCCGTCTGGACTACTGCAATGCTCTCTACATGGGGCTTCCCTTGATATGCACCCGGAGACTTCAGCTGGTGCAGAATGCGGCCGCATGGGGGATTCTGTGAGTCTCACGGTACTCCTGGGTAACACCTCTCCTGCGCGAGCTGCACTGGCTGCCTGTGGTCTTTCGGGTGCACTTCAAGGTGTTAATTACCATCTTCAAAGCGCTCCATGGCACGGGTCCTGGCTATTTGCGAGACCGCCTCCTACCACACACCTCCCTTCGACCTGTCCGCTCCCACAGGGAGGGCCTCCTCAGGGTGCGGTCTGCCGGTCAATGCCGGCTGACGACTCCCAGGGGAAGGGCCTTCTCTGTGGCGGGTCCGGCCCTCTGGAACGACCTGCCCCCCGATCTTCACACCATTACTGACCTGCGCCTCTTCCGTCGGATGCTTAAAACACATTTTTTCCATCTGGCCGGCCGGGCATAGATTAAGGGTTTAATTTTAAAGTTAATATTTTAGTGGTCTTAATCATTTTTAGCACAGATTGTACTATTTAATCCTATTTTATATTATATGTATGTGTTGTGGTTTTTATTTTTTCTGTGCACCGCCCTGAGTTCTATCATGGAGAATAGGGCGGTATATAAATTTGAAATTAAAAAAAAAATCTCTTCTTTTTCACTAGTTGGTGTGACTTTTAAAAAATTTTCCTCTTCTTTCTACTACACTTAAGAATACGATTTCTTTTTGAAACAACTAAGATATAAAAAGAAACAAGAAAAATTGTAATGATTGAAACAACAGAAGGGAAAATGGTGCTGCTACTTGCAAGTTAAAGTATGTGGATTACAAACAACATATGTTCAAAGAACTGCAGTTTGCTTAAAAGTGAAAGGAGAATTGCTTTTTTTTTCTTTATAAATGTTTTTTGTGATAAAAGTTTTTTTTTATTTTTCCATTTTCATAACATACAATCAAATGTTTATTCTTACATGGTCAGCATCGTATTTTGTTATTCAATGTTTACATCAATTCACCTTACAATCACCTCCCGAAAAACGATTATTGGCTCTTCTGCTCTTTATACACCGTATTTGTACCTTATCCATCACTTTCCTCTTCCTCTCTCCTCCCTATCTCATTTTTCCCCTCTGTTCCTTTCTCTACTTCCCTTCTCTCTTCCACTCTCTCTTTCCACTCCTCCTTTCTCTCCTCTTCTATCCTCCTTGCCCTCTCTCATCCCTCTCTCCTTCCCTTACCTCCCTCCTCTCTTTCCACTTCTCCTTTCTCTCCTCCTCTTCCTCCCTCCTTGCCCTCCCTCCCATCCCTCTCCTCTCTTCTACTCTCTTTCCACTTCTTCTTTCTCTCCTCCTCTTCCCCCTCCTTGCCCTCTCTCCCATCCCCCTCTCCTTCCCTTACCTCTCTCCTCTCTTCCACTCTCTTTCCACTCCTCCTTTCTCTCCTCCTCTTCCCCCTCCTTGCCCTCTCTCCCATCCCTCTCTCCTTCCCTTATCTCTCTCCTCTCTTCCACTCTCTCTTTCCACATCTTCTTTCTCTCCTCCTCTCCCCCTCCTTCCCTCTCTCCTGCAAAAACAGGTTTTATTTCCCTCTCTCCCCCCACCCCCTCCCTGACTTCCCAGAGCAAAATACAGGATATAACATCTAACAATCATCTGGTAACATTAACTAACTATCTGTAATTCCCAATCCCTTCCTTGACCCTTTAATTCCTCTTTTTTCAATTATATATAAATATAAATACATTCCACTTCCATTCATTCATAAACTATTTTAAACGTGTTAGTCTTATATTTGTTTTGGATATATTCAATCCATCTTTCCTATTCTAGTAAATATCTTTCTTGAGAATAATCTTTCAAGTATGCTGAGATTTTTGCCATTTCCACTAGGTTGACTAATTTTAATGTCCACTCTTCAATAATCGGCAAATCTTCCTTCTTCCAGTATTGCGCCACCAAACGTCTAGCTGCAGTTATTAAATTTAATATCAATTTAGACTCTATAACCATACAATTTGTTGTTATACCTAACAAAAACAACTGCGGGGTAAACTTAATCCCCTTTTTCAAAATATTCTGCATGATCCACCATATTTTTATCCAAAATGCTTTGATTTTCTTACACATTAACGTTCCACGTTAGAAATTTAGGTGCCATTCTTGGCACCTTGAAGCTTCTGGATCAAAATTTGAAGTCCCTCCTGCAACTTCTTCGGTCTTGCCCCTCCCACGTCCTCTGTTTTGGCTTTAGAAAGGTCCTGAACCTGCACCTGGGCCTCTTTACGCTTAGAGGCAGCTCTCGTTTGTCTTTGATTTTTTCGGTCTTCTATTTTATCCCCTGTTTGCAGGGGTTGAGCAAAAGCTGGCAGTTGCAATAAATCTTCTTCAGATGGGAAAGCCCCTCCTTCAGCTTGCAGTTGCTTACCTCCCTTACCCCGCCTTTCCCCCCCTCCTCTCATTTCTGAAGATGCTGGGCATTCAGCCTTCAAAGTAGTCGTATAGAAATCTCTTGCCTTCCAGATTGAGTTAAGGCGGTACCTTTCTCCCAGGTAATCCACTACTAATATAACTGGAACATCCCATCTGAACTGTATCTGTTAATTTTTAAGTTCCTCCACCAAAAAAGAAAAATCCTTCCTGTCTTTTAGCATCTTTTGGGGAATTTCTTTCAGTACTAAAACCTCTTGTCCTGCCACTTTAAATTTACTTTTGTACGAAGCTTGTAGAATTTTGTTTCTCATCCTCCTCGTTTAAAATAAATTACAATGTCTCTTGGTAGTTGCCTCTGTTTGGCAGTCCAATAATTTACTCGATATATTTTATCAACTTGAAGTTCCCAATCATTTTGTTGTACTCCGGTTGTCCGGGCAAAAGCCTCTATAAAAAATGCTCTTAAGTTCTCTCCTCTATTTTCTTTGAGACCTCTGATTCTCAGGGCAGATTCCATAACTTTATATTGAAGTATAGTCAGCTCATCTTCTGTCTTCCCCATCTTAGTTTGAACCTCAGCCATTTTATTTTCCAAATTCATATTAGACTAGTTAATTTCTTCCACCCTTTCATCCAGCATTGTCATATGTTTTGTCAGGCCCTGGAGTCCCATAACAATATCTTCTCTAATTTCAGGAGGCTTGGGACTCCCAAACTGGGAGCTCTATTATCATGCCTCAATTTTAATTTGGGTCAAGGACTGGGTCACCCTAATAAGGGGACGGATATTAACAATCGAAGGCTATGATTTGCTTCAGGGTTGGCACTCATCCCTTTGGCCCAAAAATAATAGACAACCTAAAAGTTTCATCACCCATCACACTAGGGCGACCCTCTTTATGACATGGCAGAAAATTAAACAATTACTATACACCCAAATCCCAAGATGATTAGCCCCAATTGAAGCAGTAACCTATCCAACTGTCCACAACCCAAAGAGAAACCTAACATATGAAAATTTGATAGACAAAGGGGGCAACATCAGAACGCGGACAGACTTACAGCTAAGGGGTTGGAAGATAGACTGGTGGTCATATACTCAGGCAGTATCTAAATTCAACAAAGATAAACAAGAATTCAGAATATATTCAACAAATCAAGATATCGATAAGATCCTGTGGGACACACCGACAAAATTTATCTCTAAGGTTTATAAATTGTTACTGCAAAGACATATTGGTGAAGAAATAATTAAATGTGCCATGATTGCCTGGGGGAGGAACATAGGGAGGAATATTAAATTAGAAGAATGGCAAACAATTTGGGGTAAAACTATGAAAATGATCCTGGCCTCCTCCTTTAAGGAAAACTCATACAAAATACTTTACAGGTGGTACTTACCACCGGCCCGAATTGCACACATGTTCCCAAATTCCTCAGACAGATGCTGGAAATGCAAAACGGCCAGGGGTACGTTCTTTCACCAATGGTGGACCTGTCCAATTATTACTCAACTTTGGAAAAAAATACAAGTCTGGCTCCTGGAAATAGTAGGTATCAACTTTCCCCTCAAACCTGATTTATATCTCCTAGGCATTAAGCCAAACGAAATCCAAAATCAAGACTGCTATCTTTTCACTCATATTACAACAGCGACTAGGATGGCCATTGCGCAACATTGGAAAAATATCAACCCACCAACAGTGTGTTTATATCAAAAATTTTTAATTGCGCAGAATCTGATAAGCTAACATATATTCTAAAAGACAAGTCAAACTCAATTTATGCCCAATTCTGGGGAAAATGGTATATATGGTATAATAAGAGAATAATGGATACCAAAGAAATTAATTAGATAAAATAATGGTGAAATATATACGAGGAATAAACAAGGAAACAGTGAACTTGAGACAATTTCATAGATATATATGTAGACATCTAAGCACAATTGTAAATAATAATTGATGTTAGACTGGGACAAACATATTTCTTAAATTAGGGGAGTAGTTATACCCCCGGTATGTCCTTTTCTCCTTCTTCTCTTTTTCTTTTCCTTTCTTTCCTCTACTTATGTATGTCTCTCCCATTACCCCTATCCTATAGTTGTTAAGTGTTTGATTTTATATTTATATTAATAAAGACTTTTTTTTAAAGAATATCTTCTCTAATTTCTTTATTTCTGTTTTCCATAATATCTTTAATTTCAATCATATCTTTTTTAAACTTTTCCTCCAAAATTGTACTTTGCTGCTTTAACATTTCCTTTAGAACTTCCACAGTTAATACTTGCGGGTTTGTTGGCGTAAATGAAATTTGTGGTGTTATTGTGGCCAGTGAACCTCCCATACTCTTTAACGTACTGGGCTTTGATAGTTTGAAAGCCATTTCCCCCCTCTCACAACGTAACAATTACAATCGTTTCCTGTACTCTGTTAGAGTTCAGACGCCATTTGCTTTCTCATACTCAAGACAGTCTCGGAAGGAAGAATCCCAAGTACGGAGTTAAAGCTTAATACTTGCAAATGCTGGAACTCCTGCCTTGCTCTGCCTGCATTATTTTCCAGCTGTATTCAAAATATGTTTGCAGAGACTTCCGCTTCTGCCCTCCAACGGCGACGGATGGGTCCTTGACTCATCCGCCGCTTTGTCCTTTTTTCTGCCCCCCCACGGGGGCGAGACGCCCCATCTTGGGGGTCTCCCGTAGGGTTGGCTTGCTAGGGACGCCCCCTTCCCACGGCGGTGGGAAAGCGACCCTTGTCTTTAGCCTAGGTGACGAAAGGCTGGCTGCGGGGGGGGGAGACGTCTGTCTCCACCTTCGCCAATGGAGAACGGAAAAGTTGCTTAATTTTGGAGTGAGCCAGACGTCCGGGTCGGAAGGCTCTCCCGAGGCTCGGCTGCAAGGTGGTGAGTGTGCTTTTATCTGCTATTTTATCTCCGATGGCAGCGCTGGACTAAAAAGCTTGGAGGGGTGTGTTTTTTTCGTTAAACCCCCCCTCGGATTTAAAGCGGCGCTTTGAAATGGTTCCTCATTGCGAGGGACGGATTTTTCTCTATGCAGTTTGCCTGGAACTTAGTGAAAGCGAGTGAAAGTGATCTGCGGCTTGTTCGATTGGCTTGTTTCAACTTATTTCTTTGTTACTTTTTCCGGCTGGCTCCCAGCTTGGGCGGTGGAAGATGGCTTCTCTCCGCTCCTGAATGACTATTTTATTTATGGAAAACTACCAGCATCTTCTTGTAATTTGGACTTCCTCTTGCTATTAATGAAGAACTTTTTTGGATTAATTGATTCCCTGTCTGGAGTGCCTTTTTTTTATTATAACTATTGATTTGGGAAAGTGTTTCTCTACTGGTTCCTGAACTTTTTTACAACCTTGATTTGAAACTTTTACCTCCTGATTTGTCTCAACGGCTCCACCCAAAAAACGCCATTTTAGTGGCACTGACTCTAACAGTTAACCTTGGCACAAAAATCAGAATTGGCAGGATTGGAACAAAGATTGTCTTCTCTGGAATCTGTTATACAAACTTTGGTACAGGAAATTAAGGCGCAGAGAGAAGAAAATAACAACTTTAAGAAGGAACTCCTGGAAACTCGTAATCAAGTGAAGGAGAACATACAGAAGACTGAAGATCTGGAAGGGGGGCTAACTGAGGCAAAGGGAGAGCTTAAAAATGTCAACAGTGAGGTGGGGGAATTAACTGGGCATATGTCTAGGATGGATTTCGAAAGGATGTCATATTTTTTAAGATTTCAGAATATTTCTGAAGAATCTGGTGAATGCTTGCCTGAACTCATGAGCACAATTTTAGCAGACTATTTACATAAACCTAAAGATGAGATCAGGGGGGACATTGACCTAGTCTACAGAATAAACTCAGCATATGCCAGGATAAATGAAGTACCCAGAGAGATACACATTAAATTTGTCAGAAGGTCAACCAGAGAGGGAATTTTGAGGGCGCAGAGAGGGGGTCCTCTAATTTACCAACAAAAGATTGTCGCTATCTTGAAGCAGGTCCCAAAAAAAAATCAGAGAAATGAGAAGGAAATTTTCCTTATCTAAAAAATTGTTTGATCACGGGATCTGGTTCAAGTGGGCGATGCCCGAAGGGATGCTGGTGTTCTGGGAAGGAGGAAGAGTGAGAATTAAAACAGTTGCTGAGGCGGAAGCCTTTATTAAAAAACATTCCTCTGTCCTGGGCGAAGATCCAGGGGGGGCGGAGGGGGCCACGGCCCCGCCCACGGGGGACCAAGCAGGAGAAAAAGAAGATACAATTGCCAAAAGACTTAGATCAAAAAAATGATTTTGCTTGCTTTTCTTTTTTCTTATTAACTTTTCTTTCTATTCTTTTTTGTACCAGGATGTTTGTACATGTCTGCCATCTCAGAATTGGAAATGTAATATGTAATATGTATACACTGGTCTTTATCTTGTAGTATTTTTTTTTGATAAATTTGTTTACTATTGTTTTATTATGTAGCCCGGGATGGGCCAAGGACTCTGACGCAAAGGTTCTCAAAATGTTTCTGTAACCCTTACCCCACCCTTCAGAAAATTGTTAAAACTCAATAAAACTTTTTCAAAATCAAAATATGTTTGCAGAGGTGGTTGTGGCGTTTTGTTCTGCTTACAGCAGAATCATCCCGGGTGCGGAGTTTTCCAGGTTTTCCAGGAAGCTCTCACCCTTTTTAACCTCAGATTTTCCTCTGGGGCTTCTTGGGGAGCTCAACCTTCTCCTGGTTTCCAAACCACCAGACAGCTGATTTACGCTGTCTAAGCGATTTTAATGCAACCTCGGGGCCGACGATCCCGGAGGAGCATCTTTCAACGCCTACGGTGCCACCGGAAGTTTTCTATAAATGTTTTTTTCACTTCCTTCTCACTAGTATGTGTGACTTTAAAAAATTTTCTCTCTTCTTTCTACTACACTTAAGAATACTTAAGAATTTGATTTCTTTTTGAAACAACTAAGATATAAAAAGAAACAAGAAAAATTGTAATGATTGAAACAACAGAAGGGAAAATGGTGCTGCTACTTGCAAGTTAAAGTATGTGGATTACAAACAACATATGTTCAAAGAACTGCAGTTTCCTTAAAAGTGAAAGGGGAATTGCTTTTTTTTCTTTATAAATGTTTTTTTGAAGCCTAATTTTAACTAGAGATTTGATTGTGAGTTTGAGTTTGTTAAAAGCATTCCCTAAGCTAGGGTAGCAGCCCTTTTCTTTTCTTCAACAATTGGAGACAATGGCGTATACTGAACAACAACAACAAAATGTTACCTTGCAAGAAATAATGGATGCAATATAGCAATACTCTAATTCATTTGGAAAAAAAAAAGATCATTTAATTGGAGAATATGAGGGAAAGGATGGAGTTACATATCAAATAGAAAAAACAGAGGTTGGTTCCTTAAGCACTAAAAAGAAAAATAACCACAAAGAAACTAAAATGGCTGATCCTTTCGATGAGTGGCTTATGTCTGGCAATGGGGAAAGTAGAACATGGAAAGATGAATCAGATGGATGGGAACTCCACCTCAGATGGCAAGATATAGAAGAAGAAACAACAAAAGAACCTATTATATTAAGAAAGAAACTTTACTAGTAATACCATTGATAACAACCCTGACACTTAAAGTTCAACTGACTAAGGAAGAAGGAGGAGGGGGAGGGGGGCTCCAAAACGACAGGAAAGAACTTAAAAATGATGGACTGCAAAGAGAAGTCCACACAAATTGGATTAAGGATATGTTCAGAAGAATTATGCCACAAATGGCAGAAGATATGATATTGTTTTATTACTGGAAGGGTACATGCTGATAGATAAAAGATTAACCTAAAACCAGTTAAGATTAGGGAAATTTAGTGATAATAGACATAGTTAGGTGGAGATAAGAATGGAAAGATGCGAGGGACGCATGGATTGATGGGAACAGAAACTATCAACGGTTAACAAAGGGATAATGGACGAGATCTTCTTTTTAGAAATGGAAAGATCTTCCTTCTTCCTCAGACTTCAAAATGTGGTGGAAGAGAGGGATGAGAACTTGGAGGAAATTGTGGGAGGAATGGTGGCAGAATCCTTGGACACTGAAAGGAGCCGGGTGCAGTAGGATATAGATCAGGCTTTCAGGGTATTTACTGGGTATGCGAAGCATAACAATCTCCCTCGAGAAATTCAAGTGCATTTCAATAAGAGAACGCTGTGTGAGGAATTTTTCAAACGCACTAGGAACCAAACTTTAACATATAAGGGGCAACAGATAACAATTCTGAGGCAGGTTCTGAGATGTGTCCGGGAATGGAGACGGGAGTATCAATTCCTTACCTTATTACTAAGGAGAAATGCAATCTTGTATCGATGGATGCTACCTGAGGGTTTACTAATGACATGGAGGAATAGGAGAATTAGGATTAGAAACTTGCAGGAGGCAAGGGACTTTGTACAGCAAGAATTTAAACCAATAGATTTGGAAAGAGAGGGAGAGGGGGAAACAGAGAGTAGGAGCATGGAGGAATCGAAAGAAGAGGATGATTTGGGAATGGATAATATAGGGAGAGGAGAGGAGACTGAAGGGATAGGACAAGGGGAAGGAGGACGAATGCTAGCAACAACAGAGAGAGACAAGACAATCCAAGAAAGCTACAACCAAAGGACAGGAAGGAATAGGAAGGACAGGCATAATGGGGGAACGTATATGTTTATTGTCAATAAATATTAATGGCTTAAATGGCCCCTCTAAACGAAAAAGAATTCTGAATAAATTGAGTAAACTCAAATGTGATATTATCTGTTTACAAGAGACTCATATAAAAAAGGACCATGCGCATCTATTAAGACACCAGAAATTCGGTAATATGTTTACTTCCTTGGCAGAACAAAAAAAGAGAGGTTTAGTGGTTTTTGTGCAACATCATTTGAAAGCCCAACAGATATTTGCTGATCAGGAAGGAAGGATTTTAATGATAGAGATAGAGAGTGGACAGTGGAAGTGCCTTTTGTTTGGTATATATGCCCCCAATGTTAATCAAAGGGCCTTTTATGAAGATCTGTATGGGAAACTGGGGGAAGTGGAATATGATTATATATGTCTATCGGGGGATTTCAATGCGGTGGTGGATAAAACTCAGGATTATAACTGGGGGGAAAAACAATGGGGCTTGAAAGAGATAAGAAAAACCCTACCAAGGATATGTCATAACATAAGGGAGGAGTTTGATCTACAATATGTTTGGAGATTACATAACTCTGGAAAAAGGCAATACACCTATTTCTCACTCAGACACCATTCCTGGTCACATTTAGCCTTGGCCTGGATGTCGCCGGAATTGAGGATAATGGTATCTGGAATAGAAATTGTTACTAATGAATGGGCAGATCATAGTCCTATAAGGCTGACATGGAAGATCCTTGGACACAGGCAAAGTAGATGGAGAATGTGGGTGGGCGTTCTGCAAGATGAGGACTTTATGGGGACATTTAAAAAAGAGATGAGTTTTTTTATTCAAGACAATAAAATTGAAGATATATCAATTTATAATACATGGGACATGGCCAAGGCAGTTATGAAGGGTTTATTGATTAAATATGGTGCTAATCGTCACAAGGCTGGAAGAATACAACGGAAAGACCTTTTGAACAATCTGAGTAGAGTTGAGCAGACAGTGCAGGAAGGGCAGGGGCAGGAACATTTGGTTGAGGAAAGGACAGTCTGGCAACACCAGATTAGCTTGATAGATAAAGAAGAGTTAGCCTCTAAAATTAAATGGTTTAAACAACATTACTTTGAGATTACCAATAAGCCAGGCAGATGGCTCTCATATCGCCTAAGGAAGGAAGTTGAACAATGTAGAATAGAGGGGTTGAAGGATTTGGATGGAAACTTCCACACTACTAAGGAAGGGAAAAGAATGGGTGATCCAGTGTTTAAAGGGACTACACTTCGAAGTGTTTATTACAGCTATTAGACTAATTGAAGTGAAGTCAAATTTATCTGAAAATGAATAAGTTTTTGTTTTCAATAATGTGCTGTAATTGTGTTCAGGATGCATATTTGTGCTTGCAGTTATGATGTGTGTGATCTGCTGGTAGATGACAGATTAGGTACATTTCTTGCCTGTGGGAAAACAATATCATGATTTTTGATTGAAAGCCATGCCTGAAAGTTTTCCATTGTTTGTAGCATTAGCCCATGGGGTGATGCTGGTGTTGCTGGCTTGATTTGGAGTAGCTTGTTTGTTAGTTTGTTAGTTTACAGGAAACATAAGAGAAGTGATTTGGGACCTGTAAATGTGGTTGGTCTGCTGACAATATATTATATATTGTGGAATAGTGATTGGAAAGGTTGTTGTTGTAACAAGAACGATGATAGTTGTTGGGAAGACCAAGGAACTGAGGATGATCTCATGACGGTGGGAGATGTCAGTTGAGTTCAAAAGGTTTTTTGAAAATGGCTTTGTTTCTTGCTGGTCACAGGGGTATCGCAAAACCCCTGTTTGAACCAAGGGAAGAGCTCCTGTAAGGCAACAAAAGACAGCCCCCACCCCCGGGGAACAAAGGCGTTGGCTAGCTCTGAAGAAAGGAAATAAGCCGAAAGGGAAAGTACTGACCGGGAAGGTATTCTACCTTTTTTGAAACATTTTAATAATAATAATAATAATAATAATAATAATAATAATAATAATAATAATAATAATAATAATAATAATAATAATAATAATAATAATAATTTTATTTATAAACCGCCTCCTCTCCCCAAAGGGACTCGGAGCGGTGCACAGGGAGATTAAAAAACAAATACAAAATACATAAATAGTTAAAATAAGAATTAAACGAATTATCCCTGCGCTAAAAACCCTCTATACTAAAACTAAGCTATACCCCCTAAAAAACCCAGTTAAAACAGAAGACTAACCTAGGCCGGCCAAGCAGAAAAAGTGTTTTCAATTTTTGACGGAAGGAGCGGAGGTCCGTGGTTGTTCTAATTTCGGGGGGAAGGTCATTCCAGAGGGCTGGGCCCGCCACAGAGAAGGCCCTTCCCCTGGGCGTCACCCGCTGGCATTGCCTAGTGGACGGCACCCGGAGAAGTCCCTCTCTGTGGGAGCGGATCGGCCGCAGGGATGTATGGGGCAGAATCCGATCCCGCAGATAGCTAGGTCCCGTGCCATGGAGCGCTTTAAAGATGATAACTAACACCTTGAAGCGCACCCGAAATACGACAGGCAGCCAATGCAGCTCGCGCAAGAGCGGTGTTACATGGGTAAACCTCGAGGTTCCCATAATTGCTCGCGCGGCTGCATTCTGGACAAGCTGAAGTCTTCGGGTGCACCTCAAGGGGAGCCCCATGTAGAGAGAATTGCAGTAGTCCAGTCGGGATGTCACGAGGGCATGAGTGACTGTGCAAAGGGCATCCCCATGCTTAAAGATATTTTTTTTCTTTTTGTTTAGTAAACTAAAGCTGTTAATTATGAAATAAGCAGCGGAATTAATCTAATATGCTGTGAATTGGGAGGTTTCCTTTTTTTTCTATTTCTCTGGAATTGTGGATTGAAGCGAACAAGGTTTTTTTCCCTCTCCTTTGGAAGTGATTGGAGTACTTTTCCTTTTTCTTTCTTTTTTCTTTCCACTCTTTGTTAATTAAAACTTTGAAGTTGGGACTATTTTTATAATTGCTTCTGAAGGCTCACTGCTCACTTTTGAAATTAAATAAGAATTATGTTTTTTACTTCCGTTTTAACAACAAAGAAAAAAGAAAATTTGTTGCTTTGCCACTGGAGGTCGCTGATTGGTCTATATGAGACAATTTCTTTCTTTCTTTTTTTATTTGAAGTAGTTGTGAAAGAGGTTGTGGTTACAAGGCATGGATTGTTTATAGCAGGTGTCTTTTGATAACTGACTCCAATATTTTTATTCTGAAAATACAAAAAGATAAGAATAGGCCTGAGACCAGGGTGGCAGTGAGAGCTAAACTTTATTATTTCTTGGATTTGTCAACATGGTTCCATATCTAGAAAAGAATACTTTAGAAAATAAGAATGCCTTGGTTGAAATCTTAAATTGTTTGAAACAAAGTACAAGAAGAATTGATAAAAAGCTGGACAAATTATTGTTTGTCACATCAAGCTATGGGTTGCCGGCTCCAGAAGAGAGCTTTACCAATGGATCAAATCTTGGAGAGAATGGAAAGAAGAAAATTTTTAAAAGAGACTTTGAGGAATGTGAGTCCCACTTTATTGGTAAAGGAAAAGAAGAGGGAAAAAAAGAATTGAAGACGGATGAAAGAGAAGAAATCTCTTCAAAAACACATCTGACATTTAAAGACAAACAACGTGTAAAAACAGAAAATGGGCAGCGCTGTTATTTGAGAGTTATAATGGACAATAGAATGCAAAAAGATATTTATAAAAAGAAATGGACAATAGAGTGCAAAAAGATATTTATAAAAAGAAATGCTCAATAGAGTGCAAAAAGATATTTATAAAAAGAAGAATAAAAAGTGACGGGGGCCACAAATGGCAAGAGAGATAAGTTTTATTCGACTCTGGAAAGACACTGGTTAATAATGAAAATTGTTATCCTTTGATGATTAATAATTAGTTAGATGGTTTTAGAATATCATTGAAGGATTACTAGTTAGTTAATAATTATTCATAAAAATTTAAGATTGTTTTAGATTATTATTGAAAAATTCATATAGGCGTATGTATATGGGTATGCATCTTGGGAATAGACAATGGATGCCATTATGTGACTGTGTTTTAAGTAAGATATTTGAAGAGGAAGATAGACCAAATTTGGAATATTAGATGAGAATTTTGGTGTAATGATATTAAGATATATGATCAATTATCTGATTTAAAATTTACAAAATGAGATTATTTATGAATAATAATCATTTTATTTTTTAAATAATTTTTTAATTCATTTTGCATAAACAGATAATACAGACTTAACAAGAAAAAACATCAAAAAGCCATCTTGCATTACAGATTACAAATTTTAAAAAGTATATCAATTATTCACAGGTTTCCATAAGTTTCATCAGTAATTATCACTTGTTTTTCATATCAAATTATTACAATTCTTATATCTCCACCTTAATCTTACTAATTATTTTAACATCCCTTTATGTGTAATATATGATTATCTAATGGCATTCTATTTATAAAACAAACAACAGGGGAAAAAAAGATAAATTTAAAAAGGAAAAGTTATCTCTCTAAATTAAATCCCCTTTAAAACAGGGGTCCTTAACCCCCGGGCCGCGTACCGGTGCTGGTCCGTGGCTTGATAGGAACCAGGCCGCAGGGCCGGAGAGGAGGAGGAGGGAGCAGCCCCCTGGGCAGAGTGAGTGCCGGATGCGGGAGAGCGCAGGCGCGGCCGTTCGTGCCGTTGCAGGCCCTAGAGGGCCGAATGAGCCAACTCCCCCCCCCGCGTGCGCATGCGCCACCTGTTCCCCATCCCCCCCGCTCCTCCTCTACGCCAGCCGATCCGCAGAATTTTCTTTAAAATGAAACCGGTCCCTGGTGCAAAAAAGGTTGGGGACCCCTGCTTTAAAAGATGTATGGACTGGGTATTCATAAATTCTGTGTGTCTCTAAAATGATTATTATTCATGAGTAATCTCGTTTTATAAGTTTTAAATATAAAAATTTGTCATATAGCTTAATATCAATATCCCAGAATTTTCATCTATTGTTTCAATTTCAATTTATTTCTTCTTTAAGAGTGTCTTTAGAATCTAACCACCTATTAACATCCCTTTTTCATTCCCCAACCTACCTATGTAAATTCAATAACAATATGAAACAATCTTAAATTTTATGAATAGTTATTAACTAATTAATAATTCTTCAATTACATTCTATTACCATCTAACTACTTATTTAATTATTAATAGTCTAGATATAAGAATTTCAACCAGTATTAACTATCATTTTTCTGTTGCTCTTAATGTAACTCATAATTTCTGTTCTTGTGATTTTTCAATAATATCTAATACTGTCTCAGATTTATATCCAATCTCATATTCATAACTGTTCACCAGTATATAAGTAAATATATATCATTAACTATAACATTTATTATAGGTTAGTCTTTATTGTAAATGTCTATAATTGTTAATAACTATTGATTAACTAATAATCCTTTGATGATATTTGAAGTACAGTCTAGCTAGTTGCTAATCATCAAAGAATAACAATTTACCTTATCAACCAGTGTCTTTTCACTAGCAAATTAAATTTGTCTCTTTTGCTATTTGTGGTCTCCATCTCTTTTTGCTTTCCTTCCCAGGTCATTCTTCAGCTTCTTTTTGCACTTTATTATCCAATGTAACTATCCAATAATAACGCTGTCCAGCTCCCATCCTTGCGTATTGCTTATTTGTAAATGTCAGGGGTATTCCTGGAGAGATTTCTCCTCTTCTTTCTTTTCCCTTTTTTTCTCCTTGATGGTCAAGCTGAAGTCCAGTTTTCTCATATTTTAGGGTTTTTTTTCCATTTTCAATATTTTCTCCAACACTTAATCAATTAACATCATCCTCATTTTCTTCACTTACAATAAGTCCCTCATTGTCTAGTTCATTTTCCTCTTTCTCTTTGATTTCTTTAATTTCTGAAATCTTCAGTTGGTCTTTGCTTGTTTCAGTAGATAAGATTCTGTCCAATGTGTCATTAATTCTTTTATTGCTTTGTTTTAGTAGATTCAAGATTTCAGCCAGAAGCTTTTGGTTTTCTATAGTATCCTCTTCTATGTATGTACCCATAATGACAAATCTTTTTAAATATAAATTATAATTTGGTAAGGTTTTAATAATGGGTTTTAGCACGGGTTTAATTAATTTAATATATTTTAATTGATGTATATTGTATTTTATGGTTTTATATAATGCCTGTGCGCCGCCCTGGGTCCTAACAAGTAGAAGGGCGGGGTATAAATTTGATAAAATAAATAAATAAAATAAATAAATCTAAAGGGTTGTAAAAGCCTCCTTGATCGTTGGCTTATTCTTTCTTTAGCGTTTCAAAGAGCATAGCTATTAAGTATCCACCAACGCCCTCTAGAGAGGATACAATGTAACAAGTGGCCTAACCATGTTACACTTTGACTTCCCTTTCTACGTTCTCAAGTGGAAGAAGAAGAAACAGAAAAAAAAATAAAAGGTATAGTCCTTGATTTAATTCAAAGTGCGCAACAAAACTTCAAAAATAATTATTAAAATTATTAAAAGTAATCCCAGATTCAAGATTTGAGTAGAAAAGTTTTTAAAAAAAAGAGAAAATAAAACCAGAAATAGTCCAATCACTTTCTGTGCAGACAAAAATAGCTTTGCTCTTGCACTTTAATCCGCTATTTCAGAAAATTATATAAAGAGTGAAAACCTCTCAATTCAATTAATTCCGCCGCTTATTTCAAAATTCAAGGCTTTAATAAAAAGAAAAAAAGTTTTTTTTAGCAAAATGTTTAAAAAAAAAGATAGAATATCTTCCCGGTGTTACACTTTCTCTTTCAAACAGTTCCTTCCGTTCCAAAGCTTTCCCGATGCCTTATCCGCCCACGAGGGGGTTGCTGCCTATTTCTCGCCCTTCAGAAGCTTTTCCCAAAAGGCCAAACAGGGCTTTTACGATACCCCTGTGACCAGCGAGGCTTGCTTCCTAATCGCCGTCCCTCCAGGACGGTTTAGGTTCCTATGGAACCAAGGGGGCGACAAAAGTTCACCCGGGATCTCGTCAGCATAGATACCTCCGGTTGTGTCAGTGCAACATCATTTTAGAGATGCAAAGAAGTTATGGGTGACCGGTCGGTATGCTTTTTAAAGGATACAATGCAGAGTGATGACTTTTCCTTATTATTTCTATTCTTAATTTTATTCTTTCTTTTTCTTTGTTTGTCTTATTAATAGAATGCCATTATATACTTTTACTTTATAGACAAAAGGATGTAAAAACAATCAGTTAAATTAAGATTGAGATATAATAATTGTAATAATTGAAATGAAAAGCAAGTGATGACTATGGAAGAAATGCATAGAAATTTGTAATTAACTGACACATTTTTTATAATTTGTAATTTGTAATGGAAGATAGCTTTTTGTTTTTTCTATTATTTTTGTTTTATTTGTGTTTGCTCAAAAATAAATAAAAAATCCCCCCCCCCCAAAAAAAGAAAATGGCTTTGTTAAGGTTTCTTTCCCCTTTCCTCTCGTGGTCTAGTTTCCTTCTGATGTGTTGAAGCAGCAGAAGGGGGGTTTACTGAGGGGGAGTGGGGGGAATTCGGTTTGGTTTCCCGTTTACACATTTTCCCCCCTCTCTTTGTTTGAGAGAGAGAGGAGGGGCCAAGGGTGCTCTGAATTGTGATATTGATTTATTTTTCCTGGAGCTTTTTAAAGTGTTTAAGTTGACCTTGAAGTTAAAGTTAAATGAATTTTAGAGTGGAGACTCGAGACATCTCATTTAAGTTTTTTGTTCCCTTTTATTTTTATTTATTTATTTATTTTCAATTTATATACCGCCCTTTTCACCAAAAAGGGACTCAGGGCGGTGCACAGAAAGATAAAACCCCATAATATACAAAATTTAAAAAGCAATTAAACCAATACACCTGTGCTAAAATTGAATAAATAGTTAAAACCATAAATAACGAATTAAAATAGTCCCTAATCTATGTCAGGCCGGCAAGACAAAAGAAATGAGCTTTTACCATCCGACGGAAGAGATGTAGGTCCGTGATGGTAAGGATATCGGGGGGGGAGGTCGTTCCAGAGTGTCGGACCCGCCACAGAGAAGGCTCTTCCCCTGGGGGTCGCCAGTCGGCAAAGACTGGCTGACGGCACCATGAGAAGGCTAACTCTGTGAGAGCGGACAGGTCGAAGGGAGGAATGTGGTAGGAGGCGGTCTCTCAAGTAACAATACAACTGATGCGTTACGGGGTTTTTTTTGGTGGACAGGGTTTGGAAGTGTTGAAGGAGACGCTAGACTGAGGTTAAGTATTTAGGTTATTTAATCAATCGGAATGCCAGGAGAATACATCCAGAAGGGATACCACCCTTGCTTAGGAATAAGATGGGGGTTGGGCTGAGTTGGTTTTTGCAGAGTGCGGAGGATCAGGGAGAGATAGAGATGCTCCTGTTTTTAGCTTGTCTGAGGTAGGAAAGCTTTCATGAGTTTGAAACAGTGACTGTATTGTATTCAGCTCAAGCCTGGCTTGGGATAGAGCCTGGGCTGAGGCATTCCCCCCCCCCCCCCCCAAAATAGATCTATTACTGTGAAGTTGGCTTTTGGTTTATGTGTAGATTGGTCTTTTATTTTTATTTATTTTTAGATTTATACCCCGCCCTTCTCCGAAGGGGACCCAGGGCGGCGCACAGGAATTTAAAAACACATACAAAATCAAAATACAAAATTTAAAACATATTAAATACCCATCCTGCGCTAAAATCCAATTAAAATCCCCAAAATTAAAACTGTCTAAAATAGTCACAGCGGAGGTTACGCTAGGCCGGCTTGGTGAAAAAAGTGTGTCTTTAGACACTGGCGGAAGAGGCGGAGGTCCAAGATGGTGCGAAGTTCAGGAGGTAGGTCGTTCCAAAGGGCAGGGCCCGCCACAGAGAAGGCCCTTCCCCTAGGTGTCGCCAGTCGGCATTGCCCGGCCGACAGCACCCTGAGAAGGCCCTCTCTGTGGGAGCGAATTGGTCGAAGGGATGTATGGGGCAGGAGACGGTCTCGCATATAACTAGGTCCAGAGCCATGGAGTGCTTTAAAGATGGTCGTCAAAACCTTGAAGCGCACCCGAAAGACCACAGGAAGCCAGTGCAGCTCGCGCAGGATCGGTGTTATATGGGAGTGTCTAGGAGCTCCCGTAATCACCCGCGCGGCTGCATTCTGGACTAGCTGTAGCTTTCGAGTACACCTCAAGGGAAGCCCCATGTAGAGAGCATTACAGTAGTCGAGTCGGGATGTCACGAGTGCTTGAGTGACTGTGCAAAGGGCAGCCCGGTCCAGTAAGGGGCGCAATTGGCGCATCAGGCGTACCTGAAGGAGGACACCCAAATTGCGCGCCCTCTCCACAGGGGCCAGTTTTTCACCCCCAATGGCCAGAGTTGGAGTAATCTGGCTGAACCGGGGTGCCAGAAGCCACAGCCACTCAGTCTTGGACGGGTTGAGCTTGAGTTTGTTACTACCCATCCAGATCCGTACGGCCTCCAAACAACGGGACAACACCTCGGTGGCATCGTTGGGGTGGTCTGGGGTGGATATGTACAGCTGAGTATCATCAGCGTACAGATGATATCCCACCCCAAAACCACGGATGATCTCGCCCAGCAGCTTCATATATGTGTTGAACAGAAGGGGTGAGAGGACCGACCCATGAGGAACCCCGCATAAGAGGGGTCTCAAGGCCGACCTCTGCCCCCCTGCCAACACATATTGCGACCGACCAGAGAGGTAGGACGAGAACCACCGTAAAACGGTGCCTCCCAGCCCCAACCCCCCCCAGTCGGTGCAATAGGATACCATGGTCGATGGTATCAAAAGCCGCTGAGGGGAATAAAAGGACTAGGATAGAGGAACATCCTCTATCCCGTGCCCTCCAGAGATCATCAACCAACGCGACCAATGCCGTCTCGGTGCTGTGACCGGGTCAGAAGCCGGACTGGCACGGGTCTAGATAATCAATTTCCTCCAGGTGTCGCGGAAACTGTTGGGCCACCAAACTCTCTACAACCTTCGCTAAGAAGTGAAGGTTGGAGACCGAACGGTAATTTTCCAATAATGCTGGGTCCAGGGAAGGCTTCTTGAGGAGGGGCCTCACCACCGCCTCTTTCAAGACGGTAGGCAAGGACCCCTCACTCAAAGAAGCGTTCACGATATCCTGGGGCCAGCCTCGTGTCGTCTCCCAGGATGCCAGTACAAGCCAGGAGGGACACAGGTCCAATAAACATTTGGTAGCCTTAAGTTTCTTTGACAACCTGTCCATATCCTCGGTAGTAACAAAGTCAAACTCCTCCCAAGATGGTGTCTCAAGACCAGTCTCGGACAGTCCGACCAGACCACTCTAGATGGAGGGTAACTCATTCCGAATCCGAGTGATTTTATCCTGCAGGTAAATCCCAAATTCCTCTGCTCGTCCCTGCAGAGGGGCTTCCCGCAGCCTCTGTTGAAGGAGGGAGCGGGTTACCCCAAACAGGGCAGTAGGGCAGTTATCTGCGGATGCAATAAGGGTGGCACAGTACTCACGTTTGGGCACCCTTATCGCCACTAAGTAAGTCCTAATATAGGTTCTCACTAGTGTTCGGTCGGCTTCGGAGCGAGAAGATCTCTACCTGTTCTCGTTTCATCTCCCTCAGCTCCTCGGTGAACCAAGGAGCCTGGGTGTTTCGTCGCCACAAGGGAGGCCACAAGGGTGCGACTCAGTCCAAGGCTCCCGCGGCCGCACTCAACCATGCGGCCACTAGGTCCTCAGTCGAGTCGCGGGGCAAGGCCACAGGAATTGGCCCAAGCTCCCTCTGGAACCTCTCCGGGTCCATCAGGAGCCTGGGGCGGAACCATCTAGGAATATCAGGCTCCGCCTCCCCACGGTGAGGTGTGGCGATTGGAAAGTCCAGCCGAAGGAGAGCGTGATCTGTCCATGACAGGGGTGTAATGGCTAGATCCCCTATTCCCAGATCACTACTCCACTGTCCCGAGACGAAGATTAAATCCAGGGTGTGTCCTCCCTCGTGAGTAGGGCCTAAAACTACCTGGGTCAGGTTCATGGCCGTCATGGAGGCCATGAACTCCTGAGTGTCAACATCCCGATGTTGCCATGGACCTTATCTGTTTGCCTTAACGAACTGAAATTTCTTGACATTCCTGTGGCAGGAAAGGAATCTCAAGACAGCCTGTGACTGCCCATGCATGCAATTATTTTCAATGCTAATTGGGGAACATGATTTATGACAAGCAGAGGGGAGGGGGCATAAGGGGGTAAAGTGCAGAAGCCATCCAATTATTGTCAGTCCTGGCTGCAACCGAGGCTCGCCATGATGTTACATTCAATAAACGGACATTTCTTTGAACTTTTACGTGAGGCCGTGAATTATTTGAAGTTTCTCTTGGGAGCTTGACAGACAGCCAGGACTTTTTAAAGAAATCTATCAAGATTTCCGGGCTACCTGAGTCCCGCCTCTCCCAGGCAATGCCTGATAAAAAGGGAGGACATCAGGCGATGGCAGAAAAAAACCTCATTTCAGCTGGAGGCCAGCCAACCCCTCTGAACAGCGGAGCTCCAGACATCCAGCCTGTAAATCCTTTCCCAGCAACAGAAGCAGGAAAAGATAAGTACTGGAATTTAAATCCGAAAGCAGCCGAACTCGAGTTCCCTTACCCTGATTCCCAAAAAAGAGGGGGAGTCTCCAGCGAACTGGTGGCAAGGGTGGACTGGATGTGGGACTGGGAACAAGCCAGACGCCCACGGCCCCAGATGGGATCCCTGGGGGGTGCAGTAGAGAAACTGAGGGAGGATTTTGATCAAGCCACCCTTCATGACGAGAGGCCAGCTTGCCATCCAAAAGAGAGAGGAGGCATATCTGATCCTGCTGAAGGGAGGAGACGCATGCTGGAGCGCAGCCCCAGGAGCAAGCATGCTGCCAAGAGCAGGCAACTCCCTCCCTCTCCCCCTCCTAGAGCTGAAGAAGATGACCGGCCGTATCAGGCACGAGCATACAGGGGCCGAGAGGAAAACAGAGGAGGGAGGGAACTAAACGATCCACTCCGATTCAGGGGAAAGTTTGATGGTGATTCAGACCAACTAGCTCTATTCCTTGATTCAGCTGATATCCACTTAGAACGCTATGGGCACCTCTACCCATCCCCCAGAACCATGGTGAATGACATTGCAGAGGGTTTCAAGGGGGAAGCAAAAGAATGGCTAGCAGCCCTCCATAAGCGGAGAGCCCACCAACTGCAAGACATAGATAACTTCCTGCAAGTGCTAGAGGCCAGGTTTGAAGAGGGGGAGGAGGACCCCTATGCAGAGGAGGAACTCAGCAACCTAAAGCAAAGAGGCCGCCCCATCAAAGAGCACATCCGTGAATTCAGGAGGATAGTTGGAAGACTACCCCCCCCCCTACCAGAATGGTTGCTGGTGCCTTTTTTCAGAATAAGCCTGGATAAACGTATTGCCCAAGTAACTGCATATTGTGACATCCCAAACCAACTCTCTGAGTGGTTCCGAGTGGCAACAAAAGTCGACAGTGGGCTACGTGCCAACAACACAAGGAAGGAACCAGACACAAAGGAGAGGGGACAATCTAATCTGAAACCATCCCGCCAAAAGAAAGAAATGGCACCACAGCGAGACCTGAGACCAGCCCTCCCTCAAAGTTCCGTGAGGTGTTACAGATGCGGGGGGATGGGCCACATGGTAGCTGCATGTCCAACCCCAGCCCCGAAACCACGGCTGGACCTACCACCCAGGGCCCGACAAGAACGAGGGCCCCGATGGGCCATCAACACATCCAGGAGGGCTCTTCAAGCTGCAGGGGTCTCCTCCCTCCCAGGCGAAAGCAGTGAAACCCCAGTCAATGATGACGAGTCAATTGAACCCTATGACAGCGAGGATGAGGTAGAAAACGACCCAATGGTGAGCGAATCAATTTACCCTTTCCTTTTCCCAATACGCCTCACAACCCCGAAAACGGGAAAATGGGGGGATTTTCAAGCCCTTGTAGACTCAGGCTGCACTAGGTGCTTGATCAACTTAACCACAGTTCAGAAACTGGAGATCAAAGTGAAAAGACTGAACCACTCGATTCGGTTCGAGCAGGTTGATGGTTCCCTAATGGGAGGAGCCTATGCCACTCAGCTAACTGAACCAGTGAGACTAGAATTGGCAGATCACTGGGAAATAATTCGATTCATAATAGCCCCCAAAATGACAGAGGCAATCATACTTGGACTTTCCTGGCTAGACAAGTGGGGACCGACCATCTGATGGCAAGGGAGCATCCGCAGGCTTAGGATATCACCTGGCAGTCAACCCCTCCCTCACGAGCAAGCAAAAATACTACTCACATTGGGAGCCCCCCAAGAGAGCCCACGAGAACAACTGGCAACCACATCTGAAAAAACCCCAGAGACTGAACTGATTCCAGTGGAATACCAGGACCTCGCAGAAGTGTTCAGTGAGACAGAATGCGACATCCTGCCACCCCACCGCGAAACAGATTGTGCCATTGAAATCATCCCTGGGGCAAAACTACCCAAACCCAAGCTGTATACCATGATGCCCCGAGAGATACAAGAAATGCGTGAATACATAGACAAAAACCTAGCACGAGGGTTCATCGAGCCAGCCATGCCACGGGTCGCGGCACCAGTCCTCTTCAAAGAGAAGAAAGATGAAACTATGCGTCTGGTGATGGATTTTCGGGGGATAAACGCGGTGTGTATACACAACCTATACCCGCTCCCCCTCATGAAAGATATGCTATCTCACTTGGCCAAGGGAAAAGTCTTTACCAAATTAGACCTCAGAGAAGCATACTACCGAATACGGATCAGGGAAGATGAATGGAAAACAGCGTTTTCCCTTTAGGAAGTTTCCAATTCAAAGTGATGCCTTTTGGACTACAGGGAGCCCCAGCAGTGTTCATGCAGTTAATAAACGAGGTGCTACATGAGCACCTCTACAAGGGGGTCCTCGTCTACCTAGATGACATCCTTATCTACACTGAGACCGTTGATGACCACATACCCCTGGTTCGTCAAGTACTGGAAAAACTTCTGGCAGCCAACCTGTATGTCAAACTATCAAAATGTGAATTCCACCGTGAGGGACTAGACTACCGAGGCTACCGAGTGTCAAAAGAAGGCACGGAGATGGACCCAGCCAAAGTGCAAGCCGTCCTAAGCTGGCAACCCCCTCGCACCTGCAGACAGCTACAAAGTTTCCTAGGGTTCGCAAACTTCTACAGGCAGTTCATTCCCTCCTTTGCGAAGATTGCCAAACCCCTGACAGACCTCCTGAAGACAGGGAGCCCAGTAACGAAACCTCGTCCGGGACAACCCCTACAGCGGAGCCTAACCTGCCAAGAGGCATTCGAAACACTGAAAGAAATGTTTGCAAAGGAGCCGGTACTGAAGCATCCTGACCCTAAGCAACCTTTCGTGATCCAGGCATACGCCAGCGACATGGCCGTAGGAGCAGTATTACTCCAAAGAAACAACCAAGGAAATTTACAACCCTGTGCCTATACCTCCCGCAAACTCACAGACACGGAGAGACGATGGGCCGCATGGGAAAAGGAGGCTTTTGCAGTGCGATGGGCACTACTAACCTGAAGACACCTGCTAGAAGAGAGCGAGAAACCATTTGAAGTTTGGACCGACCACAAAAATCTGGAAGCTCTCAGAACCCCACGGAAACTATCACCCAAACAAGTCCGATGGGCTCAATATTTCAACCGTTTCGACTTCGTACTAAAGCACATTCCAGGGCAGGGGAACTTTCTAGCTGATGCCCTCTCCCACATGCCTCAGTACAAATGCGAACGGGAGCACGTAGTGAACGCCATTATTCCTTCTACTCAACCAGCTGCCCAAGTAACCACCAGGCGGCAACACCGTGACCGATGGGGTCAAACCACAAGCGATCTAACCACAAGACTCAAAACTGAGCTGCTAACAGACCCTTGGTTCCAAAACAACCAACACATTTTGATGAAGAGGGATGACCTCGCCTGGAAGGGGACGAAACTCTACGTTCCAGAATCTCTACGTATCCTAGTTCTCCAGAGGAGCCACAACGCCAAATTGGCAGGCCATTTTGGGTTCCTAAAGACTTTACACCTAGCCCGGAGGCAATTCTGGTGGCCTGGAATGAAGAAAGATGTGGATAGCTATTTAAAAAGTTGCACAGTCTGTGCCACAATGAAAATATGACCAGGAAAACCCCCGGGACTACTGCAAACAGTGGCAGAACCAACGAGGTCATGGGAGGAGATTGCAATGGACTTTATAGTAGAGTTGCCAAAAAGTAGGGGAAACACAGTGATTTGGACTGTAATAGACCTGTTCTCCAAGCAGGCACACTTCATTCCCTGTAGCAGACTACCCTCGGCTCACAAGCTGGCTAAACTGTTTGTGAAGCATATCTACCTACTGCATGGAGTACCTCGAAGAATCATCTCAGACAGAGGGGTCCAGTTCACGGCTAAATTTTGGAGGGAGTTCCTGCGGTCCATTGGATCATCTCAGGGTCTTAGTTCAGCTTTTCATCCGAGCACTAATGGGGCAGCAGAAAGACTGAACGCCATGATAGAGCAGTACCTGAGGTGCTACGTGAACTATCAGCAGTCTAATTGGGCAGACCTTTTATCTTTCGCTGAGGTTGCATACAATAATGCTGTTCACAGCAGCACAGGACTCACGCCGTTCAAAGTAGTGAGCGGCATGGATTTCGTCCCAATGCCTGAGTATCCAAGAAAACCCCCCTCCTCAGTCAGCTTAACTGATTGGATGTCGATGCTGAAAGCAGCTTGGGAAAATGTCAAGAAAGCCCTAGCCAAAGCGACACAAACCTACAAGAAACAGGCAGATAAACACCGGGCTCCGCAACGGCCATTCCAGGTAGGAGAGAAGGTTTACCTTTCCACAAAATACTTGAGACTAAGACTGCCCAGCAAAAAACTGGGGCCAAAATTTGTGGGGGTATTCCCCATAATAAAGATCATCAACCCAGTCACAGTGATATTGAAACTGCCTTGATTGCTGGGGAAGACACACCAATCGTTTCAAAGTAACCTTTTGAAACCTGTGATCGGTTCCACTCTGAGACCACTGCCCCGTGCGCTCCCAGGCCCTATGGTCATAGGGGGCCAAACCCATTATGAAGTCCAACGAATTCTTGATTCGAGGTGGCACAGAAGGCAACTCCAATACCTAATCAAGTGGAAGGGTTATCCCCTATCGGAGGCATCGTGGGTGAAACATAGAAACATCCAAGCTGACCGTCTTATAGCAAAAATCCATGCAGAAAACCCAAGCAAGCCGAGGGGGAGGGGGACGCATCCCTAAGTCATACACCTGCATTCAGATTGTTTTGTTTCCCATAGGTTGCTTTCGAGAAGTAAGGGGAGCCGGATGTCAACATCCCGATGTTGCCATGGACCTTATCTGTTCCAGAGGTCTCGCCTACTGACGGCAGGTTGAAGTCCCCCATGACCAAAAGTCTGGGGGTCTCAACCGCCGCCTCGGCTATCACCTCTAGGAGCTCGGGCAGGGCTGTTGTTGCATAGCGAGGAGCCAGGTACACAACTAACACGCCCAACTGCCTCCCTAGGCCCCACTTCACGAGGAGGGACTCAGACCCGGTCGTCTGAGGGATCGTGGTCTCCTTCGGCTCAAGACCTTCCCTAATCATAATCGCCACCCCCCCACCCCTCCCTAGGGCCCTAGGCTGATGAAAGGCTTGGTAGCCTGGTGGGCACATTTCTACGAGGGGTAAGCCCCCCCTCGTAGCCCAACCAGGTTTCCATTATACCCACCAGGTCCGGGTTCCCCTCTGACACAAGGTCACGAATGAGGGGGGCTTTTTGTACCATGGACCTGGCATTGCATAACATCAGCCTAGGGCCCCGGTTCAGTGGTCCTTGCCCACCTAGTCTGCGATGGGAGCACGGGGGATTGGAACGCGTGACCGCCTGTAACCAGCGGCCACGGTCTTCTAATAGATGATACCCTGTCCGTCTCCCGCCGCCCCTGCCCCTCCCCAGAACCGAACCGATGGAAAAAACCTCAATGGAAACAACCCCCCCTCCCCTTCCTTCGTTTCCTTACTTCCGCCGGCCGGCCCTGTCCTTTGTCACCCCCTCACTGGACTATCCCCCCTCCTCCCTGGAACTCCCTAAAAGCCGAATTAAAAAGTTATACAGAAACCTCCTCAGTTTGCGCTTTGCCCACCTCTCAGGAGCAATCAGTCCATCCTCGAGGTGGGCCTGTGTTAGACAAGGGGGCCAGGCCTGTGAGAGGGGAGACTCTCGCAGGCAAAGGAGATCACGCCTTGAGTATATTTCTAGAAACCCGATGGTCGCCCAGACCCGGAGAGATAGTTGCAAGTCCAACAGAGTCCAGGGAAAAAGCTGATGTAAAGTGACAAGTGATAAAGTTAAGTGCAATAAATAAAACAAGAGGTGATAATCCTTAGGGGCAGGAGGGGTAAAGTCAATCAGTCAGTCAGTCTAGGGGTCCTGCATATGGGGAGATCACAATTTAGTCCCAGCAAGGGCCCCATCCATCTGTCTTCTTCAGCCACAAGGCCTGAGTCTGCATTTAGTGCCGCATGACTGGTTGGTCCATCGTGCGGCCTGATGGAAAATGCTGCCATGTGCTGGCTCAGCTTACCTCCTCCAGTCCAGTGCACTCACTCCAGATCTTTCTGGGTCCTCCTCGGCCATAGTTCCACCATTCCACGACCCAGCTGCTTGGCTTCCTCATCCATCCAAACACTGCTTCTTTCTTATCCATTCACTCTTTCTTTCTCTCTTTCCTTCTATTATTCCAATCCAATCCTTCTTTCTCCTTCTCCTTCTTTCTCTTTTTTTCCTCCTCTCCTCTCTCCACATTTCTCTCCTCCAGTCTCTCCTCTCACGTCCTCTCTCCTTCCCAGCTTCATCCACCATCCACCATCTTCAGCCGTTCAATTCCCAATGCTCCTGCCGCTCCACCCCCGGATCGGGTAGGGGAAATACTCAGGTCGGGATCGGATGTAGGCTGCACGATCCGCAACCAATCGTGCAGCCCGGTGAAAAGTCCTCCCGACACGGCTCGGCCCGGGCTGGCCATTCCGCTGTCTTCCGCGTCTCGGCTTCACTGGCCTACCTCCTCCACTTCAGCCGCGCCGGGATGCTCTAGGCCGCGCTGCGCCGGGATGCTCTAGGCCAACGCTCTAGGCCGCGATAGGCTGATTCGGGCTGTGCTCCTCGCCCTGCCGTCACACCCTCGGCTCGCCCTTCATATCCAAGTGGCCTGGTGTGACGGCCAGCATGTCGTCTCGCCGGGCCAGCCCTCAGAGATGATTAATGAGGGCTGGCAACGTCCCCCAGAGGCAAAAACGACCCCCGGGCTCCCTCCCGTTCTTCAAAGCGCGACCTCCATTTTCGCGCATGTGCAAACATTGGTATTCTGAGGATAGCCCTGAATATTGGGAGGATACCAGTAGTCGGGTGTGAATCCCTGTTTGTGAAATGGGGCCATGGGAGGAAGTTGAGCCGGCTGGTTGTGTACTTGGCTCCCCGCTACGTATCAGTGGCTCTACCTGAGCTCCTCAAGGTGGTCGCCAAGGTGGCAGTTGACACCCCCAGACTTTTAGTCATGGGGGATTTCAACCTGCCATCAGTAGGCGAGACATCCGAGGTGGCTCGGGAGTTCATGGCCTCCATGACGGCCATGGACCTGACCGAAGTAATTCAGGGCCCCACGCACACAGGGGGAAACACACTAGACCTAATTTTTGCCTCTAGCCAGTGGTTGAGTGATCAAGGAATAGGGGAATTAGTCATTGAACCCGTCAGGGTCAGATCACTCTCTCCTTCGGCTTGACTTTCCAACCACTACACCCTACCGTGGGGAGGCGGAGCCAGAGATACCAAGATGGTTCCGCCCCAGGCGCCTGATGGACCCAGAGAGGTTCCAGATGGAGCTTGGGCCTATAACTGTGACCCTAACTCACGACTCGACTGAGGACTTAGTGGTCGCATGGAATAGTGCGGCCATGGGGGCCTTGGACTGAGTCGTGCCCTTGCGGCCTCTCACATGGCGCCGATACACCCTGGCCCCTTGGTTCTCTGAGGAGCTAAGGGTGATGAAGCGCCGCAAGAGACGCCTGGAGAGCAGGTGGAGATCCACTTGCTCTAAATCTGACCGAACACGGGCTAGGTCCCATTTAAGGACCTACCTAGTGGCGATAAGAGTGGCGATTGCATCCGCAGATAACCGCCCTGCCGCCCTGTTTAGAGTGACCCGCTCCCTTCTTCAACAGGGGCCGCGGGAAGCTCCTCTGCAGGGCAGAGCAGAGGAATTTGGAGATTACCTGCAGGATAAAATCGCTCGGATCCGGGACGAGTTGGCCTCCAATGAGATAGATCTGGGTGGACCGTCCGAGGCGGGTCTTGAGACTGTTTTATGGGATGAGTTCAACTTTGTTGCTTCCGAAGACATGGACAGGTTGCCGAGGCAGCTGAATGCCACATGTTTATTGGACCCGTGTCCCTCCTGGCTGGTGCTGGCCTCCTGGGAGGTTACACAAGGCTGGCTCCAGGAAATAGTGAACGCTTCCTTGAGTGAGGGGGTTCTTGCCGGCCGCCTTGAAAGAGGCGGTGGTGAGACCCCTCCTCAAGAAGCCTTCCCTGGACCGAGTGTTGTTAAGTAATTATTGTCCGGTCTACAACCTTCACTTCCTTGCGAAGGTTGTTGAGATTGTGGTGGCACAGCAGTTCCCTCGACACCTGGAGGAAACTGCTTATCTTGACCCGCGCCAGTCCGGCTTCCGATCCGGGCATAGCATCGAGACAGCATTGATCGCGTTGGTGGATGATCTCTGGAGGGCCCGAGATAGAGGTTACTCCTCTATCTTGGTCCTATTAGATCTCTCAGCGGCTTTTGATACCATCGACCATGGTATCCTATTGCACCAACTGGGGGGGGTTGGGATTGGGGGGCACTGTATTACAGTGGTTCTCCTCCTACCTCTCTGGTCGGTCACAATTCGTGTTGACAGGAGGGCAAAGGTCGACGTCGAGGCCCCTAACGTGTGGGATGCCTCAGGGGTCGATCCTCTCGCCCCTCCTGTTCAACACCTATATGAAGCCGCTGGGTGAGATCATCCGCAGTTGTGGGGTAGAGTACCATCAGTACGTTGATGATACTCAGCTGTACATATCTACCCCCAACCACTCGAACGATGCCGTCGAAGTGATGTCCTGGTGTCTGGAAGCCGTGCGGGTCTGGATGGGGAGTAACAAACTTTGGCTCAACCCGTCCAAAACCGAGTGGCTGTGGTTCCCAGCGTCCTGGTACAACCAGCTGACTCCGTCGCTGGTCATCGGGGGCGAGTCACTAACCCACGTGGAAAGGGCCCGCAACTTAGGGGTCCTCCTGGATTCACGGCTATCCTTGGACAACCATGTGACGGCCGTGACCATAGGGGGCCTTTTACCAGGTTCACCTGGTACGCCAGTTGCGCCCCTTTCATGACCGGGATGCCCTCCGCACTGTCACTCAAGCACTCGTTACGTCCCACCTAGACTATTGTAATGCTCTCTACATGGGGCTCCCCTTGAGGTGCATCCGGAGGCTCCAATTAGTGCAGAGTGCGGCCGCGCGGGGGATTTTGGGAGCCTCACGATGCTCCCATGTAACACCTGTCCTGCGCGAGCTGCACTGGATGCCGGTGGGCTTCCGGGTGCGCTTCAAGGTGCTTGTTAACATCTTTAAATTGCTCCATGGCACGGGGCCTAGTTACTTGCGGGACCGTCTCCTGCCACACACCTCCCAACGACCGATCCGCTCCCACGGGGAGGGCCTCCTCAGGGTGTCAACCGCCGGTCAATGCCGATTGGCAGTGCCCAGGGGAAAGGCCTTCTCTGTAGCAGGTCCAGCCCTCTGGAACGACCTACCCCCCGAACTCCGCACTATCATGGACCTTCCCCTCTTTCGCCGCTCACTTAAGACATACTTCTTCCACCAAGCCGGTCTAGCTTAGAGCTTAGGGCTCAGATGCAACATAATTTTAGCAATTAGTAATTGGATTTATAATTTTATTAATGGGAAATATTTTTAGCACAGGTTACCTAATTTAATTCATTTTAATATTATAATTGTATTTATTGTTATTTGTTGGTGTGATTTTTAATTTCCTGTACACCGCCCTGAGTCCATCTTGATGGAGATAGGAGCAGTATATAAATCGAATTTTAAAAAAAATTCAGTATATGATATACAATATGATACCAGGATGGATAATTTATTTCTTGGTGGATAGTAGTAGTTAGTAGGGATACATTTGAGAAAGTTTTAGAAGCCGGGAAGTTGGTTGATCTAATTGGCTGATGGGGGCCATTTGGAAGTGGATTGGTTAATGCTAATGTGTGGTGTTTCTTGAGTATAAGCTTTAATATTGTTGAATAATGAATAATGAAGCAGGAAGTGGGAAACATTTATACAGGTTTTAGATGCAAGTCTTTAAGAAGACGTTGGATAGCCATTTGTCTGAAATGGTATGGGGCCTCCTGCTTGAGCAGGGGGTTGGATTGGAAGGCCTCCAAGGTCCCTTCCAACTCTGCTATTGTATAGTATATCCTTATAGAAGGATTATAAGGAATGGACTGTGGATAGTGAATAAATCAATCATTAAGAAATACATGAGGGATGTCAGTGAGGAATGCAAGTTTTAGTTGTTTTTGTGAATGTTCAAATGAGTGTCAAGATTATATTGAAGTAGGTAATACCTGGATATAAGTTGATTGAAGCCATTAATAGCAAAACAGGTATATGTTGTATGGCCGATAATGGGACAATTGGGAATTGATTGGCAATAAACCAATGAGAAACAAGGTTTGTTCAGTGGAATCAAAACTTTGAGTTGGTTCCTTGGATGACTGAATGAAAGAGTGCCTTTGTCTCTTTTACATCTTATTAAATAAAATTGTTGTATTATAAAATGAAGTTGGGTTACAACACTGGGAGATTCCATATGTGGCACATAAGATGTTTTTGAAAAAGAACTATATACTTGGTTGTCCTATGTTTAATCCTATCTTGGGAGAGGAGGTTTGCTGTTTCTTGAGATGACCTCTTAAAATTGCTGTGTATAAACTGAAATCTAGCAAATGAATCCTGAGTGCAAGCTAATACATGGGAAGAACGTCTAGTCTAAGCCTGGGACTGGTCCTGCTAAATCGTGATGGCCTGTGACACTGCAGTGGGGACAAAGAACTAACTGTCCAGATCTACAACGATGCAAGATGTTAACTTTTCTTCATCTTCAATAATTTGATTGCAACAAAGCAGAAACTTGATGTTCTGCCCAACAGGGAGGAATGTGCTAGTAACCTCAGTCCCCATCATATATATCTATATGAAGCATTGATGTGACATTGCTTCAGGATCAAGTATCTCTGCTATCCTCAGATTATACTGGCTTCATGAAAGCCCAGTGGTGGTCACGGACGTGGGGACTGGGTTCTGATTACATCTTTGGTGGACTTGACATTGTAGCCAGTGTGGGAAGGATGACACCCAGCTGTACATCTCCACCCCGGACCACCCCAACGATGCGGTGGAAGTGATGTCCCATTGCCTGGAGGCTGTGCGAGTCTGGAAGGGGAGGAACAGGCTTTGACTCAACCCGTCCAAGACCGAGTGGCTGTGGTTCCCGGCGTCGCGATATAGTCAGTTGGTTCCATCTCTGGCTATTGGGGGCGAATCATTAGCTCCCGCGGAGAGGGCCCGCAATTTGGGCGTCCTCCTGGACTCTCAGATGTCCCTAGACGATCATTTGACAGCCGTAGCCAGGGGGACTTTTTATCAGGTTTGCCTGATACGCCAGTTGCGCCCCTTTCTGGATCGCGACGCTCTACGCAGTCACTCAAGCCCTCGTCATCTCCTGCCTGGACTATTGCAACGCTCTCTACATGGGGCTTCCCTTAAGGTGCACCCGGAGGCTCCAGCTACTTCAGAATGCGGCCGCGCGGGGAATTTGGGGGGCCTCTAGATGCTCCCATGTAACACCTCTCCTGCGCAAGCTGCAGTGGCTGCCTGTGGCTTTCTGGGTGCGCTTCAAGGTGCTAGTAACAACCTTTAAAGCCCTCCATGGCAAGGGACCTGGGTACCTGCAAGACCGCCTCCTACCAAACACCTCCCTCCAACCAGTCCACTCCCACAGAGAGGGCCTCCTCAGGGTACCGTCAGCCAGTGAATGTTGGCTGGCGACCCCTAGGGGGAGGGCCTTCTCTGTGGCAGCTCCGGCTGTCTGGAATAACCTACCCCCTGACCTTCGCACAGCCGTGGACCTGCGCCTTTTCCACCGAGCTCTGAAAACCCATCTATTTCGTGCGGCCGGCCTGGCGTAGTTTTAATTTGCTTTGACTAGGGGTTTTAGAGGGTATTTTAGAACAGGCCTGTGTTTAATTTATTTTTAGTACATTTTTTAGTATAGTTACTGTATCAGATGTTTTATTGTTGTTTTTATTATTGCCTGTTCACCACCCTGAGTCCCGTAAGGGAGAAAGGGCGGTATATAAATCCGAATAAATGAAATGAAATGAAGGCCTGTTTCAAGTACTGTTGGCAACTAAGTTAGCTGTGCGAACAAGAGGGTCCATTACTCCAGAGTGAAGAGACCAGTGGAAGCGCCCTAGAGATGAACTGATTTACCATTGAAGCAAGCTTCTTGAAGACCAGCTTTAGCTTAATTTATGGAACATTGGGAGTGGAATTGCTTATTGCAATTCTTATTGCTTATTGGCTGGGGGTAATCAATTTCGTTATCATGCTTTGCTTTTGCTCAGAAAAGAATTGGCAGAGTGGTTAATATCTATGTTGTGTCCAATGAATGTACAGCCAGTACAGACCCTGGAAGTTTAAGGGGAAGCCTTTTTGTTTTATACATATATACCTTAAACAAGGGAGAGGCCTAGTTCATTAGGACCATGAAATGCACAGTGATTGCCTTGTTCGATGTTTATCAGGTAGGAATGAAGCCTGTCCCCTTACATGACTGCAGTTATGCTTCCATTCTGAGCCTGATAATGTAGATTCACAAGTGCCGACACAGTTATCACTCATTGAAACCAATGATGGTGATGCTATTGGCATCAGATCGACCTTTGAGGAAGGTGTGCCAAGGGGCAGTCGAACCTATGACATTGTTACAAGAAATGCTGAGCTATCTTATAAGATGGAACTCATATATGAGCAATGCATGGAGCTATATAGAAATTATACCCCTTCATATAGAGGATTTAAAATCATTGAGGAAGCCTTATTTTTCCCTTATGATAAAATCAAAGCTCACTCGAAGCTTATGGTTCTGTGTGGGGGTCTAGGCCTAACAGGTTTGCTTATGTGTGAAAGGGAAGGTGTGCAATTGGGTATGTTAAATTGCTGCCCACCTATACTTGCAAACCAAGGAAGGCAAAAGAGAAAGGCAGTTGGACCTTTGAAGCCTAGAAGTGATAAGCCTATATTGATAGATCCAAGCAAAAAGTAAGAAACTGTCCTTTTTGGATTTAATACAAATTAAGCTTTTTTGTGTGAATGGAGATACTACAATCTCCAATAGAATGACAATTTGTTTGGTGGGAGTACCAGTGCCTGGAAAGTTTTTATTTGATGAGGCAAAATGTATTATTGGACCCAATAACTGTACTCTTTCACATATAATCACCCTTTTTGAAAGTCCAAATAAGTCCATTAAGTGGACTCAACAGAAGAAAACTGATGATAGAGTTGAAAACAGTGTTACCTGCTAATCAGTTTCAGTTGTATTATATTTATATATTGCCCTATCTCCCTGGGGGGACTCAGGGCGGTGCACAGGAAATAATAAAAACATAGCAATAAATACAATAAATATTAGAAATGGGTTAAAAATAAATTAAATTTGGAGCCCGTTCTAAAACAATTTCATTACAAACCCAATTTAAAATCACATTTAAAACTATATCAGGCTGGCTGCATGAAATAGGTGTGTTTTTAGTGCCCGACGGAAGAGGCGCAGATCCGTGATAGTACGAAGAGCGGGGGCAGGTCATTCCAGAGGGCGGGGGCTGCCACAGAGAAGGCTCTCCCCCAGCCGCCATTGTCCAGCAGACGGTACCCTGAGGAGGCCCTCCCTGTGGGAGTGGACAGGTCGAAGGGAGGTATGTGGTAGGAGGCAGTCCTGCAGATATCCAGGTCCCATGCTAGGGAGCACTTTAAAGGTGGTTACTAACACCTTGAAGTGCACCCTGAAGGCCACAGGTAGCCAGTGCAGCTCGTGCAGGAGAGGTGTTATATGGGAGTATTTCGAGACTCCCAGGATCCCCCGTGTGGCTGCATTCTGGACTAGCTGGAGCCTAATGATTGTGTTTTTTGCAAACATCCTGAAAAAGACAGGATAAAGTAATGTATGTGCAAGTGCCTGCTAATTATGTTTTTGCTTGCACTGAAATGGAAGGACTAGAGACTGCAAGGCCAGATTGTAGTTACCTAGAGGATGGTTTTTATTCTTTTTTTATTTTATTTTTATTTTTATTAAATGTATACCCCGCCCTTCCCCAAACGGACCCAGGGCGGCGCACAGGAATTTTAAAATACATACAAAATCAATAAAAAATTTAAAAAACTTATTTAATAACCGTCCTGTGCTAAAACCAAATTAAAATTCCCAAAAATTTAAAACTGTCTAAAATAGTCATTTGCAGAGGTTACGCTAGGCCGGCTAGTTGGAAAAAATGTGTCTTTAGACACTGGCGGAAGAGGCGGAGGTTGTAGATGGTGCAAAGTTCAGGGGGAAGGTCGTTCCAAAGGGCAGGGCCCGCCACAGAGAAGGCCCTTCCCCTGGGTGTCGCCAGTCGGCATTGTCCGGCCGAAGGCCCTCTCTGTGGGAGCATATCTGTCTAAGGGATGTATGGGGCAGGAGACGGTCTCGCAAGTAACTAGGTCCCGAGCCATGGAGCGCTTTAAAGATGGTCGTCAAAACCTTGAAGCGCACTCGAAAGACCACAGGAAGCCAATGCAGCTCGCGCAGGATTGGTGTTATATGGGAGTGTCTAAGCGTCGGTGTTTCACCCCCAATGGCCAGAGTTGGAGTAATCTGGCTGAACCGGGGTGGTGGAAGCCACAGCCACTCAGTCTTGGATGGGTTGAGCTTGAGTTTGTTACTACCCATCCAGATCCGTACGGCCTACAAACACCGGGACATCACCTCGGCCACCATCATTCTGTGGCTTGCATGCTTATGTATGCTTATCCTCGCATACCATAGGAGGTCTTTTGACTTGACTTTTGTATGGTAATAACTCCGGTCAATAATGAGATAAGATGCTAAATCAAAGTCTTTATCAAAAGGATAGAGAATCACCTAAACATGTAATGTCTCCTCAATACACATCCTACTCATTATGCACATGATATCCACGACACTCATCCTAAGCATGATGCAGATGATATCAGAGCAGGTACAGAACTTGTGGATGGAATTCATGCACATTTATTTATTTATTAATTAAATTTCTAGACCACCCTCTCTCTCCGAAGGGACTCAAAATATTACAGGAAAAATTAAAAACATCTAAAAAACATAACGATACATACATAATTAAAATCGAATTAAATAACCCTGAACAAAAATTTATAAAACATTAAAAACTATATCCCATTAAAACCAAATAAAACAATTTAAATTACAGACTGGGGCGAGAAGCATAAATTAGGCCAAGCCAGCCTGATGGAACAGATAGGTCTTAACTTTTTGGCAGAAGGAGCGGAGGTCTGTGGTAGTTCTAATATCGGGGGGTAGGTCGTTCCAAAGGGTCGGGCCCATCACAGAGAAGGCCCTTCCCCTGGGCGTCGCCCGCTGGCATTGTCAAGTGGACGGCATGACATGAACCTCTAGTTTATGCACCTGATGGTGAAAGGGAACATGAACATGTGGAACTACCTATAGAGGGGCAAGAGTCACATGTTGATATATATAGCAACGTGCACATCCTGCACGATAGTCTATGACACCAGTGGATAGTATCAGAACTGTGGTATGGGGGAAGAGAAGCATGCTTATGCTTGGCCATCTTGTCCGAGCCTTGGCTGAGGGTGCATCAATGAACCTTCATCAGCAATAGCTGCTTTAGCTGATGATATGAGTGTGTAACCAGACCAGAGTGGCAATTGATTAGGACTTTGAGCAACTTTGTTATGTCAAAGGAGGAGGTTGTTTCAATTCCTTGAAACAGCTAAGTTCAGCTAAGCTGAATGCTTTGCACAATATAAATGCATGTTGAACACATGTCACTGAAAGCTCTGCTTTTATGAGTGTTTGAATCTGTTGATTTCCTGGTTGCCAGACTTCTCTTGGCTGAAGGAAGCATTTGTGGGAATCATAGTCATGATTGTGTTACTTGTGTTTGTATGAGATGTGTTCCTTTGTGTCTAAAGTGCTTGATCTGCTTCAGAGGATCTAAGTGCTCAAAGAAGGAGGAAGTGAGCAGAAGGGGGCCAGGATTATGATGCAAGAAATTGAGAACTGAACTGTCTCTTGAATGTTACCCACATAAATGCTGTTCAAAAGAAAAAGGTAGAAAATAAGTTGGATTATTTGGGCTAAAATTTGATGGTTTTAGGTAGGTTTTGTAGTAAATCCATTTTGGGCCTAACATATGCATAACATAGATTGCTCGCTTACTGAGAAAAAGCTTTTCTGGAAAATGGCACTTTGGCATGGAATCGTAGGGTCAGAATGACCGGGAATAACCTGATTGCTTGGGAACTTCCTCTGTAACTGGGAATAACAGGATATATTTTCAGGAAGCCAATAATGATGGTATTGTTTTAATTCTGGGAAAGCAGGGTCCTATGGGGCCTCTTACATTGTATTTTGTGCACACAATTGTGTTTTTGTGTATGATGCATATGATGTCAGTTTGTGTATTTAAGGTGCAACTCTGTAGCTGGATCTCCATTCTCATGTGCATGGGAATCCATTAGCTAACGTTATTAAACAGCTGTTTCCTTTTGCTATAAGTCTCCATGACCATTTTTTGATATGCAGAAATTATATCTGGGATATTTTTCTCACAAATGCTAATGCAAAAAAATGCACGTTCATACTATTTATCATTTTAGTTAGCACCACTTAGCTTTCCTCTGGCTTAGCCATATGCTATTTCTAAAAGCTTTAAATATGTCAATAATCTATATAAATAAAAATGTAAAATAGTTTGTACGAATCCACTAATCTCAAAAACTACTGGACCGATTTACACCAAACTTTCACACAATGTAGCCAAGGACTTCCGATAATAGAATAGCTACTCATTTTGTGCCTAGTCCACGTGTGTTGTGTGCAACTTACACACAAATAAAAGGTACCACTGAAAATGTTTTCACTTCCCTGTAGCCACGCCCATCAGACTGCTTTTCAACTGTCAGTGTTGGAAGAGGCCTCTTATGGCGGCCTCTTAGAGCCAAAAAGGCACAGAGGATAGCAAACTCCCAGGTGGCACATAGAGAGGGGGGGGGAGAGAAAAACTGCTCAAGACTGTTCTCTGAGGTAAAAACACAGAGGCAGGCAGCTGCTTTAAACTGTTGAATACAAACTGAACCAAACTAACAAAAAAACACCCATCTGACAGCAAATAAAAGAGGGACTAGGAGAGACATGATAGCAGTGTTTCGATATCTCAGGGGTTGCCCCAAAAAAGAGGGAGTCAAGCTATTCTCCAAAGCACCTGAGGGCAGAACAAGAAGCAATGGGTGGAAACTAATCAAGGAGAGAAGCAACTTAGAACTGAGGAGAAATTTCCTTCCAGTGAGAACTATTAACCAGTGGAACAGCTTGCTACCAGAAGTTATGGATGCCCCAACACTGGATGTGTTTTTAAGAAGAGACTGGAAAACCATTTGTCTGACACAGTATAGGGTCTCCTGCTTGAGCAGCGGGGTTGGACTAGATGACCTCCAAGGTCCCTTCCAACTCTCCAAAGCACCTGATGGCAAAACAAGAAGCAAAGAGTGGAAACTAATCAAGGAGAGAAGCAACTTAGAACTGAGGGGAAATTTCCTGGCAGTGAGAACTATTAACCAGTGGAACAGTTTGCCATCAGAAGTTGTGAATGCCCCAACACTGGAAGTCTTTAAGAAGATGTTGGATAGCCATTTGTCTGAAACGGTACAGGGCTTCCTGCCTAGGCAGTGGGTTGGACTAGATGACCTCCAATGTACCTTCCAACTCTGCTATTGTATTATTGTATTACAGTAGGTAGGTAGAGAGGGGAATAGAGAGAGAGGGAGAAATACAGTTTAATAAAAGAAGGATTAGGGGAGACATGATAGCAGCCTTCCAATATCTCAGGGGTTGCCACAAAGAAGAGGGAGTCAAGCTACAGTATTCTCCAAAGCACCTGAGGGCAGAACAAGAAGCAATGGGTGGAAACTAATCAAGGAGAGAAGCAACTGGGCTGATAATTGATCAAATGAATCTAGATAAAGGAAATTATCAATCATCAAGGAGGAATTTCCTGACATTTAGAACAATTAACCAGTGGAACAGATGTTGCCTCCAGAAGTTGTGAATGCCCCAACACTGCAAGTCTTTAAGATGTTGGATAGCCATTTGTCTGAAATGGTTTAGGGAGTGATGGCTAACCTTTTTTGGCTCGCGTGCCAAAAGCAGGGGGAGTGCAGGGGCAATGTGCACAGGTGTGCCACATCCATAATGCTATGTGCATGACCCCTGCATTTGACATGCTTTTAACGTCCTCCCCAGGCTCCAGAGGCTTTACAGGAAGGCTGTTTTCATCCTCCCCCCAACTCCAGAGGGCAAAAAATGGCCTCCAAAGAAGGCCTAAATCAGCTGGCCAGGGCACACATACACACTGAAACTGACAGGGCAATGCCTCGCATGCCCTAAGAAATGGTTCCGTGTGCCACCTGTGGCACCCGTGCCATAGGTTCACTATCATGGGTATAGGGCTTCCTGCCTAGATAGGCAGTTGGACTAGATGACCTCCAAGGTCCCTTCCAACTCTGCTATTGTATTATTGTATTGCAGTAGGTAGGTAGATAGAGGGATAGATAGAGAGGGAGAAATAAGGTAGGTAGGTAGGAAGGTAGGTAGGTAGGTAGGTAGAGGGAGAAAGGAAGAAATATAGTAGGTAGGGAGGTAGGGAGGTGGATAGATGGATAGGGAGAAATACAGTAGGTAGGTAGGGGGATAGATATAGAGGGAGAAATACAGTAGGTAGGCAGGTAGGTAGATAGGGGGATAGATAGAGAGGGAGAAATACAGTAGGTAGGCAGGTAGGTAGGCAGGTAGGTAGGTAGAGGGAGAAAGGAAGGAATGCAGTAGGTAGGTAAGTAGAGGGATAGAGAGAGAGGGAGAAATACCGTAGGTAGGTAAGTAGATAGGTAGGTAGGTGTATAGATAATAGGAAGAAATACAGTAGGTAGGTAGGTAGGTTGGTAGGTAGGTAGAGGAATAGAGAGAGAGAGAAATACAGTAGGTAGGTAGGTAGAGGGATAGAGAGGGGGAAATACAGTAGGTAGGTAGGTAGGTAGGTAGAGGGAGAAAGGAAGAAATACAGTAGGTAGGTAGGTAGGTAGAGGGATAGATAGAGAGGGAGAAATACAGTAGGTAGGTAGGTTGGGGGTTATACGGTGGTTGTGTGTATGTGTGCAGGTGTAGATAAACACACAGATTGGTTGGCCATTTAACCAGACTGGGCCACAGCAACGCGTGGCTGGGTATAGCTAGTGTTTAATATAAAAAATTCTGATAAAAGGAGAACAGCTTTTAATACACAATTAGGGAATTATCATTTTAACTATATTTCCTTTAATTTAGTTTAAATGCAAATTAGCTCATATTTAGTTGTCTCCTACGAGCAGTCAGTACTTTGGAAAGTCTGTTTTCCAGTGTGATGCTCAAAATTAAGGGTGGTCTTTGGACAATAAAATGTTGTATACTCCTATTCTGAATGGACCTTAAAGAAGAATATGAAAAATATTTTTGCAATGAATAAAATATGTATCACAATTACCATAATAAAATGTTATAACAAGAATTTCTGCTTCTTTTCTGCCAACTTTATTTTAAGACATTTATACCACTAACAGAATAAAAAATAAACATGACTGAGATTTGTTTTGTGAAGGATTATTTAAATATATGAGCATCGTTTTATATGTTGTATGTATTATTGCTACGTAATTTTATGTTAGTAAATTGCTAATATATTTCACATATTTTGAAAATTATATTCTTTGAAAATTTCAATATTGCTGTACACCAGATTAAAGATGAATTCAGAAGAGTTGTAAACAATTTACATTTGTAAAATAAGATTTCAAACTTGCCTTGCCTGAGGCTGTCTTTCATAAGCACTTAAACTGCGTTTTATACCTGTAAAAAAAGTACTGAATGAATATGAGTCAGCAAACATTTTAAATTCATAAAATATTTTTCTTCTAATATTTGCATCCTACCACAGTAATTTTTTAAAATATATTCTGGCAATAAAAGACAACTCTAAATACAAAAAAGGTCAAGATGTAAACCGAGCATCATAATTCACACTTATCTAAATATCACATTTTAATTGTACTTGACAAAACATAATAGGTGTTGGTACTTACCTAATATACTCACTGCAGGTGGAGACAGCAGTCAGATAGGGTTAACTCCGTCCAGTAACCAATAGGGCTGAGTCTTCAGTTTATAAAACCATCCTCCATGCAGCTCCTCCCCAGCTTTCGATGAAGATGGACTGTAGACTGACATGTAGTTGATATGATGATGGAGAAGAAAGGAAAAAAGAAAAGGAAGAGAGAGACCTACCCTAGTCCTATCAAAGGCTTGACCCTGACTGGAACAGGGTGGGGCTGACTGCTGTCTCCACCTGCAGTGAGAATGGGCATATCAGGTAAGTACCAACGCCCATTCTCCACGATTGGTGGAGACAACAGTCAGATAGGGACATACCGAAGCTTGGCCTGTGTTAAGGGAGGGATCCGGTCCCCGTGGAAGAGGAGTCCAAGGAATGGACTTGTTGTAAAACCCTCCTTCCAAAGGCAGCTTCTGCGGAAGCAAAGAGGTCTATTTTATAATGGTGAATAAAAGGGACTGGGGTTGTCCACGTGACCACCCTTCAAATGTCCTCCACGGAAGCCTGAGTAGCTCAGGCTGCAGACATGGCCACACTCCAGGTGAAGTGAGCCGTTATGCCTTATGGAGGATGCAGTTCGTTTGCCCTGTATGCCTTAGAAATGCAGGCTCTAAGCCAGTGCCCTACGGTGGAAGAAGAGACCTTGGAGCCAAGGAAAGTTGGTTGAAAAGAAATTAGTAAGGCCTCAGAATGCCGAATCGAAGCAGTATGTTACATGTAAATACGTAAGGCCCTGCGAACATCTAGGATATGCCACTTGTGTTCGAACCTATGAGTAGGATGGGGACAAAAATTTGGTAGTACAAGTTCTTGGATTTTATGAAAGGATGAGTTCACTTTGGAAGTAAATGCTGGATTGAGAGGGAGAATAACCCTATCCGCATGAAAGATGCAGAGGTCGCTTCTAATTGACAGAGCTGCAATTTCAGAAATTCGTCTCGCTGAAGTCCCTGTGATCAAGAAGGTGACCTTGAAAGTGAGATATTGCAGAGAGAGAGTCCATAATGTTTCAAATGGCGTCTTAGTGAGAAAGTCTAAAACCTTGGTTAGGTCTCAAGTTGGGTACATATGAATGGTGGAGGACAAATGTTGGTCGCTCCTCAGAAGAACGATCGGACATGTGTCTGGTGAGAAATGGGCTCATCTGCAGGTAGAGTTAGGATCGTAGAGAGGGTTGCCATTTGATGCCTCAACATGTTTGACAAAAGACCTTTGATGAGGCCCTGTTGGAGAAAATCTAAAACATTAGCCAGAGAGGCAGACAGAGGAATAATGTTAGAAAAGGAACAAGGTGTCCAGGTAGCATCGTATATTCGAGTCGCAGATGGGCATCATGAAGCTTGTATGGTTTGAATGACACTGTCCGACAAACCGTCCACTCACAGGGCCTGCTCAACATCCACACATTTAGTTGCAACCAATGCAGGTCTCGATAATGGATTGATCCTTGACAGAGGAGAGCTTGTGCAATGGAATATGCCATGGAGGTGTCATTAGGTCCCCAAATCAGGGACGGCGAGGCCAATGTGGTGCCAGAAGGAGAATCCCCACCTCCTTGTCTAGCATTTTCCGCACCACTCTCTGTATTAGAGGCAGTGAAGGAAACGCATATAGAAGGCACAGGCACGGGCACGGCAAAGCGACCCTGGAGCCACATACCTGGTGACGTACATGAAAGCTGAGCATTTTCCCTTGTGGCAAAGAAGTCGACTACTGGTCTCCCATATCTGTGCGATATTCCCAGAGGAGGTTGTGTGAGATGCTCCACACACCATGGTTGATCTGGGTGTGACTGAGCCAATTGGCTTGAGCGTTGTCAACACCTGAGATGTGGTCTGCCCTGAGGGAAAGAAGATGGACTTCCGCCCAAAGCCCAAACAGCCACGTCTCCCTCATCAGTAGTTCGGACGTCGTCCCCCCTTGCCGATTTACGTGCACCTTTGCAGTGGTGTTGTCTGTGAGGATGAGAACATGGGTGTTGTACACTGTGTTCTGGAACTGCCAAAGGGCTAGGTGGATTGCCTGCAGTTCCAGCCAATTGATGGTGTTGGCATGATCGGCTTGTGGCCACCGTCCCTGTGCCATCTCTGTTGGAGGTGGAGCCCCCACCCCATCAGGCTGACATCTGTGGTGAGTGTGAGGCAAACTGGCTCTCAAAAGAGTCCCGTGAGTCAATGCCAGTAATAGCCCCCCCCCCCCAGGACTTTGTCCCGTGGGGGGAAATGCAAACCTGTTGCAGGGAGCAGCTGAGGTTGCTTTTCTGGTACAGTAGCAGATACCATTGGAGGCAACGACTGTGGAGGCATGCCCAAGGATACGATGTAGAAGCAGGACACCATCTTCCCCAACAGACGAGACAACTGGAGAAGTTGGGCTCTGCGATGGGTGCGGATTGTTCTAGCCAGATCCTTCAGGCTGTTCCATTGATCTGCTGAGAAGAATACTTTGTCCTGCATGGTATTTATTAGGGCCCCCAGATGTAGGATATGAGAGTCTGGATTCAGAGAGCTCTTTGCGAGTTTTATTGCGAAGCCTAGCTCCTGAAGGACATGAATGGTGGTTTGAATGTCTCTGTGAGCTTGCTCGATGGAGGGGGCCAGCAAGAGAATATTGTCCAGATAGATTTGGATCCAGGCCAATCTGGAGCAGAGGTGGGCCAGGACCTTTGTAAAAATCCTTGGAGCTGATGACAGTCCTAAGGGGAGGGCTCAGTACTGGAAATGTTTTCCCCCATACTCAAACCAAAGGAACTGTCTGTGTTTGTGAAGGATGAGAATACACCTGAGGTACACCAAAGAAAGGAGGTTGTCCTTGCGGATGCTCTCCAAGATGGACTACAGGGAGTGCATCTTGCACCGTCGATAAATGATGAATTGGTTCAACACTTTAAGATCCAGAATTGGTCTCCATCCCCCCAAGACTTTTGGCACCACAAACAGCCAGGAGTAGAACCCCTGCTATTCTTGGTCCTTGGGCACAACTTGAATGGCCCTGACCTATAGAAGATGGCAAATGGCCTGTTCCATCAGCTGTCTCTTTTTTAAAAAGATTTTTTTTTATTTTTATTAAACAAACACAACACAAAAAGAATCATTTATCATTACATTTACATTACATTTATTTTATTTATTTTTATTTTAATCACATTTATATCCCGCCCTTCTTGGAGACTTCAGATGGTCCAGAACGCAGCCGCGCGGGCAATTCTGGGAACCTCCAGGTTTACCCACATAACACCGCTCTTGTGCGAGCTGCACTGGCTGCCTGTCGTCTTCCGGGTGCGCTTCAAGGTATTAGTCATCATTTTTAAAGCGCTCCATGGCTCGGGACCTAGCTATTTGCGGGATCGGATCCTGCCTCATACATCCTCACGGCCGATTCGCTCCCACAGAGAGGGACTTCTCCGGGTGTCGTCCACTAGACTTTGTCAGCGGGCGACGCCCAGGGGAAGGGCTCTCTCTGTGGCAGGCCCAGCCCTCTGGAACGACCTTCCCCCCGACATTAGAACGACCACGGACTTCCGCTCCTTCCGTCTAAAACTAAAAACACATCTTTTCTGCTTGGCCAGCCTAGGGTAGTCTCTCTCTATGGGGTTTTAGTTGTTTTAACTGGGAATTTTAGTATGTTAATGGGGTATTTTAGCACAGGTATATGTTTAATTTGTTTTAATGTGTTTGTATATTTATTGTTTTAGTTTTCCCTGTGCACCGCTCCGAGTCCCTATGGGGAGAGGAGCGGTCAACAAATTAAAATTATTATTATTATTATTATTATTATTCTCCACAAAGGACCCAGGGCGGCGCACAGGAATTTAAAAAACATACAAAACAATAAATACAGAATTTAAAAACATATTAAATTATAATCCTATGCTAAAATCCAAATTAAAATCCCCAATTTAAAACTATCTAAAATAGTCCCAACAAGAGGTTAGGCTAGGCCGGCTTGTTGAAAAAGATGTGTCTTTAGACACTGGCGGAAGAGGCGGAGGTCCGAGATGGTACGCAATTCAGGGGGTAGGTCGTTCCAAAGGGCAGGGCACGCCACAGAGAAGACTCTTCCCCTGGGTGTCGCCAGACGGCATTGCCCGGCCGACGGCACTCTGAGAAGGCCCTCTCTGTGGGAGCGGATCGGCCGAAGGGATGCATGGGGCAGGAGGCGGTCTCTAACTAGGCCCATATAACTAGGCCGCATATAACTAGGCCCATATAACTAGGCGCATATAACTAGGCTGCATATAACTAGGCCCTTTCTACATATTGTAGAAAGTGTGTCAATTGGTTACAAATAGATTTCGTCCATATCTTTCACAGTCATTACTTATGCTTCATATCGCTAGATATTTTAAATCAAAAAAAGAAAAGGCTTCCGGTTCCGGCTCCAGCGGCGACGGGCGAGCCTTGGGCTCGCTCGCCGTTTTGTTGCCTTTTCTGCCCCCCCACGGGGGCGAGACACTCCGGTTACCGGAGGTCTCCCGTAGGGTCGGCTCGGAGGAGACGTTTCTCCTCACGGCGGTGGGGAGAGCGATCCCCTCCGTGACCTAGGTGAGGAGGAACATGCTGCGGGGGGTTCTCCCTTCGCCAACGGCTGTCGGCGCCATTCACTTTAATGTAGAGGGCTGAGCGGAGGAGATCGGAAGGATCGCCGGGGCTTCAGCTGCGAGGGAGAGTGAGTTTTAAAAAGACTTTTTTTTTCCTTGCTGCCAGCCAGGCTGAACGGACTGGGAGGGGGGTGTTTGTTTCCAAAAACCCCCCCTCGGACTTAAGCGGCACTTAAAGATGGCTTCTCTGGCAGAGAAAGCGGAAATCTTAAATCCGGACTGTCTCTAACAAGGGAAAGTGGTATGCGGCTACTTGCAACATTGTTTCTAGGTCTGGCTGGTTATAAAGAATTTATTTTTCTACTCTCTCCTCTGGGCTCTGAGATGGGCGGTGGAAAGTGGCTTTTCTCTGTCCCTGCCTGACTATTTTAATTATGGAAAATTCCCAGCGTCTCTTTACAAGTGGGACTCTCTCTGGATATTAATGAAGAATTTTTTTCTTGTTGGATTTGTGATTCCTTCCTGGATTACCTTCGTTATTATAACTATTGAGCTGGAAAATTGTCTCTCTCTTGGTTTCTGAATTTTACAACGTTCCAACCTTGATTTGAACTTTTGGCTCCCGGCTAGTCTCACCAGCCCCACCCTGAAAACGCCATTTTGGCTGGCACTGACTTTAACAGTTAATCATGGCTCAAGAAACAGCACTGGCAAGTTTAGAACAACGGATGGCTTCTCTTGAAACTGTTATACAAACTTTGGTAAAAGAGATTCAGGCCCAGAGGGCTGAAAACATCAACTTCAAGAAGGAGCTATTGGATACCAGGAACCAGATGCTGGAAAACACACAGAAGACTGAAGAATTGGAAGGGGGGTTGGTGGGGGTTAAGGGAGAGATTAAAAATGTTACTAAAGAGGTTGGGGAAATAGATGGGCATGTGTCTAGGATTGATATGGAAAGAATGACATATTTTTTGAGATTTCAGAACGTTCTTGAGGAATCTGGTGAATGCCTCCCTGATCTTATGAGCACAATTTTAGCAGACTATTTACAAAAACCTAAAGATAAGATCAGGGGGGACATTGACCTAGCCTATAGAATTAACTCAGCATATGCCAGGATAAATGAAGTGCCTAGAGAGATACATGTGAAATTTGTTAGGTCAACCAGAGAGGAAATCCTGAGGGCGCAGAGAGAGAACCCTTTAATTTACCAACACAAAACGGTCACTATCTTGAAGCAGATTCCTAGAAAGATTCGAGAAGCAAGGAGGAAATTTTCCTTCTTGTCTAAAACATTGTTTGATCATGGGATTTGGTTCAAGTGGGTGACACCCGAAGGGATGCTGGTGTTCTGGGAAGGAGGAAGAGTGAGGATTAAAACAGTTGCTGAGGCGGAAGCCTTTCTTAAAAAACATTCCTCTGCCCTGGGGGAAGATCCAGGGGGGACGGAGGGGGCCACGGCCCCGCCCGCTGGGGGCCAGGGAGGAGAAAAAGAAGATACAATAGCCATGAGACTTAGATCGAAAAAATAACTTTGCCTTGATTTTTTTGAACAATCTTGCATAACATTTGTATCTGGATTTTTTGTAAATGTCTGACAGCATGGAACTGAGAATTTAGGTATATGTACTTGCTTTTACCTTGTAGTGTTATGAAAAATGTTTTTTTTTTGTTATCTTTTTATTGTGTATTTTGAGGTCTCGGAAGGGCCGACGACTCTGACGTGAATGCTTTCAAAATTTCTTTGTATCCCTTACCCTACCCTATAGAAAAATGTAAAACCAATAAAACTTTTTCAATATAAAAAAAAAAGAAAGAAAAGAAATTATTTATATATACCACAATTCTTATTTGACTATAGTTGTTTTAACGTCCTTTTGCACAAAATAATCCCAAACTAAAAGCATAACCACATAATGGCATTTCTTTAGTTATTTCAAATGTCATCCAATAGCTATTACACCTTTATAACATGTTCTAAATAAGAGTTAATTGTATATGATAACGAAGTTTTTAAATCTCTTTTCAAAATCACTATTTCAGTTTGTGTCCAAGTTCCTTTTGTTAAGTCAGTACATATATATGTTGTTAATTATATCAATTATCATTTCATTGTTATTATTATAAATCATTATTTATTAGCAGAAATTCATTTACTGTTTATATCTAATTTATTCTCATGAAACCAACTCATAATAATAATAATAATAATAATAATTATTATTATTATTATTATTATTTAATTTATAACCCGCTCTCTCCCCCCAAAGGGACTCGAGGCGGGGCACAGGGAAATTAAAAATACATATAAAACCACAAACAATACAGTATTAAAAAAGATGTGAGAGAATAAGGATTATTATTTGGGCTAAAATTTGGTGGTTTTGGGTAGGCTTTGAAAATCCATTTTGGACCTAGCATATGCATAGCTTAGATTACTTAGAAAAGCTTTTCTGGAAAATCACAGTGAGCAAGTTATGGCGACCTGACCAGAAGTAGCTTGGAAACTTCCTTTCTAACTGGGAATAACAGGAAATGTTGTTCAGGAAGCCGATACTCATTGTTTAAATTCTGGGAAAGCAGGGTCCCTTAGAACATTTGGGGACATGTACTTTTCACATTGTATTTTGTGCACGCAATTGTGTTTTTGTGTATCCAAGTTATGATGCATATGATACGTCAGTTTGTGTATTTAAGGTGCATCTCTGTAGCTGGATCTCCATTCTCATGTGCATTAGCTAATGTTATTAAACAGCTGTTTCCTTTTGCCATAAGTCTCCATCACCATTTTTTGATATGCAGAAATTATATCTGGGATATTTTTCTCACAATTTGGGGGCTTGTCTGGGATCAGGACTTCTCTTCTGGGGAGGAGGTTTGACATACGTTTGGAGGCCAGTCACGCTTCTATTTGAAGTATTCCAAGGGGGTGGTCAAAATTCCTCTCTGGAGAGATTGCTCCTACGGAGGCTTGGGCAACGGACCAGCATGAGGCATTCCTGGGAGTGATGCGTCTGATCCAGGTAATGTATGTATGCAAAGGGATACCAGTCGGCTCCGGATGAGCTGCTGATGGATTCCTCTAGTGAGGAGTCCTATGAGTCTACTCTAGAGGAGGAGGCTGAGAGTGAGAGAGCAGAGAGCCCGGCTAGGCAGCAGGAGGCACCTGGGGCTTGGTATAGTGGGGAGGAGGAAACCCAGTTTGTCCCTGATGTCAGGCTAAGAAGGATTGAGAGGAGGCAATGTCAATTAGCAGATAGACGCACCCGGAGGAGATAATGAGTATCAGCTGCCTAATTGACTGGCCCTCCCAAGAGGCTTTAAAAGAAATCCTCTGTGAAGAGTAGGTTTGCAGGAAACAACAGAGAATCTACAGAGTCGGAACATTCGTGTCGTGGTGTATTCTTTCAGTCTAGGCATGGTCAGTTCAGGCAAGCAGCCAAGAAGTAATCAGTTTAGTGATTAGTCATGTTAAGGAGGGAGTCAGAACAGATACCTATGGATGGTATCTGGGTGGCTGGATTCCTGTCTTGAATGTTTGACGGTGATGTGTGGTGTGAGCTTTCCTCTGGCTTAGCTGAGACCCTCAGCTATGCAGGCTACAGGTTATGCAGATGAAAGATTCATGAAGGTAATGTGATTTAAGCTCTCGGATATGTTATGGGGCCTGTTTTGTTAAGGATCCTGGGGAATGTGAAGAGGACATTCCTTCGATGGCCCTTTTCTCCATCTTATTTCCCTTTGATAGAAGGCGGGTGCTGAGAAATATTGTGATAATATTACTGAGTGATGCACTGGGACTTGGCTGGAATTTAGGTTCTTGGAGCCAAGCTAGATAAATGCCTAGATTGGGTGTTTGAGGAGGACATCTCTGGGAGACATTGGTGATCCAGTGTTTGAAAGGGACTAGACTTCGAAGTGTTCATTACAGCTATTAGGCACAAATTGGAGTGAAGTCAAATTCATCTAAAAATGAATACATTTTTGTATTTCAATAATGTGCTGTGATTGGGTTCAGGATGCATATTTGTGCTTGTAGTTATGATATGTGTGATCTGCTGGCAGATGACAGATTAGGTACATTTCTTGCCTTATGATTGGAACTGTGGGAAAGCAATAACATTATTTTTGATTGAAAGCCATGCCTGAAAGTTTTCTGTTGTTTGCAGCATTAGCCCATGGGGTGATGCTAGTGTGGCTGGGTTGATTTAGAGTAGCTTGTTTGTTAGTTTGTTAGTTTAAATGTGGTTGCTCTGCTGACAATATATTATATACTAGCTATACCGGGCCACGCGTTGCTGTGGCCCAGTTTGGTTAAATGGCCAACCAATCTGTGTATAGATCTACATCTGCATACATACACACAACCACCGTATAACCCCCAACCTACTGTATTTCTCCAACTATCTATCCCTCTACCTACCTACCCACCGTATTTCTCCCTATCTATCCCTCTACCTACCTACTGTATTTCTTCCTTTCTCCCTCTATCTATCTACCTACCTATTGTATTTCTCCCTCTCTATACCTACCTACTGTATTTCTCCCTATCTATCTATCTATCATCTATCTATCTATCTATCTATCTATCTATCTATCTATCTATCTATCTATCTATCTATCTATCCATCCATCCATCCATCCATCCACCCACCCACCTACCTACCAGCTACTGTATTTCTCCCTCTCTGTCTATCCCTCTACTTACCTACCTACTGTATTTCTCCCTCTCTATCTATCCCTCTACCTACCTACCTACTGTATTTCTTCCTTTCCCCCTCTACCTACCTACCTACTGTATTTCTCCCTCTCTATTTATCACTCTACCTACCTACCTACTGTATTTCTCCCTCTCTCTATTCCTCTACTTACCTACCTACCTACTGTATTTCTCCCTATCTATCCCCCTACCTACCTACCTACCTACCTACCTAGTTTTTCTCCCTATCTATCTATCCCTCTCCCTACCTACATACCTACCCGCCTACTGTATTTCTCCCTATCTATCCCCCTACCTACCTACCTACCTACCTACCTACCTACCTACTGTATTTCTCCCTCTCTACCTATCTATCCCCCTACCTACCTACTGTATTTCTCCCTCTCTATCTATCCACCTACCTTCCTACCTACCTACCTACTGTATTTCTTCTTCTCCCACTACCTTCCTACCTACCTACCATATTTCTCCCACTCTATCAACCTACCTACCTACCTACCATGTTTCTCCCTATCTATCTATCCCCCTACCTATCTACTTACCTACCTACCTACCGTATTTCTCCCTATCTATCCCTCTATCTACGTACCTACCTATCTACCTACTGTATTTCTCCCTCTCTCTCTATTCCCCTATCTACCTACTTACTGTAATACAATAATACAATAGCAGAGTTGGAAGGTACTTTGGAGGTCATCTAGTCCAACTCCCTGGCTAGACAGGAAGCCCTATATCATTTCAGACAAATCGCTACCCAACATCTTCTTAAAAACTTCCAGTGTTGGAGCATTCATAACTTCTGGAGGCAACTTCTGTTCCATTGGTTAATTGTTCTAACTGTCAGGAAATTTCTCCTAAGTTGCTTCTCTGCTGGATTAGTTTCCACCCATTGCTTCTTGTTCTGCCCTCAGGTGCTTTGGAGAATAGCTTGACTTCCTCTTCTTTGTGGCAACCCCTGAGATATTGGAAGGCTGCTATCCTGTCTCCCCTAGTCCCTCTTTTATTAAACTGTATTTCTCCACCTCTCTCTCTATGGGCCACCTGGGAGTTTGCTATCCTCTGTGCCTTGTCTTGGCCCTTTTAGGCCTCCGTACAGTGTTCTTGAGGAAATGACTGTTGGAAATGCCAGGTGGGAGGAGTTACAGGGAGGTGAAAACATGATCAGTGGGTACATTTTACATTTGTGTACCTTGCACATGATACACGTGTGCTAGCCACAAAATGAGTACGTATTCTATTATCGGAAGTCCTTGGGAACATTGCGTCAAAATTTGGTGTAAATTGGTGCAGTAGTTTTTGAGATTAGCTGCTTCATACAAACTATTTTACATTTTTATTTATATAGATTCTAGAATTTTAATTGTATATTTATTGAATTTTTTAATTTGTTCTGGTCTCTGGTCTATGGCTGAAAAAATTCTAGTTCTAGTTCTACATAATACATGACAACCAACAAGCCAGTCTAAGCCATATAGTAGTAGATAACAAATAGTGATATATTACAAAACAGTTCAGATAACTATATTTATTGAACACCGGGGAGTTTGCTATCCCGGTGCCTTTTTGGCCCTAAGAGGCCTCCATACATTGCTGAGGAAATGACTGTTGGTGGGAGGAGTTACAGGGAGGTGAAAACCTGATCAGTGGGTACATTTTACGTTTGTGTACCTTACACATGACACACGTGTGCTAGCCACAAAGTGAATACGTATTCTATTATCGGAAGTCCTTGGGAACATTGTGTCAAAATTTGAGGTAAATCAGTGCAGTAGTTTTTGAGATTAGCAGCTTCGTACAAACTATTTTACATTTTTATTTATATAGATTGTGCAATAGTGATTGGAAGATTGTTGTTGTAGCAACAATGATGATAGTTGGTGTTGGGAAGACCAAGGAACTGAGGACGATCTCATAATGGTGGGAGGTGTCATTGAGTTCAAAAAGTTTTTTGAAAATGGCTTTGTTAAAGTTTTCCCCCCCCTTCCCTCTCATGGTCTTTTTTCCTTCTGATGTGTTGAAGCAGCAGGAGGGGGGGGGGGTGACTGATGGGGAGGGGGGGGTGAATTTGGCTTGGTTTTCTGTTTACACATATTTCCCCCTCTTTGTTTGATAGAGAGAGGAGGGGCCAAGGGTGCTCTGAATTGTGATATTGATTTATTTTTCCTGGAGCTTTTTAAGGTGTTTAAGTTGACCTTGAAGTTAAAGCTAAATAAATTTTAGAGTGGAGATCTGAGACATCTCATTTAAGTTTTTTTTCCCCTTTTGGTTGCAATTTGTTTAACACCCTCATTTATGTTTTTAGGGCTGAGCATTTTTGAATGCTGAGACTATTATTATTATCATTATCATCATCATCATCATCATCATCATCATCATCATCATCATCATCATCATCATCATTATTTTAATTTGTAAACCGCATCCTCTCCCCGAAGGGACTCGGGGCGGTGCACAGGAAATTAAAAAGCATATAAACATAAACAATTATAAATATTTAAAATCCAATTAAATAAACTATAACCCTGCGCTAAAATCTTAAAATCCTTAAAACTATTCTCCTTAAAAACCCGATTAAAACAATTTAAACATTCAGACTGAAGGCTGGCGAGGTAAATTAGGCCAAGCCGGCCTGATGGAAGAAGTAGGTCTTTAACTTTTGGCGGAAGGAGCGGAGGTCCGTAGTTATTCTGAGTTCGGGGGGTAGGTCGTTCTAGAGAGTTGGGCCCGCCACAGAGAAGGCCCTTCCCCTGGGCGTTGCCCGCTGGCATTGCCTAGTGGACGGCACCCAGAGAAGTCCCTCTCTGTGAGAGCGAATCGGTCGAAGGGATGTATGGGGCAGGATACGATCCCGCAGATAACTAGGTCCCGTGCCATGGAGCGCTTTAAAGATGGTAATCAGCACCTTGAAGCGCACCCGAAAGGCCACAGGCAGCCAGTGCAGCTCACGCAGGAGCGGTGTCACGTGGGAATGCCTAGAGGCTCCCAAAATTGCCTGCGCGGCCGCATTCTGGACTAGCTGTTTTAAATTGAATACAATGCTGAATGATGGTTTGTATGGAAGCAGAGGCATGGATTTTAGATATTTTAGTGTAGTATGTTTGAAGGTTTTTTATTTCATTTTTACTTTTGATTGGTTCTGTTTGAATATATATGGTAAAAGCTTTAGAGGTGGTGGATTCAACCATAAGTTTTTTCAAGAAGTCTGCATTTGTTAAATTGCAAATGGAGAACAGAGGTGTTGGAGATGTTTACCAAGTTGAGAAGATGATTTGTAGTTGTCAGAAGCAATAAGGTTGAGAACAATACAACTGATGTGTTACGGGGTTTTTTTGGTGGCCAGGGTTTGGAAGTGTTGAAGGAGACGCTAGACTGAGGTTAAGTATTTAGGTTATTCAATCAATCGGAATGCCAGGAGAATACATCCAGAAGGGATACCACCCTTGCTTAGGAATAAGATGGGGGTTGGGCTGAGTTGGTTTTTGCAGAGTGCGGAGGATCAGGGAGAGATAGAGATGCTCCTGTTTTTAGCTTGTCTGATGTAGGAAATTTGTCTGAAATGGTATGGGGCCTCCTGCTTGGGCAGGGGGTTGGACTGGAAGACCTCCAAGATCCCTTCCAACTGTGCTATTGTATTGTATATCCTTATAGAAGGATTATAAGGAATGGACTGTGGATAGTGAATAAATCAATCAATCATGAGGAAATACATCAGGGATGTTAGTGGGGAATGCAAGTTTTAGTTGTTTTTTAACGGAACTACATTTCAATGTATTTCAATAACCAATTTCATTGTAATTTTAGTACAATGACAATAAAGATTATTATTATTTCAGTGTGAATTAGCAGATTGCTCGAGGACAGGAATTGGCTGTTGGCCTTTCTAAATGGAATCCTAATGGATTACACTGAATTGCCAGCAGCGGGAAAGTTTGAAATATTTTTGATGAGTTGTTTATTCAGTGGGTTATTTGACTGAATGTTTGGCCGATGTGCAAGAGTGACTGTTCAAATGACTATTGAGATCATACTGGAGTGGGTAATACCCAGATAGCTGAATGAAGCTGAGTGAAGCCATTAATAGCAATAAAGGTACACATTTTATGGCAGATAATGGGACAATTGGGAAATAATTGGTAATAAACCAAGTAGAAAAATGTTTTGTTCAGTGGAATCAAAACTTTGAGTTGGTTCCTTAGATGACTGAATGAAAGGGTGCCTTTGACTCTTTTATATCTTATTAAATAAAATTGTTGAATTATAAGATGAGGTTGGTTACAACACTGGGAGACCCCATATGTGGCACATAAGATGTTTTTGTAAAAGAACTATATACTTGGTTGTCCTATGTTTAATCCTATCTTAGAAGAGGAGGTTTGCTGTTTCTTGAGATGACCTCTTAAATTTGCTGTGTATAAACTGAAATCTAGCAAGTGAATCCTGAGTGCAAGCTAATACATGGGAAGAACATCTAGTCTAAGCCTGGGACTGGTCCTGCTAAATCTTGATGGCCTGTGACACTGCAGTGGAAACAAACAGTTCACTGTCCAGATCTACGACAATGCAAGATGTTAACTTTTCTTCATCTTCAATAATTTGATTGCAACAAAGCAGAAATTTGAAGTTCTGTTCAACAGGGAGGCATGTGCTAGTACCCTTTGCCCCCATCATATATATATCTATATATCTATATCTATATGAAGCATTGATGTGACATTGCTTCAGGATGAAGTATCTCTGTTACCCTCAGATTATACTGGCTTCATGACAGCCCAGTGGCGGTTACGAAAGTGGTGACTGGGTTCTGATTACACCTTAAGGTATATACATACATACCTTAAACAAGGGAGAGGCCTAGTTCATTAGGACAATGAAATGCACAGTGATTGCCTTGTTCGATGTTTATCAGGTAGGAATGAAGCCTTACATGACTGCAGTTATGCTTTCATTCTGAGCCTGATAATGTAGATTCACAAGTGCAGACAGTTATCACTCATTGAAACCACTGATGGTGATGCTATTGGCATCAGATCGACCTTTGAGGAAAGTGTGCCAAGGGGCAATTTAACCTATGACATCGTTACAAGAAATGCTGAGCTATCTTATAAGATGGAACTCATATATGAGCAATGCATGGAGCTATATAGAAATTATACCCCTTCATATAGAGGATTTAAAATCATTGAGGAAGCCTTATTTTTCCCTTATGATGAAATCAAAGCTCACTCGAAGCTTATGGTTCTGTGTGGAGGTCTAGGCCTAACAGGTTTGCTTATGTGTGAAAGGGAAGGTGTGCAATTGGGTATGTTAAATTGCTCCCCACCTAGACTTGCAAACTGGGGAAGGAAAAAGAGAAATGCGGTTGGACCTTTGAAGCCTGGATGTGATAAGCCTACATTGATAGATCCCGGCAAAAAGAAAGAGACTGTTTTTGGACTTAAAGCAAATATATTTGAATAGCTCATTCTTTTGTGTGTGTGTAGAAATGAGAGACTACAGTCTCCAATAGAATGACAATTTGTTTGGTGGGAGTACCAGTGTCTGGAAAGTTTTTATTTGATGAGGCAAAAGGTATTATTGGACCCAATAATTGTACTCTTTCACATATAATCACCCTTTTTGAAAGTCCAAATAAGTCCAATGAGTGGACTCAGCAGAAGAAAACTGGTGATAAGAGTTGAAAAAATTGTTACCTGCTTATGATTGTATTTTTTGCAAACATCCTGAAAAAGATAATTATGTTTTTGCTTGCACTGAAATGGTCTTTATCAAAAGGATAGAGAATCACCTGAACTGGTAATGTCTCCTCCCTACACATCCTACTCATTATGCACATGATGTCCATGAAACTCATCCTAAGCAGGATATCACAGCAGGTACAGAACATGTGGATGGAATTCATGCGCATGAACCTCTAGTTCATGCACCTGATTGTGGAAGGGAACATGAAGGGAACATGAACATGTGGAACCACCTATAGGGGGACTAGAGTCACATGTTGTTATATATCCAGGTGCACATTCTGTAATATGGTTTATAACACCAGTGGATAGTACCAGAACCGTGGTATAGGGGAAAAAGAAGCATCTCGCTTGAACTTTGTCATCAATGAACCTTCATCAATGATAGCTGCTTTAGCTGATGATATGAGTGTGTATCCAGACCAGAGTGACTATTGATTAAGACTTTGAGCAACTTTGTTATGTCATAAGTGGAGGTTGTTTCAATTCCTTGAAACAGCTAAGTTCAGGTAAGATGAACGCTTTGCACAATATAAATACACATTGAACACGTCAGTGAAAGCTCTGCTCTTGGGAATGTTTGAAATCGGTTAACTTCCTGGTTGCCAGACTTCTCTTGACTGAAGGAAGAATTTGTGGGAATCATAGTAATGAGTGTGTTATTTGTGTTTGTATGAGATGTGTTCCTTTGTGTCTAAAGTGCTTGATCTCCTTTAGAGAATCTAAGTGCTCAAAGAAGAAAAAAATTAAGCACTAGGGAGGGTAGCATTATGCAAGAGATTGGGAACTGAACTGTTTCCTGAATGTTGCCCAAATAAAAGCTGTTAAAAAGGAAAAGGGTGGATTGAGAGAATAAGGATTATTCTGGATTATTTTGACTAAGATTTGATGGTTTTGGGTAGGCTTTGAAAATCCATTTGGGCCTAACACATGCATATCATATATTGCTTGCTTACTCAGACAAAGCTTAGAAAAGCTTTTCTGGAAAATCACAGTAAGCAAGTTATGGCAACCTGACCAGAAGTAGCTTGGAGACTCCCTTTCTAACTGGGAATAACAGGAAATGTTGTTCAGGAAGCCGATACTCATCTTATTGTTTAAATTCTGGGAAAGCAGGGTCCCTTAGGGGTCCCTTAGAACCCCGGTCCGTGGCTTGGTAGGAACCGGGCCGCAGGACCGGAGAGGAGGAGGAGGGAGCAGCCCCCTGGGCAGAGCGCGCGAGAGAGCGCAGGCACGGCTGTTCGCGCCGTTGGAGTGCGGCTCTTCCTCCACCCTCATCGACGGTGGGCCCCGCCGCAGCAACCCTCCCTACCGGCAGCCGATTCCCTTCCTCCTCCAAAGCCGGCATGCCGGCCACTCGTCATCTTCCAGGGGCTGCCGTTCCTTCCCCCCCCCCCCACACACGGAGGCTTCTCAGCTCCTGGAAGGAGCCTCAGCGAGCGAACGAGTGACCAAGCACCGCGGGCGGGTGGGCCAGGCTAAGGCGAGTGACCGCGGCGGGCCGGGCTGAGGACGCTCCGCGGGGGGAAGGAGGAACGGTATCGGCGGCCGGTAGGAAGGGCTGCTGCAGCGGGGGGGGGGGACAACAGACAGACAGAGAGAAGCACAGACACAGAGAGAAACAGGGAGGGAGGGGGGAATCAGAGAGTGACAGACACACACACAGAGACAGAGAGAGGGAGGGAGGGAAAGAGAGAGACACAGAATGAGTGATTAAGTGCGTGAATGCGAGACACACACACACACACACACACAGAGTGACAGATGGGCGGACGAAGGAGAGAGACAGATAGAGAGAGAGAAAGAAAAAAGTGGGAGAGAGAGAGAAAGAAAGAGAGAGAAAGACAAAGAGACAGACAGAGAGAAAGAGAGAAAGAAAGAGACAGAAAGGAAAGAGAGAGAAAAGAAAGAGAAAGAAAAAGAGACAGAAAGGGAAAGAAAGAGACAGAAAGGAAAGAAAGAGAGAAAAAAGAGAAAGAGAGAAAGAAAAAGAGACAGAAAGAGAAAGAGAGAGAGAAAGAAAGAAAGAGAAAGAGGGAAAGAGAGAGAAAGAGAAAGAAAGAGAGAGAAAGAAAGAGAGAAAGGGAAAGAAAGAGAAAGAGAGAAAGAGAGCGGGAGAAAGAAAGAGAAAGAAAGAAAAAGAGAGAAAGAGGGAAAGAAAGCGAAAGAGACAGAGAAAGAAAGAAAGAGAAAGAAAGAAAGAAAAAGAAAGAAAGAAAGAACTTATGACCACAATTGAGCCCAAAAGTTTGGTTGTTAACCAAGACCATTGTTAAGTGAGTTTCACATTTTCCAAGTTGGCCACGCCCACCCAGTCACATGACTGCTGAGCCACTCAGCCGGTCCGCAAAACTTTCTTGAAAATGAAACTGGTCCCTGGTGCAAAAAAGGTTGGGGACCCCTGCCTTAGAACATTTGGGGACATGCACTTTTCACATTTCATTTTGTGCACGCAATTGTGTTTTTGTGTATCCAAGTTATGACACATATGATACATCAGTTTGTGTACTTAAGGTGCATCTCCATTCTCATGTGCATGGGAATCCATTAGCTAATGTTATTAAACAACTGTTTTCTTTTGCTATAAGTCTTCGTGACCATTTTTTGATATGCAGAAATTATATCTGGGATATTTTTCTCACGTTTGTACCTTATTATCATTATGAATTAATTATTTAACATAACACTGTAAAGGTTACTTAATTACTAATTACTAAAGTTAGCTAATTTTTGTAGTAAACTTTCATATATCATCCTGTATTCTTCCAGTAGTAATTCTTATTTCTTTTGCCATTTGTGGAATTACTCTTCTATTTATTTCCTTGGTAAAATTTTTGTGGACTTCTCTCCGCACCTTTTTACTTGTTATATCTCTCAGGTAGTCTCGATGCCCTCCATCTGCTACTTTAATTAACTTATCTTTGATTATCAATAGTACTTGTAACAAAGTTTCTCTTCTTAAATCCATCATTTTTCTCTTTTTTTCTTCTTCTTCTTCTATGCCTTGAAATCTGGGATAGAGTTCCTGTCTATTTAATCCCCTTTTCCATGGTCCCCCTTTTCCACTTTAAACCACATTCACTCTGCTGGTAAAATAATCAAATGTCTTTGCAATCATTTTCCCCTTTGATTTTGGGGCTCTAACCCCATCATATTTTGCTGTTATAAACTCTATGTTTTCCATCTTCTTCTCACTTCTCTCAGATGTTTCCAGTAAATTTTGAATTCCAAACATAATATTTTGCAACATTAAAGTTTCTTCTGAATATTGTGCCATTTTTTCCAAGCTGGTAAACATTGCCACCCTGGCTCCAAGGCTCCCCCCCTTTTTTTTAAAGTCAATTTAAGCACAAGTTCATTTATAGTCTTCAAAGAAAAACAAGGGTTCTGTTTCTTTTTCTCCACCTCCAATGAGGCTCTCAGAAAACACCTGTATAAATAATTTGCAATTCTAGCCTCTTTTCGCTTTCTGTGAGAAAAATATCCCAGATATAATTTCTGCATACCAAAAAAAATGGCCACGGAGACTATGGCAAAAGGAAACAGATATTTTATTTCACTTGCAGGTGGATTCCCGCGCAAGTGAGAATGGAGAATCCAGGTACAGAGATGCACCTTAAATACACAAGATGACATATCATATGCATCATAACTTGGATACAAAAATACACTTGTGTGCACAAAATACAATGTGAAAAGTACATGGAAATTTCCTAAATGTTTGAAAGCATATGTGTTCAGAGGCCCTAAAGGACCTTGTTTTCCCAGAACTTAAACAATACGATCATTATTTGGCTTCCTGAAAAACATATCCTGTTACATAGGAAGTTTGCAAGCTATTTCTGATCAGGTCACTGTAGCCTTCTGATTATGCTCCAACCTGTGATTTTCCAAGTTGTAATTTTCCAGAAAAGCTTTTCTAAGTTTTTTCTAAGTAAGCGAGCAATCTATGCTATGCATCTGTTAGGCCCAAATGGATTTCCAAAGCCTACCCCAAATCATCAAATTTTAGCCCAAACAATCCAAGATTTAATCTTTATTCTCCCACTTTCTATAAAAAAATTACAGAACCTTGAAATGTAGAGTCGCTGAGGTCAAAGGTAGAGAAGGGAAAATGCACTATTTCAAAAACTCCAGCTTCCAGGTGGCAATATTATTTACTTTCACTCTCTGATGTTATTTCAGGTTTAAAAGAATCAAAATTATTGAATGGAATTTAATAGCAATTAACAAAAACCCTTGTTGAAATAAAAAAGGTTTTAATCCATAAACTAGAAAATAGCATAGAAAAAAAATAGATATAAAAAACCGTTCTCTTTAAAAAGGAAAAAAAAAGGTTGTAAACACTTCAATCCACAAAGTAAAGTTACAAAGAAAAAAGAAACTTAGTATCCGAAGCAGTCCAATGTAGGTTATTTTCGCTGCTTATTTTCTTCTGCTTGCGGATTTAATTTAGTTTAAATTAAAGAGTTTTTTAGGCAATCTTTTTCAAAGCGGTAAAAAATTCCTCACTAGATGGACACACTTTCTCTTTCCGCTTCCCTTCTGTTTTGGAGCTGTCCCAACTTCATCAGCCTAGGCTGCCTGTTGGTCGCCGGCTAGAAGAACTTCCCTTGGATCAATCAGGGACTTTGCAGTGTCCCTGAAATCAGCAAGACTTATTCTTCCTGTTCACCATTTCTGCTGGACGCTTTAGGTCCGGTTGGACCGTCCAGCGGCAAAAGTATTGGCGGCGGTCTCGGAACATCGAGACCGCATGTCTATCTCGTAGCGACGTTGGCTCCTCCTCCCAGCTGTCTCTTTTGTATGTAACGAGACACTGGACAAGGAACAAAATGCCTTGGAGGGTTGGAGAGAAATTCCAGGGTCAGACCCCATCTGATGGTCTTCAGGATCCAGGCATCGGTTGTTATGTCTTCCCATCATTCCGCAAACATGGCCAGTTGGCCCCCTATCGGGAGATCCTCCAAACAATCACTTTTGATGTCTGTAGGGTCAGTTGAAGCCCCCTCTAAAGGATTTTCTGGGAGGTTGGCCTCCTATTGGGAGATTCTCCAGTACCACATCCATGAAGATTCTAGGAGAAGGAACAACCTCCTTTTCCACAGTGGGTTCCAGAAAAAGGGGATCTTCCGAATCCCTGTCTCTGGGGCAGCAGCCTTAGGGGCTGAAGTGAGTTTCAAACCTGCAATCTTCATGGCCTTAAACAATAAGGACTGAAAAAGAGCAGGCTTAAAAAGTCCCACAAAGGCAGGATGATTGGGGCCCAGATCTTCATCCTCAAGAGAGGTTTAAATCCCTGGGCACCTGATCTTCATCGTCCCCCAATGTGGAAGACCGAGACACAGAAGGGTCAGAGGAATGCTTCTTTTTACTTTTAGATTTGAAACCCTCAGACTTAGATTTGGAGTTATACCTAAAAGATTCCTTGTGCTAAAGCCCAGCAGCTATATCCTTTTCACTGGCCCAGCAGCTATACCTTTTCAATGTCTAAGGATATAATGGCAGCAACATCTGGGGTACAGCTGTAGATGATTGAAACCCCAGAAATCCCGGGGAGGAAAAAGTCTGATCTGCCTGAGGAGAAGGGCCTGCACCCTCTGATGATTCACCCCCACTATGTACCATCTCCTAATTGAGAAGGAGAATCTGGAGCAGAAAGAGAAACCTCCAAATCTGAAGAAAGACCCACAGGGGGAGGGCTAGCTGGAGAGACCGGGATCGCCTGGAATGGTTGAGAGCTATATCTGCCACCTTGGGTGTGCTTGCTGGAAGATGTCTTGTGAGCTGAAGACTTACAATGCCCCTTTCCCCCTTTTTTACTGTCTTAGCCTTTGCAAGGATCTCCTCAGTTGCTCCAGTGGCTACCACCCTTTTCCTGGAAGGCTTGGCTGATGAAGGACCAGCTACAGGGCTATCTGGAAGAGAGGCCTGAGGGGAGGCTACTGCCCCATCTCCTGTGTTGGAAGTCATAATAACACGAAAGGAGAACAGCTACCCTCAAGGTAAATGATGATAAAAGGGCCCCGTTACCAACCATTACCTCAAAATGGTGCCTGCTGCTCTTCGTGCCAAAATGAACTGCCTCACTTTTTTCCCTGCTGCCTCAAAATGGCCTTCGGTGCTGTCTCTGCCACAAAATTGCTGCCGATCATCCTGAGGCTTTGCAATGGCTGTGCTGTGATGTAGACAGAGGCCGCAGGGTTTCCACCGCTGGGCTTGTCACTGGGGCACTCAGCAGACTTTCGAAATCAATTTAGAACATTGGAGCCGCTCTGTGGCAGAAAAAGAGCCTCCGATGATCGCTCAGGAGAAAATAAGCCTCCGACATTTTAAAAGGCTTTTTAAGACGTGTGGCTGGCTGTGGCCCCTGGTCAAATCCAAGCACTCCCTCTGCCTGCAAGGTCTTAAGGATGGCAGAGGGTGAAATATTATCTTTTTGCAATGTCCAATTAGTAATTAATAACAGCTAAGTCAGAGAAGATCAACTACACATCCAGTCCAAAACTGGCTGAGCCTAAAGCTGGGGAGGAGCTGCATGGAGGATGGTTTTATAAACTGTAGACTCAGCCCTATTGGTTACTGGACGGAGTTAACCCTATTTGATTGCTGTCTCCACCAATTGTGGAGAATCTTCTACTTGCTGGCTTTGTTAGAGGGTATATGGTGGCCTAGTGGTTAAGACTCTGGGGCTTGTCAAAGGGAAAGCTGGCAGTTCAAGACCCAAGCACCTTGTGACAAGGTGCTTTTGTTTTTGTCCCAGTTCCTGTCAACTAGTAGTTTGAAATGATGCAAATGCAAGTAGATAAATAGGTACCACTTTGATGGGAATGTAACAGTGTTTCATGTGCCTCAGAATATAGTCATGTCAGCCACATGACCATGGAAGCATATCCAGACAAAACTGTCTCCCTCGGCTAGGAAATGGAGATAATCACTACCCTTTAGAGTCATGCATGACTGAACAGGGTAAACCTTTGCTTTTACAATCTATCAGATGCAATAATTGTATCTGTGGTAATTTCTTTTTACTGTATTTTTACTGTGTGTACTGTACATTTAAGAAAGCAAACTATTTTCCTGTCTGATATATATGTTTTCTGGATCAGAGCTCAAAGTAGGCAAATCTACCTTCATTAAGAATGAAAAAGAAAAAAACATCATATACTCTACATTCCAATTTTTCTCTTAGTCTTGTTATTAGGAATTAGTTTAGGAAAGGATAAAGTATAATATTAAATGAGTTAAAGCTAATTTTTCCAAAAAAATTTATGATGGTTATGAAACAAATAACTTGCAGTTGTTAAATGAATTATGTGGTCACTAAGAGAATCTAGCTTCCCCCATTGACTTTGGTTGTTAGAAATGTGCTAGGAAGGTTGCAAATGGCAATTACATGATCCCAGGACACTATTACTGTTGTAAATACATACCGATTGCCGAGCACTCTAATTTTGATCACATGGCTGTGAGCCTGCTGTGACAGTTATAAGTGTGAAGACCAGATGTAAATCACTTTTTCTCAGTACCATTGTAATTGTTGATAAGAACAAATGGTTCTTTTTTCTTACCATTTTCCAACATTAACATGTAACATACATAATAAACTTCTGTTGTGTTTTAACTGGAAAAATCTAAAAGGGTAGACATCTATTAATGTGGAAGGTTGAAAAATGCTCAGATTGAAAAAATTTTCACAGGGCATATATCCCTATATAAAATATTATTTGCATCTTCTCAAAATAAATTAAGATTAAAAGTTCAAATCTTACAAATCCCCTACAAGAATTAATATTCCAAAAATATATAATTAAATAGAAGGAGTGTTCGATTTAGATATAATGAGTAATCATGAATAGTTGAAGTCATAAAACTTCCACTCTTCCTATGATTTAAGTCAAGGATCAAATCTAAGTGTTCTTTTATATTAATTTCATTTATAAGAATTTATTTCATACAATTATTCATTCTTGAAAAATATTAGCAGATATCAAGGATAAACATACTGTATACTATCACAGTAAAGATACATATCAAATATTTATTATGGAAAAAGTGTGAAAAAGAGAAAGTAAGATGACTAAGAGCCAGGACACATAAACATATTAACGGTTGCCAAGAATTGGGAATGATCAATCTAGAGAAAACAAAGGTTAAGGGTGACATAATAGCAGTATTCCTGTATTTGAGGGGCTGCCACAAAGAAGAGAGGATACATTTATTTTCCAAATCACCAGAAGGCAAGGCAAGAAACAATGGATGGAAACTAATCAAGGAGAGAAGCAACCTAAAACTAAGGGGAAGTTTCCTAACTGTGAGGACAATTAACCAGTGGAACTGCTTGCCTTCAGAGGTTGCAGATGCTATATGACTGGAGGTTTTTAAAAAAAGACTGGACAGCCACCTACCTGAAATGATATAAAGTCTCCTGCTTGAGCAGGGGGGTTGACTAGAAGACCTTCAAGGTCCCGATTCTGATTATTATTTATTTATTTATTTATTTATAACATTTATATAACCGCACCCTCTCCCCGAAGGGACCCGGGGCGGTGCACAGGAAATTTAAAACAAACAAATACAAAATATAAATAATTAAAATCGAATTAAATAGTTTATCCCTGTGCTAAAATTTAAATAGTTAAGACATAATCCCTTACAAACCCAATTAAAACAATTTATAATACAGACTGCAGACTAGGTAAATAACTTAGGCCAAACCGGCCTGATGGAACAGGAGTGTCTTTAATTTCTGGCGGAAGGTGCGGAGGTCCGTGGTTGTTCTGAGGCCGGGGGGTAGGTCGTTCCAGAGGGTTGGGCCCACCACAGAGAAGGCCCTTCCCCTGGGCATCGCCCGCTGGCATTGCCTAGTGGATGGCACCCGGAGAAGTCCCTCTCTGTGGGAGCGAATCGGCCGCAGGGATCTATGAGGTAGGATGCGGTCTCGCAGGCAGCTTGGTCCCGTGCCATGGAGCGCTTTAAAGATGGTGATCAACACCTTGAAGCGCACCCGAAAGACCACAGGTAACCAGTGCAGCTCGCGCAGGAGCGGTGTTACATGGGAATATCTAGACGTTCCCAAGATCGCCCGCGCGGCTGCATTCTGGACCAGCTGCAGCCTTCGGGTGCACGCCAAGGGGAGCCCCATGTAGAGAGCATTACAGTAGTTCAGCCGGGATGTCACAAGCGCGTGAGTGACTGTGCGGAGGGCGTCCCGGTCCAATAAGGGACGCAACTGCCACACCAGGCGTACCTGGTGGAAAGCCCCCCTGGCCACGGCTGTCACGTGATCTTGCATAGACAACCGGGTATCCAGGAGGACACCTAGGTTGCGTGCCCGATCCATGGGGGCCAGATGTTCGCCCCCAATGGCCAGTGATGGAATCAACTGGTTGAACCGGGGCGCCGGAAACCACAGCCACTCGGTCTTGGACGGGTTGAGTTTGAGTCTGTTGCTTCCCATCCAGATCCGTACGGCTTCCAGACATCGGGACATCACTTCAACGGCATCGTTGGGGTGGTTTGGGGTAGATATATACAGCTGCGTGTCATCAGCGTAGAGGTGGTACTCTACCCCAAAACCACGGATGATCTCACCCAGCGGCTTCATATATGTGTTGAACAGGAGTGGCGAGAGGACCGACCCCTGAGGCACCCCACAAGTGAGGGGTCTCGAGGTCGACCTCTGCTCTCCTGCCAACACAAATTGCGATCGGCCGGAAAGGTAGGAGGAGAACCACCGTAAAACAGTGCCCCGCACCCCCAACCCCTCCAGCCGATGCAATAGGATACCATGGTCGATGGTATCGAAAGCCGCCGAGAGATCTAACAGGACCAGGATGGAGGAGCAACCCCCATCTCTGGCCCTCCAGAGATCATCCACCAACGCGACCAATGCCGTCTCAGTGCTGTGCCCGGGCCGGAAGCCGGACTGGCGCAGGTCCAGATAATCAACTTCCTCCAGGTGACGGGGAAACTGTTGTGCCACCACACTCTCAACAACCTTCGCTAGAAAATGAAGGTTGGAGACTGGACGGTAGTTTTCCAACAGAGCTGGATACAGGGAAGGCTTCTTGAGGAGGGGTCTCACCATTGCCTCTTTAAGGGAGGCCGGTAAGAACCCCTCACTCAGAGAAGCGTTGACTAACTCCTGGAGCCAGCCTCGTGTCACCTCCCAGGATGCCAGTACAAACCAGGAGGGACACGGGTCCAATAAACATGTGGTGGCTCTCAGTCGCCCACGTAACCTGTCCATATCTTCGGAAGCAACAGAGTCAAACTCCTCCCAGGATGGTATCTCAAGACCCGCTTCCGACAATCCCTCTAGGCCACTCTCGGTGGAGACCAGCTTGCTCCGGATCTGAGCGATTTTATCCTGCAGATAAATACCAAATTCCTCTGCTCGACCCTGCAGAGGGGCTTCCCGCGGCCTCTGTTGAAGGAGGGAGCGGGTCACCCCAAACAGGGCGGCAGGGCGGTTTTCTGCGGATGCGATAAGAGTGGCATAGTATTGACGCTTGGCCACTCTCATCGCCACAATGTAAGTCCATAAATGGGCTCTCACCTGTGTTCGGTCAGATTCAGAGCGTGTAGATCTCCATCTACTCTCTAGGCGTCTCTTGTGGCGTTTCATCTCCCTCAGCTCCTCGGTAAACCAAGGAGCCCAGGTGACTCTTTGCCGCAAGAGAGGCCGCAAGGACGCGACCCGATCCAAGGCTCCAGTGGCCGCGGTGTTCCATGCAGCCACTAGGTCCTCGATCGGGGCGCGGGTCCGCCGAAGTGACTGAAAGGGTCACTTATCTCAACGCTCAGCATTACTTTTTACAACACAGCTCATGCTTTAAATTTAAATCCTTTAAATTTGATACTTATTCAGTTTATTTATTGTGGGAATAATGTGTGAGCCAAACCAGCGCCATGTTGAACTATTAAACTATTAAGGGACTTTGCATAGAACTCTTTAAAAAACAAATTCATATATTTGGCTAAAGGAACTTTGTACTTCCGTTGGTGCACGTGCAGACTGCCATGGAAGTTGAAACAACATACCAGGATTAAGGAAAGATAAGCTTTCATTGTCTCTACTGTCCTATATGTACTTTTGGCCTAAAGAAGATATGAGTCAGCAGGAACTAAGAATTATCTTTGTTAAATTGTTAACCAGCCCTGTGCTGCTTGAATGTCTTTTGTAACCTCTGATTTGATTCCTAATAAAAGAGGGTCCCGGAATCAGATCTGAACCCTCATCCCGAGACAAGCCTTGTGTCTGACTAATTCATGGGGGTCGGGCCGCCACACACACAAGTGGTGACTCCGATGCGATAGAAAGACCACTGAGGAACCTTGGAGGAATTTCTGTGCGTCCGTCTTCTGCCATACTTTCGCCAGGACTTGGAAGTGAGCTCTCATCAGTTTGTCGCGGGACGACTCTGATTCTACGTAAGTATTATGGGCAGCGATCTCTCTACAGCTCAGTTAGGGCACGTCAAGGAAATAAGAGAGATAACTAGACGAAATTATTTTTATTCTAAGCTTAATGGGAAAGCTCAGCAAGTAACAGAGGGAGAAATTAAAACTTTGTTGAAGTATGCTTGGGAGAATGTACCATTTTATCCATTAGAAGGAAGTGTAAAATCTGAAACTTGGAGAAAACTAGGTATGGTTTTTCATCAAAATCCTAGGACTCCATCACACATATTAATAACTTGGAGATCAATTATGGAAGCAATTGAAACTCAGGAACAACCTTTAGCATCTATAGTTCCTGGTAGGGCATTGCCAGTGTATTCTGAGATAAAATTTTATCCACAAAATCCAGTAGAAGCTAATTTGGCAAATCAGGGGCATTTGATTCCAAAAATTAAGTCACTTTCTCCGTCATTAATAACGGAACCAAGTGCTCCCACAGAATCATTAATGAAATCTAATGTAAAAGATTCTGTGACAGCTTCGTTAGAAGAAGCTCTTAAACAAGGAGAAATGACACCAGGAGAAATGTTAGAGCTCACTCCGGAAGCATTTCCAGTAACTGTGGAAATGGATGGACAACTGAATCAGCAAAGAGTTTGGAGGCCATTACCTTTGAGAACTTTAAAGGAAATTAAAATTGCTGTAAAAGATTATGGAATAAAAAGCAAATACACCATGGGGCTTTTAGAAGCAGTGGCTTACAGTCATCGCATGATCCCTGCCGATTGGAAAGCTTCTGTCAGAAAAAAAAGAAAGAAAGAAAAGGAAAAAAAAAATCCCCTCAGAAATTTGATATGAAGATTTGGATAATTTAACCTGATTGATTTGCTGTAATTTTGCCAAAATTCTTGTGTGCATCTATACTAATATGTAGATTTGAAAGAGATTGAATTGATTGTGCTATGTTTGACAAGCTGGCAAAATAAGTAAACTTTTCACTTTGGGCTTAAAGCTGTGGGTAACATGAGAGAAGTTAAGGTTTAAGCTGCTCTCTGAATTCTCCCACTATTTCTGAAATAAGTCACAGATTCCCCAAATACAAATACAAATTGAAGATTTAAAGGGACAGCTCCCCCAAGTCTGAAAATGTTGTCCCATGATGTGTGTGGATGTCTGCTCCTTTCAACTGTGTGTGAATGAGAGAGAGAGAGTGATGTTCCAGTGAGAGTATTTCCCCCCCATTAGGGGGGGGGGGGCGTAGTTTTTCTGCTCATTTTAAAACTTTTTTTTCTCTTCTGAGGATTCAGGGCAAATGGGTGACCTGTTTGCCTTTTACTGTTTTGACTTTTCACCTGCATACAAAACCTATGATTTTGATATTTCTTTTTCAAGACTGATAATGGCCTGGCCTATTTTTCATTGGCCTTTTTAGTAATTTTGTACAATTTGGAACATTGTTTTAATTTTTGAGCTTTTTTACACTTCCACAGGTCCAGATATTGTGGAACGTGCTCATTGGTCCTTTATGGACTGTTTTCCCAAACAAATAACAAAAAGGAGGGATCTTAGGCTCTTGGGTACCTAATCAATTAATCAATTAATCAATCAATTTGTTGTAATCAATCCATCAATTTGTTGAATTTGTTGTATATGGAGTACCCCAATTTGGCTAATTTGGCATGAATAACATAATAGTTTAAAGATTTGTTTGCCTCCCCATCTAGGGGGACGAGAATATGTTGTGCTTGCTTCTGCAGGTTCTTGTGGATTCTAGCATGTTGTGTCCGTCCAGCTAAAGAATATCGTGGTACCAGTCCCAGTTTCCAGTTCCAGAGATGACCAAAGTGATTCTATAAACAGCTTAACGGTCAATACGATCTTGTCGGACCAGCTGTCCAGTGATGTGAGAATTCTGACCACCAAAGCACAGGCCGCGCTGGAGAACTTATATGCTGCCATCTTTGCGGTTTTAACTGTCAATTCCTTAGTCATCGTTTGCTTATATCTACTTATTAACTGCTGCCCTTCAGCAACAACAGCTATCATTTCAGCCAAACACTTATTTGAATAGAGATTGAAGCGCAATCAATTAATGCTACTTTTTTAGCTATTATAGCAATTGACCATATAAGCTTTATGTAAAGCTAGTTTGCAAAATTGTGCTGCTGTTGATTATTTGCTTCTTTGCCAGCATATGGGTTGTGAAAGGTTTGATGGGAAATGTACTAATTATTACTAGCCCTTCTCACGCTGTCTTGTCAAACAAAATAAAAAAGAGTGGGATATTTTTGGGAAATATGGAAAAATGTAACATTATTGTGAAGGATATAGATGAATTGATGAAATGTGTAAAGCGTAATATTAATCAGACTGTTAAAGCTTTGAAATTGGTAAATGAAGAGTTAAATGAAGTAAGAACTGTTACTTTGCAAAATAGATATGCATTGGATATTATATTAGCAGCTAAAGGAGGTGTTTGTGCTCTTATACATTCCCACTGTTGTGTATACATACATGATCATAAGATAAATATCACTCGCACGGTACAAACCATGGAAGACATGATTAGGAACAATCTGCTGCGTGGGGACGGCTCAGGTGCCGTAGACATATGGGGAGCCTTATGGTCCTGGTTACCTGATGGGTCCTGGATACGCTCAATATTGTCCACAATAATCATGATCATAGTGGTTTTGGTGTTACTATGTTGTTGTATTCAATGTTTGCCATCACTGATTTCTATGTGTAAAGGATTAATACTTGGAAGAGATAAAAATATCATGTATGCATCATCCCAAGAGCAACTACAAGAAATAACCACATTTGCTAAGAAATAAAAAAGGAGGAAATGTGGGAATAATGTGTGAGCCAAACCAGCGCCATGTTGAACTATTAAACTATTAAGGGACTTTCCATAGAACTCTGAGTAAAAAACAAATTCATATATTTGGCTAAAGGAACTTTGTACTTCCGTTGGTGCACGTGCAGACTGCCATGGAAGTTGAAACAACATACCAGGATTAAGGAAAGATAAGCTTTCATTGTCTCTACTGTCCTATATGTACTTTTGGCTTCCTCACCTAAAGAAGATATGAGTCAGCAGGAACTAAGGATTATCTTTGTTAAATTGTTAACCAGCCCTGTGCTGCTTGAATGTCTTTTGTAACCTCCGATTTGATTCCTAATAAAAGAGGGTCCCGGAATCAGATCTGAACCCTCATCCCGAGACAAGCCTTGTGTCTAACTAATTCATGGGGGTCGGGCCGCCACACTCACAATTTATGCCCTTTTTAAAAAGACTGGATAAGTAATAAAATATTATTGTAAATACAGTGGTACCTCGGATCACGAACTTAATTCGTGAAATGACTCTGGTCGCGATCCGATTTGGTTGTGATGCGAGGCACAATTTCCCATAGGGTTCAATGTAAAGCCGGTTAATCCGTTCTGACCTTGTTTTTAAAATGTCCACGGCTCCGGTTCGTGAAACGAAACGGAGGTCGTGAATCCGGGCATTTTTACGAACTTTTCCGTTCGTGATGCGAGGGCGGAGTTCGTGATGCGAGGCAGAGTTCGTGAAGTGAGGCGGAGTTCGTGCAGCGGAGCATTTTTTACGAACTTTTCCGTTCGTGCAGCGAAACGGTGTTCGTGAACCGGGGCACATTTTTTGGGAAATTTTTGGTCGTGAAGCGAATTGGACGTGATGAGAGGCGTTCGTGGTCCGAGGTACCACTGTATTGTTTTTATATTTCATATTGTAGATCAGTTTATTTATCGGTCACAGCACTGAAACGGCATTCGTCGCGTTGGTAGATGATCTCTGGGTGGCCAAAGATGGGGGTTGTTCCTCCATCCTAGTCCTATTAGACCTCTCAGCGGCTTTCGATACTATCGACCATAATATCCTATTGCATCGACTGGAGGGGTTGGGGGTGAGGGGCACCGTTTTACGGTGGTTCTCCTCCTACCTCTCCGATCGATCGCAATTTGTGTTGGCAGGGGACAGAGGTCGACCTCGAGACCCCTCACATGTGGGGTACCTCAGGTGTCGGTCCTCTCGCCGCTCCTGTTCAACACATATATGACACCACTGGATAAGCTCATCCGTGGTTTTGGGGTACGCTGTACGCTGATGATACTCAGTTGTACATATCTACCCGAGACCACCCCAATGATGCCGTCGAAGTGATGTCCCGATGTTTGGAAGCCGTGCGGAGCTGGATGGGAAGGAACAGACTCAGACTCAACCCATCCAAGACTGAGTGGCTGTGGTTTCTGGCGCCCCGGTACAACCAGTTGATCACATCACTGGCCATAGGGGGTGAACTTCTAGCCCCCGTGGATCAGGCACGCAACTTGGGCGTCCTCCTGGATACTCGGCTGTCTATGGAAGATCATGTGACGGCCGTGGCCAGGGGAGCATTCTGCCAGGTTCGCCTGGTACGCCAGTTGCGGCCCCTATTGGGCCGGGACGCCCTTCGCACAGTCACTCATGCGCTCGTGACATCCCGACTGGACTACTGTAAAGCTCTCTACATGGGGCTCCTCTTGAGGTGCACCCGACGACTACAGCTAGTCCAGAATGCGGCTGCGCGGGCAATTATGGGTACCTCCAGGTACTCCCACATAACACCGCTCCTGCATGAGCTGCACTGGCTACCTGTGGCCTTTTGGCTGCGCTTCAAGGTGTTGATTACCATCTTTAAAGCGCTCCATGGCACGGGTCCTAGCTATCTACATGATCGTATCTTACCCCACACATCCCTTCGACCGATTCGCTCACACAGAGAGGGACTTCTCTAGGTGCCGTCCACCTGGCAATGCCAACAGGCGGAACCCAGGGGAAGGGCCTTCTCTGTGGCGGGCTCAACCCTCTGGAATGACCTACCCCCCGGACTTAGATCTACCACGGACCTCCGCTCCTTCCGTCAACAATTAAAGACCCATCTTTTCCAGCAGGCCGGCCTGGCCTAACCTACCATACCAGCCTAGCTGTATTACCTAATCGGGTTTTTACGACATAAATTTAAACAAGGTACATTTTAACACAGGGTAAAACATTTAATTTAGTTTTAATTATTTATAATTGTTATATGTATATGTTTCTTAAATTCCTGTATACCGCCCCGAGTCCCTTCGGAGAGAGGGGGCAGTCAATAAATCCAAATAAATAAATAAATAAATATTTACAGCTTAACACACTTAGAAGCATGAAGATAGCTCATAGGGCAAAACACCGGCCCCCGTGGAGAGGGCGCGCAATTTGGGTGTCCTCCTGGATTTCCGGCTGTCCATGGAGGACCATGTGGCTGCCGTGGCCAGGGGGGCATTTTATCAGGTACGCCTGATGCGCCAATTGCGCCTTACTGGACCGGGCTGCCCTTCACACAGTCACTCAAGCGCTCGTGACATCCCGACTCGACTACTGCAATGCTCTCTACATGGGGCTTCCCTTGAGGTGCACTCGAAAGCTACAGTTAGTTCAGAATGCAGCCGCACAGGTGATTACGGGAGCTTCGAGGCACTCCCATATAACACCGATCCTGCGCGAGCTGCACTGGCTTCCTTTCGGGTGCGCTTCAAGGTTTTGACGACCATCTTCAAAGCGCTCCATGGCTCGGGACCTAGTTATATGCGAGACCGTCTCCTGCCCCATACATCCCTTAGACCGATATGCTCCCACAGAGAGGGCCTTCTCAGGGTGCCGTCGGTCGGACAATGCCGACTGGCGACACCCAGGGGAAGGGCCTTCTCTGTGGCAGGCCCTGCCCTATGGAACGACCTACCCCCAGAACTTCGTACCATCACCGACCTCCGCCTCTTCCGCCAGTGCTTAAAAACACACCTCTTTCATCAAGCCGGCCTAACATAACCTCCGCTGGGACTAGTTTATTTCGGGGATTTTAATTGGTTTTTAGCGCAGGACAGGCATTTAATAGGTTTTTAAATTTTGTATTACGATTTTGTATGTATTTTAAATTCCTGTGCGCCGCCCTGGGTCCTTTTGGAGAAGGGCGGGAAATTAAATAAATAAATAAATAAATAAATAAATAAATAAATAAATAAATAAATAAATAAATAAATAAATAAATAAATAAATAAATAAATAAGACAGACAGACTTTGCAACAATCAACATTCCCAGATTCATTTAAAGCAGAAAGATGATGATGCTACCAAATGTGCATTAGTTAATTTTGGAACTTATCCCACATTAATTTCTTACACCACATTAATTTGATTATGGGATTATGGATTATTTTTTAGCTAAATCTCTGATTTTTAAATCACATTCATTTTTTTCTTTTGTTTTGGTTTTGCCTCATTTGGTCTTTCTAAATTTATTCTGAAACTGCAGGATCACCATTATGTTTTCATTTATGATTCACCTGTGCTATCTCACATACTATACTCACATACTATAGTAAAATTTTTGTCATCACTAATACAGTAGTTTCCAATTAACACTATCAACAATTCTTAAAGAAACTTACCAAATGCTGACTCTTTAAGGGGACTTGAACTAGAACTGCTAGAATGATCTGCAATATCCAATTCATCATCAAATTCTGAGAAGACATCTTTGTAAAAATAAAAACAGAATTAACCCTTCTCTGCTATTCTGATGAGGAGTACTAAACTTCTCTTGTTTAATCTTACCTTTTTCTGTGTTTTCTAAAATGCAGTTATCATCTGAAAGGGTTTCATCTTTCTCTTCATCTTTTCCGGGAAACTGGTGGAGGTTTTCAGATAGAATATCAGTATTTTCATAAAATTCACTTTTTAAACTAGCTGCTCCACTACTACTGCTGCTGAAACTTGACTTTTCATAACGTTCCTGCACAATAATAGAAACAATTCTTTAAGAAAATAAATAATTTGCTTGATAACATTAGTCTGTGATGTTCACGCTTCTTTCTTCAGCTTCTTTCTATCAGCTGGACAAGACAGTATCATGAATAAATTTTCAAACAAACAAATTCTAATAAGAATTATTATATAAAAACGATGAAATCATTAAGAAAGAAATGGGTCAGTTTTATGTCAAATTCAAGGCCACTTTATAGTAAATCAAATATTTTCCTTCTCTTTCTTCTACTTGTTTGTGGCAATTGCCTTCATGCCATTCTCTTTGGAGTGTAGAGTTTCTATTTCTCATTTTTAAACATATTTCAAGCAATGCTGGAAGTTCTATATGATTAGATCATATGTTCAAGTAATGACTAGTTTTTTAGTGATGGTCGTAATGCCACCTGCCTTGGAAGAGCTAGTGATACACCCATTTGAAGAAACTATCATTTTTTTTTTAAATTATCTATTCTCTAATCTTTTTTTTTTTTTAAAAGGTTGTTGAGAAAGTGATGCAGATTAAATTCCAGACAATCCTAAAGGAAGCAAATTTTCTAGATCCATTTCACTTGGAGTTGAAACCTATTATTATTTGGCTGCTACATTATGGGATATTACAGTGCTTGTTCCATCACATTAGCATCTATAACAAAACACAGGAAGAGGTCCTTTAAAGCAGCGATGGTGAACCTTTTTTGGCTCGCGTGCCATAATTGGGGAGGGAGTAGGGGGGTTGTGTGAGGGCATGCTGCATCCATAATGCAATGCGTGACCCCCCAGTGCGCATGTGCACACTACAGATGCGACCCCCCCCCCCATTTTTTACATGCTCTTTTCGCCCTCCTCAGGGTCCAGAGGTTTCATAGGAGCTTGGGGAGGACAAAAACAGCCCCCCCCCGGAGGCTTCAGCAACCTTCAGGAGGCTTCCCTGAAGCCTCCGGAGCACTCAAAATGGCGCTCCAAGCAAATCGGACGTCACTTCCAGTTTGGGCAGCGCATCATTTTGAGTGCTCCGGAGGCTTCAGGGAAGCCTCCTGAACGTCGCTGAAGCTTCCGGAGGGCCTCTGGGGGGCCTGGGAAACCTCCAGTGCACTCAAAATGACATGCCACCAAAACCGGAAGTGACGTCCAATTTGCTTGGAGGGTCATTTTGAGTGGTCCGGAGGCTTCAGTGAAGCCTCCTGAAGGTCGCTGAAGCCTCTGGACCACTCAAAATGACACTCCAAGTAAATCGGACGTCACTTCCAGTTTCGGCGGCGTGTCATTTTGAGTAGTCCGGAGGCTTCAGGGAAGTTCATGAAGCCTCCGGAGGGCCTTGGGGGGGGGGGGAGGCTCTTTTTGCTCTCCCCAGGCTCCTATGAAGCCTTTGGAGCCTGGGGAGGGTGAAAAAAGCATGCAAAAAAGGGCAAATTGCTTACAGGGCATTGCCTCGCATGCCCTGACAAATGCCTCCACGTGCCACCTGTGGCATGCAGGCCATAGGTTCGCCATCACTGCTTTAGAGTGAACTATCATCAGTATGTTGATGACAATCAACTTTATATCACCACCCCACACAGGCTGAAGATGTTCTGAAGGTCTTGAATTAGTGTCTGGATGCTGTTAGGAGCTCAGTGGGTGAAACAATCTCAAAGTAAACCTTATCAAAACAGAGTTGCTATTGCTCATTGATGCCATGGTTTTCTAGCTCAATAACTACGCCACCTTTGGTCTGACATAAGTGTAGTACATAAATTATCTGATACAATGTCCTACCTGTTCATAACTACTTCAACTTCAACAAAACAATACACAAGCACACAATAGATACAAACTTAAGGTAAACCGCTCCAAATTTGATAGCAGAAAATACAAATTCAGCAAAAGGGTAGTCAATGCCTAGAATGCACTACCTGACTGTGGTTTCTTCCCCAAACCCCCTAAACATTAACCTTAGACTGTCTGCTGTTGACCTCAACCCATTCTTTAAGAGGGGCATGCCAAAGCACATCAACGTGCCTGCCGTCCCTGTCCTAATGTTCCCTTTTATTCGTATCCATTTCATGTATTCAAAATCATGTTTATACTTATATTTGTTATCTAATACATGCTTGACAAAATAAATAAATAAATCAGCTTCAGTAGTTGCTCCTGATATGGTTGCACTTTTCCTGAAAAAATTAGCATGTGATTTGGAGTTCAACCTGGACTTTTGCCAGATAAGCAGATATAAAATGTTGCCAAACAAGCCTTGGCCCAACTCTATTGGAGCATCAATTATGGCCATTATGAAAGAAGAGAAATTTAAAAATTCTTTGGGTCAGGAAATGAGATATTTCTTTGAGGAGAATAGGAGGGAAGATACATCGATGCAAATCATATGGGACACTGCGAAAGCAGTGATTAGGGGGAATGCAATTAAATACCTGGCGACCAAATGGAAAAAGGAAAGGGCCAAGAGAATGGAATTAAAGGATGCCCTTACAAAAGCTAAGGAGATCCTCCAAAAGGATCCATCCTCTATGGTAGCGAAGGAGATGAGGGACATCATGAAACATAAGATCTCCCTATTAGACCAACAGGATATAGCAGAGAAAATTCAAAGGAATAGACAATATTTCTTTGAACATGCCAATAAAACGGGAAAATGTTTGTCATATAGGCTTAGAAAACAAGCAATAAAAAAGAGGATAGAATGGTTACAAGATAAGGGAGGAAATCTGGTAGGGTCGAGTTACCAGAAGAAAAGAGTGATTGAGGATTTCTTCTCAGGATTATATAAGAAAGATCAAACTATGAATGGAAATATCGGAACTTATCTAGATAAAACCCAATTACAGGAGGTCTCACATAATGTAAAGGAAACTTTGGACTCAGAGATTACCGAGGATGAGATAAAAGAAGCAATTAAGAAGCAATCAAATGGGAAAACACCAGGGCCAGATGGTTTACCGGCTGAAGTGCATAAAGAGATGGTGGAAGTGCTTAGTAGTCACTTAAAGGAGTTATTTAACGAGGTTTTGACAGAAGGTAAAATCCCCCAAATTTGGACAGAGGCCTATATATCCTTGATCCCAAAGGATGATTCAGAGCATACCCTAATAAAGAATTATAGACCTATTTCTCTACTAAATACGGATTATAAAATATTCTCATCAATTCTGGTGAGTAGATTAAAAATCTTTCTAAGGGGATTTATACACTCAGATCAAAACGGATTTCTACCAAATCGACAAATAAGGGACAACCTGAGAATAGTAATAAATACTTTAGAATATTATGAACTGCATCCCAGCAAAGAATTGGCTGTGATGTTTCTTGATGCCCAGAAAGCCTTTGATATGGTAAACTGGGAATTTTTACTATGCCAACTGTCCAAAATGGGATTTGGGCCCAACTTCAAGAGAGCTATACAAGCAATTTACACGATGCAATCTGCCCAAGTACTATTCAATAGAGAAATGACTGGGAAAATTGATATACAAAGAGGTACAAGACAGGGATGTTTGGAATTATTAGAGTGGTGTATAGCGGAAGTCAGGGGGATGGGTTTGAATGGGAGGTGGGGGAGGGTTAGGGTGGGAAAATACATATGCATAATTAATTTAGAAGATGGGATGAACGGGATATGGTTATGTCTAGAGAAATTTATATTATGATTATATATGTTCAATTAATTTAGAAGATGGGGTTAATGGGATATTCTTATTTTAAGAGAGATTTATATTATGATTGTTTGGAGGTGAATGGACACAATACTGGAATGACAAATTAATTTTAAGACGGGGGAGGGAAGGGGGTATAGTATTGGTATGTGATTTATATTATATGTCGGGGGGTAAAAAGGGGGAAAATTGATTTGAATAAAACTTTTTCAATTTAAAAAAAAAAAAGACAGGGATGCCCCTTGTCACCTCTGTTGTTTATTCTGACTCTTGAACCCTTACTGACTACAATTCGGCAGAATAAGGATATAAAGGGATTAACTATAAAGGATCAGCAATATAAGCTTCAAGCATTCGCTGATGATCTTGTTTTTATTTTGAAAGATCCATTGAAATCGGGCCCAAACTATTGGATGAAATTATTGGTTTTGGAGAAGTAGCTGGCTTAAAAATTAACCAAGATAAAACTAAGTTCTTGGTCAAAAATATGGGAGCTAATCTACAGACTCAACTTCAAGAGATTACAGGGATACAAATTGTTAAAAAGGTCAAGTACTATGGTATCTGGTTGACCACTAAATGCCCATCAATAAAAGTTGAATTATCAGAAATTATTGATGGAGATGAAGAAAAAATTAAATACTTGGAGAAATATTCAACTCTCAATTTTAGGACGTATTGCAGTGATTAAGTCTTATATTCTACCAAAGTGGCTGTACTTATTCCAAAATGTCCCAGTCAAATTAGATAACTTTTTTTTTAACAATTTGGAAAGAATAGTCAGTAAATTTGTATGGGCTGGCAAGAAACCACGGATAAAAAGGAGAATACTTCAGAAACACAGGATGAGAGGAGGATTAGGACTCCCTTGTTGGGAGCTCTATTATCATGCTGCTAATTTAGCGTGGATTAGGGACTGGATACAACTCTCAAGAAGACGGGTTCTAACCATTGAAGGATATAATCTATGCCAAGGTTGGCATGTCTATTTATGGCCAAAGAAGGACAGCCAATATAAAATGTTTTCTAATCACTACATTAGAGGTATATTAATAAAATCCTGGCAGAAGGTGAAAGGCTGGCTATATAGGAAGATTCCTTGCTGGTTCGCTCTCTTAGAAGCGGTAACGTATTTGACACTCCACAACCCAAATAGGAACTGGAGATACAAAGATATTTCAGATGCCCGGGGGAACCTAAAGTCTAGGGAGGAGCTACGCACTGAGGGAATTGAATTAGAGTGGTGGTTATATCTACAGATGAGTTCAAGATTCAATAAAGATAAGCAGGAATTTGGAATAGATATATCACCACAGGAACTAGATAAGATCATTTGGGGTGAGGATAGTAAATTTATTTCCAAAACATACAATTTTTTTTCTCTCCATAAGATGGAAGGGAACCCTGTAAAAGGTATTATGACTGCTTGGGGGAAGAACGTTGGCCGAATGATAGAACCAATGGAATGGGAACAAATTTGGACCAAAAACACTAAATTTACATTAGCGACAGCATTTAAAGAAAATATTTATAAAATGATTTATAAATGGTATTTGGCCCCAGCAAGGAGTTCCAAAATATTTCCTGCTGCATCTGACAAATGTTGGTAATGTGACTCTGCCAGGGGCACCTTCTTTCACCAGTGGTGGACCTGCCCAAAGGTAAAAAGGTACTGGATCACTATCAAAAATTGGTTGTCAGAAATCACAGGATTTGATTTTCAATTGGACCCAGTTATATTTCTGTTAGGAATAAAGCCAAGAGAAGTACCTAAAGATGCATGGTACTTATTAATACACATCACAATAGCGGCACGTATGACATACGCGCAATTCTGGAAGTCAAAGGAAATCCTAACGAGCCAACAGGTCCTGGATAAGATTTTACGATGTGCAGAAGCGGACAGGATGACATATATTCTTAAAGGAAAAAGTGAATCGCTTTTTAATAAAAGTTGGGATCTTTGGTATCTATGGCTGGGAAACAGGGTGTCGGATCTCAATGGGAGTAGTGGCTAAGATTTAGTCAATAATTGTTTTTTTGAAGCTTTTTCTCTCTATAAACTCTAATAAATAGCTATTATTAGAAGTGTAGGAGAAATATGGAGAAATAGGGATTTATAAGATGACTGTAAGATGTGTATAAGACATATCAGCTTGGAATGAATTAGACTAAAATGGGAGGAGGTGTTAAACTCCTCAGTCTGTGTTCAATATTTATGTACATTATTGTCCAATAGAAATTTATTTTAAGGGAAAGTATATAAATTAAATTTAGATCGTTGAAACGCCACCCCCAGAACCCATCAGAGAAAATAAACAAGCAAAGGCAACAATGGAAAGAGGAGAGACGAGGAGGGAAAGGAAGAAAGGGTAAAGTAGAGAAAATAAGGGTGGGGAATGAAGAGTAGGAGAGAGAATAAGAAAGAAGAGAGGAGAGAGAGAAAGAGAGAGGAAAGAGAGGGGGAAAGGGGGGAAGAGAGGAAACAAGAAGGTAGAGAAGGAAGCTGGAGAAAGTAGGAGTGAGGCTGTTACAAAATAAGATGGAGACACGGGGTGGTAAGAAAATGATCTAGACAGTATCATGCAGTATATATGTAAGAATGTGTATAGAGATTAATGATGAATAGATAAACGTTAAATAGTATTTATAAGAATGTATATCAATGAATGTTTTTGAAATGGGAAAAATAATAATAAAAAGTATTTTGAAAAAAAATAAAAAAATAAAAAAAATTATGTCCATACATTGACCATGAAGTCTTCATGACTGATGTAATAAAATGTGTGCATTACCTTGGGGGATGAGAGGAACAGATACTTCTCAGGATATCGGATAAGAGTGCCCCCCCCCCTGGTTTAATTGGTCAAGCAGTTATAAGCGCTAGTGGGAAGTTTATACATTCAGACTTGCAAGATTATGTTAATGTTGCCTTACAATAAAATAGAATTATTTCATCTTAGTCATGTTTCCATCTGCCTTTCTTGTTAGTCAGCCCCTTCTTCTCTATCCTTTTCCCAGCATTAGAACTGGGTATTTCTAAGTAATGAAATACTGTCAAGCATGTTACTTCAAAAATGTACGTGGGTCAGTGGCCAAACCTCTTTTTTCTGGAAAGTCTTCATCACTTCAGACAGTTATGCTGGCTGGGGAACTCTGGGAGTTGAAGTCCAACAGTCTTAAAAGAGCCGACTTTGCAGACCCCTGGTCTAAGGGATGTATGGGGCAGGAGATGGTCTCGCATATAACTAGGTCCCGAGCCATGGAGCGCTTTGAAGATGGTCGTCAAAACCTTGAAGCGCACCCGAAAGACCACAGGAAGCCAGTGTAGCTCGCGCAGGATCGGTGTAATATGGGAGTGCCTCAAAGCTCCCATAATCACCCGCGTGGCTGCATTCTGAACTAACTGTAGCTTTCAAGTGCACCTCAAGGGAAGCCCCATGTAGAGAGCATTGCAGTAGTGGAGTCGGGATGTCACGAGGGCCTGAGTGACTGTGCGAAGGGCAGCCAGGTCCAGTAAGGGGCGCAATTGGAGCATCAGGCGTACCTGATGAAACGCCCACCTGGCCACGGCCGCCACATGGTCCTCCATGGACAGCCGGGAATCCAGGAGGACACCCAAATTGCGTGCCCTCTCCACGGGGGCTGGTGTTTCGCCCCCAATGGCCAGAGTTGGAGTAATCTGGCTGAACCGGGGTGCCGGAAACCACAGTCACTCTGTCTTGGACGGGTTGAGCTTGAGTTTGTTACTACCCATCCAGATCCGTACAGCCTCCAAACACCGGGACATCACCTCGACAGCATCGTTGGGGTGGTCTGGGGTGGATATGTACATATTTTCCTCCCGAAGCCCCACCTCTTCACCAAAATGGCCGTGCATAGCTTTATAGAAGCTTTCAGAGAGCTCCTGGGGCTGGGGAGGGCAGAAATGAGCAACAAAATGGCTGGTTTTTGCCCCCCCCCCAGTCCCCAGCAGCACTCTATAAGCCTCCATAAGGCATTTTTTGGACAAAAAAGGCCCGTTTTCATGACAAATGAGCCGTTTTTTGCTCGTTTCTGCACCCCCCCGGAGCATTCTGCAAGCCCCCCAAGGCTATTCATGCCTTTATTTAGGAAAAAAATTGGCCCATTTTCGTGAAAAACGGGCTGTTTTGGGGAGGTTTGTAGAGTGTAGAAACTCCCCCCCCTTTTGGAAACCTGTTTAATTAGAAGGATTGATGAGAATTACATTGGTCAAGTGCTGTCCCAGCAGTGCTACGGGTTGTCAGCAATTTCCTTCTCCAACACATGGGTAAATACACCTAGAAACATCTACCTACCTGCCTTCTTTCTCTCTCCCCCTACCTATATACTGTATTTCTCTCTCTCTCTATTTCTTTCTCTCTATCCCTCTACTACCTACCTACCTATCTACACATTCTCTCTCCCTCCCTACATACCTACTGTATTTCTTTCTCCCCTCCCTTTATCTACCTACCTACCTATCTAACTACCTACTCTCTCTCTCCTCCTACCTATGTACTGTATTTTTCTCTATCCCTCTACCAATCTACCTACTCTATCACTCTACCTACCTATCTACACTCTCTCCCTCCCCCCTATTGTATTTTTCTCTCTCTATTTCTCTCTCTATCCCTCTACCTACCTATCTATACACTCTCTCCCTCCCTACTGTATTTTTTCTCTCTCTCTATCCCTCTACCTACCTACCTATCTACACTCTCTCCCTCCCTACATACCTACTGTATTTTTCTCTATTTTTCTCTCTATCCCTCTACCTACCTACCTACTCTCTATTTCTCTCTCCCTCTCTATCCCTCTACCTACCCAAGGTAGGTAGAGGGATAAAATTTTTTAAAAAAATTGCCTCTTCAAACCCTGGGTGTGTCTTATACTCCGAAAAATATGGTATATGCTCTCAGTTTGTTAAATTTTCAAACTTTTAACCCTTAAGATATAAGTTCCAATATTTAATTTTTCATGAATGCAAATTGGGGACATTAAAATGTATATTCTACAATCTCAATCCTTTTCTAATGTAAAGACAACATAGTATTTGATATTACAAATACTGTTTTTATTTTCTAGCTTCATCAACCAATTAGTCACTTAACTGTAGGTATACAGCTGTTTGTTTGGTAATGTGTTGCAAAATTTATACATGACAAGTATGAGAGCAAGCTAATGCTGTATTATATATACTCTGACAACTTTGAATAAATAATGGAGACTGTAATGTAGCCTTGGTAACTATATATGTTTACCTTACCTGAGATAACACAGCAAGTTGATGGTGACATTTTACTGCATTCCTATTGGCCTCCATGAAATATCTCTGAGTACGCCTTCTTTCACGTTCCAATTTCTTCTCCAAGACAAGCTGAGAATTTGATAATCCATCTAAATACTTCATCATAACATCTGAAATCATTGAACTGACCTCTACTATATCAGGACGGATCTCTGCATCAGGGTTCAAACATCTGTGGGGGAAAATCTGTTATTTAGGAGATAACAACCAATATTTACATGAAACTAATTCTCATAAAATCAATAACTGGTACATCTTTTTACATGAAGAGAGAAACAGCCCGTACCAAATATTGCCTTGTTCATAAAATTTTATATAACAATTTTTTTTTAATCCCAATAGAAATAAACAAGTTTATGTGAATATCACAGGCATTCTTACGTTGTTATGTATAATAATAGGTCTCTATTGTTTGGCTGAAATCAAGTTTAAATGCTAGAAAACTATTCACCAATGTATTCTTGATTATATTTTCTTGGAAGTACAGCCTTTGTGGAAACCATAGTTGGTGATGTATACTTTAATTTACAGGTTTTTTTTACTGTGCCTAAGTAGAAGCTTGTAAAACTTAGACTATATGTAGACTTTAATTTAAACATGTTAATTTTATTTTATCTCAGAAGTTCTAATGCAGAGATAAAAGGTGTAGTCCTAATTTTGTTTTATCTCAGAAGTTCTAATGCAGAGATAAAATGTGTAGTTCCATCATCCCTCCCTACTCCTCATGTGTACTAGGACTGATAGGAGTTTAAGAACACCTTCACAACCATACATTGCTCACTCTTGCTCAAGTGAGTGAAGTAATATTTTAGCAATATAACATCTAGGCAGAAAACATTGTTGTATACATAAGAACTAGGTTATGTTTGGACCTTTGTATTGTTCTCAGAAACAGAATCCAAAAATTTTTTATAACAAAAGGCAGCGAAGTTTCCAAGGGCTGTGGCTCACAAAAGTTTAAAAATGTGAAGTTGGAAACTAAGCTGAGTTTGGATGCATTGGCAAAATCTAGAAACACATCATTACTTTGAAGTTTATAAAGGAATAAGCTCATCCACTTTTCAACCACTATGAAATCGCCTATAATGAAGAATAATAAATTTATCTTATTCCACTCTAAATAAATTTCATTGTACTATCCATTGAATTTGTACCAATCATTTAAAAATTAAAGGATTGTAGGACAACAACAGTATTCACAAGAACTCCTATCCTCCTTTCTTCCATTTAGTGATTGGTAAAGTAGATTGAATGGCAATTATCCTTGCTACAGTAGATAAGGACTTTTTCTATTTTACTTTTTTTTTTTTTTGCTCACAATAAAGGTACCTTTTCTTTTATTCTCCATGTACCAACCTTAATGTTTCCTGTTGTTTATGTCGTATAAATTTATGTTCTAGCTACAACTCAAAATTATAATTTTCATTTAGAGTCACACATTATGAAAGGAATCAAAATGATTGTTGGGCTTTTTTTCTAAATACCTCATACTTAAATCTTTCTACTAGCTCATGTCCTACTTTATATATTAATTAAAAAATGGTTTCATATTATTTTATATTGTTATCTCTTTATGTCTTATGGCAGGGGTCCCCAACCCCCGGTCCGCGGCTTCATAGGAGCCGGGCCGCAGGGCCGGCGAGGAGGAGGGAGCAGCCCCCTGGGGAGAGGATGGGCGAGCGCGCCTCCACCACCTCCTTCCGACGGCCACCGCAGCGCACTGCACTTTCCGGGGCTTCCTGGAGGGGCCAGCATGTCGACTGGGGATGTTATCTCGCAGCGGGCGGGCAAAGGACCCAAGCTGCGTGCCGCCAAAGCCATCCGGGAGCCGCACGCCCAGCCCCGGACGGCTTTGGCAGCACGCAGCTTGGGTCCTTCGCCCGCCTGCTGCGGGATAACCTCCCCAGTCGACATGCTGGCCCCTCCAGGAAGCCCCGGAAGCTCGCCCATCCTCTGCCCAGGGGGCTGCTCCCTCCTCACCTGCACTAGCCGCAGCTCGGGTCCTCCGTTCGCTCGCTGCGGGATAACCTCCGCAACCGACATGCTGACCCCTCTGCTGCTTCCCCGGGTGGAGGGAGGGAGAGAGGCAGACTTAGAGAGACAGAAAGAGAGAGGGGGAAACAGACACACACACACACACACACACACAGAGTGACAGATGGGTGGGGGGGAGGAGAGAGAGACAGATACAGAGCGAGAGAGAGAGAGAGAGAAAGAAAGAGAAAGAAAGAAAAATAGAGGGGAAAAGAAAGAAAGAAAGAACTTATGACCACAATTGAGCCCAACATTTTGGTTGCTAAGCAAGACTGTTAAGTGAGTTTCACCACATTTTCCAAGTTGGCCACGGGTCACATGACAACTGAGCCACTCCCACAAAAAAGGCCACACCTTTTGCCTCTCAAAAGAAATTTCAGTAGTGGTACTGTTGATATTTGGCTCTATTGACTAATAAGTTTGCCCACCACTGCCCTAGAGGGCCAAGTGAGCTGACTCCCCCCCCCCCGGCATGCGCATGCGCTGCCTGTTCCCCCTCCCTTCCTCCTCCTCTAGGCCAGCCGGTCCGCAGAATTTTCTTTAAAATGAAACCGGTCCCTGGTGCAAAAAAGGTTGGGGACCCCTGTCTTATGGCATATGTCGTGGAAATACAGACTCAAATGTTGAATAAAACACTTCAGATAAAATAAACTCCCTTCCTTTATTTGAGGAAAGTTGAGTTAAATTAAACTGCAATTGACCTACAGTAAACTCATTCAGTTTTGAGGTTCGGCCAAAACCTAGTTCTCTTCATTCTTAATTTAACAAATAGAATCAGGCAATTGCATGCGGCTTTTAATAATAACTCATAATTATATACCACAGGCTTGAGGTGAGGATGGATTACAATCAATATTTCTATGTCCTATTTAAAAAAAACTGGTAAAGAATTTTATGCTTATGGAGAAGTAATAACGAGATATTAATATCATATTTCAGGACATATCAATTGCTAATGGATATTTTTCTTGTTTTCTCTTCTGTTTAAATATAATCATTCATTTTATATCTTCATGTTTCCTTTTTTTCAAGTAATGAGAACTCTGGGATGTATGTATGCACTAAAAATGTAGCATGGGAATGCTAAACTACTCTTAAAAATTAAATGTCACATAATTGTTTTGAGAAAAAAATAAGTGTTATATCTATTTGGCCTTATAGCTTTCAAACAGGATGAAGCAACACAAATTACATTACAATGCAATTTCAATTTTGAAGAGGGATTTGTTTTGTGTAAGCTTTTTTTTTCTTAACAAATGTTGCTACTCATTGAGTGTTCTTTATTTTCCATACAAGATATGCATATAGCTAGTCCTCAAATTACGACCATTCATTCAGTGACCGTTCAAAATTGTAGTGGCGTTAAATAAATGGGACAATCAGTGCTCAAAGTTCCAACTACTGCAGCACCCCTATAGTCACATGAACACATTTGAGTGCTTGGCAACCAGCTAGAATTGGTTGAAGAGTTCTGCAGTCGTGTGATCATCTTTGTGACCTTCCCTGATGTGTCCCCACAAGCAAAGTCAATGGGGAAGCCAGTATGAAAAGTTGCAAGATGGCCAAATAAGTTTCTTCTAACATCAGTCTTTCTTTGCTTGCAGGCACCACAGTGACCTCTGCCCCTTCACTAACGCAAATGTCATGCCCTCTTTCCCTAGCCTCGCTGTGCTCACACACATTTATTGTTTGGATAAACTAGAAAGAATGATTTCTAGTTTAGAAATCGGGGGGGGGGAGGCTGTTTTCGTCCTCCCCAAGCTCCCCAAAAGCTACATAGCCTTGTTCAAACTTACAGAAGCCACAGCGCCCTTATAGTCATTCACCTATACAACTTACCACAGGGATCCTGCAATGGCCCTTCACTTCTGCCACCATCCCACCCTGATGGGGCCCCAAAATTTTTAAATGCAACATGAATAAATATTTTGGTTTGTCACATAGACAGACAAATGTTAGGCTGGATTTGGCATTTTTATCTACTTATTGAGTCCTTTCCAAGGAATTAGAATAGGTAGTTGTAGATGTTTAATGTTGTTACAGAGATCATTACAGGATGTAAGGTGTTCTACGTAAAGTTGCCTTTTGCAGTTGGCTAATACATAAATGTTATTATTATAAATAAATATTATTAAATAATTTATTAAATAAATTATTTTATTATTTAATAAAATAAATAGGCAAATACTGAATGCTGTTCAAATCAAATAATTTCATTGATAATACATACTTTTTTATGACAGCAGATACCTTTGTAGTATATATACCTCCTGGTACTGGCTCATAAACAGCTTCTACTATCTACAAAATAAATACATATGCTGTCATTTTTAAAGAGATTTTTTATTGTAATTTTTCATACTTCACATAATTAGCTTCCTCTTATAGCTATCACTTACAAACTATAAAACCGATGTGTACAGTTTTTACATCTGATTAAATGTAAATAAATTGCTTTGTGAATGTGATATTCATATAAGTAACTAATTCAAAAATATCAATGATTCAGATGTCTTCTTCATCATCATCATCACCATCATCATCATCTTCATTTTAGCCATTGTATAGCCCCTGTGAGATGAAGGCCTCTTCCACATGATTCCAACCAATGTGGTCCTGAGTTTTCTTTTGACAATTGGTCCAGCTATTTCATCTGAATAAATGCAGTTATTTAATTTATATGCCATCTTTCTATTCAATCAAGTATTCAAAATTGCTAACCACAAATAAAATATAAATATAAAGTGGAACTTAAAATTAATAATTGAAACAAGGCAAAAATACTTAACAATGAGAAGCCTTGTGGAATAAATAATTTCTTGGCTAGTTTTAAAATGGTAAAGATAATAAAGTCTCATCCAAATCCTGGGAAAGGTATACCCTGGGACAGATGTGTGATGCAGGAGCAATATAAGAAATATATATTTTAATGGACATTAAAATACAGATTTTAATGTCCAGGCAGATATATAATAAGAGATACAATCCCTCAATCATGCTATTTAAGGATTTACAGATTAATACCAATGCTCCGCCATATGAGGCGTTTTGTGCAATTAGTTTATTTTTCAATGAAACTTCTTGGATGAGAAGCGAAATATCTTCAATGAAAAAAAAGTCCAGTTGTCTCTTGAAAAAGCACTTTTGGGAAAATCATGACCTGGATGATTGAGAATCATCATAAAAATAGATTTTAGATATGCACTTTGGGATGAACACCCTTTGAATGGTGCAGTAGTATGAACAAATCTCCAAAAATTGCAGATTACAGGAACCATTTGCATTTCAGTTTGAGATGCAGACAACACAGACTCATCCCCAACACATGTGCCCGTGTTCAATAGTGAAGGGACACAGGACAAAAATATCTTGTAGAAAACACCTCCATAATACAGTCCTTTCAGCAGTTCCAAGAAGGCTCCACACCCATTTGAACTACTCAGGTGACCCTGAGGACACAGACAAACATTCCAAGTGGCCTCAACATCTCTTAAAAGAATGCAAATGACCATCTGCCTGCAAGGAATATAAATCCTTTCATTCCCCACCATATTGTAAGAGCCAAAGAAGCTTCTTGGATGAGAAGTAAAATTTCTTCAAAGACAAAAAAAGAAAATCCAGTTGCCTCTTGAAAAAGTACCTTTAGGACAAGATCATTATTAGGGAACTGCAGGCAAAAAGGTCCATTATGCCCTGCAGAGTGTTATTTCCAAAGCATGTTAATGTTACATGTTTACATTTTGCTGATGAAATGTGAAATCTGGAAAGCTCCAAGAGTTGTAAAAGGTCAAGATGTAGAAAAATGTGTCTGGACAGTACCTGAACCCTATGGGTTGCCAGTCCTATTTTAATTGATTCTGAGTAATATCTCAGTAACAGAAAGTGATAACAATAATGCAATATGGTATCCATAAAAGAGAATATTTGTAGCTTAGGTTACAAACTGTAGGATCCTTGGTGTTCCCTGAGCTTGGAGATTTCTTTCAGAAGTTTCATTACTAAATTAGGTTGATGATGTTGCCTAGTTTAGTAATAAGCTGTCTCTAAGAAAAAAAAATATCTATGTCAGAGAAAGCTGTTTCTCTAGACCTGCTATAAAATCCTTATGAAATGAAGGATTGCTGCCTGCAGAACATTTCCTGTGTAGTATTACAAATATAGGATTAAAAAGACAATGAAATGAAACAAATAGACAAAGGTAAATGGTGAAATCTCATTTAGCAAACCTGCATACTTTAGTTGCTAAGGAGAGCATGTTGGCGCTATAAAATGGAGGGCTGAGTGTTGCCATCTGATATAAAACACATCCTGCAGCCCAGACATCAGCTTTCTCACCATATGGCTCACTCTTTACAACTTCAGGACTACATAAACAAAAACAAATATTGTATTCAATTCAAGAAGGACAGGGAAGAGGTCACCAAATATATATTACCATGAAAATCCTGAAGTTTATAAAAAGTCTCTATAAAAATATAAACAATTTAGAAAAATAATGGCTATTCAATTTCCCAACCGAGCCTATAAAAATTACTTGAAGTAAAATTCATTCTGATAATAACAGTAATTTGATTTCCCCTTTCTTGTAGCACAAAAGTATGCTAGTATAATTCTGATAGCCAAGCTGGTGCTATTCTTCTAGTTTTAATATAGGATAACTTAAGGAAAATGACTGGTGGATTTCCTGCTAGTGGGGAAAAAATCCCCAATTGCTATTCCTAATATGGCTTAGGAAGGAGGCAAATTTTGGCAGATGCCTAGATCCATGAGTGTGGATATCTGTCAGAACCTCATCTCTGAGAGGGGTGGATTGTTCTCCAGTAAAGCAATGAGAGCATATGCACCAAAGACAAATTCCTTGTGTGTCCAATCACACTTGGCCAATAAAGAATCCTATCCTATCCTATCCTATCCTTTCCTCTCCTAATCCTAATCCTATCCTATTCTTGCCTTTTCACATTTCACAAAGGCTTCACAATTGCAGCCAATTATCTGCAATATACCACGTTTCGATTTTAAGATGCACAGATTTTGAAGAGATAATTTTAAAAAAAAACGTTTTTGCCCTCCCCGGCCCCCAGGAGTTCTCTGCAGGCCTCCCAAACCCTCTGCACGCCCCATTTTTTTTTGTGAAAGCTTGGGAGGCCTGCAAAGTGCTTCTGGGGGCCAGGGAGGGTAAAAACACGATGTATGAGGGCTCAACCTTCCTAAAGGATTGATCTCAAATCTGCTTTTCTCTACCCCTCCCACGGCAGGGAGGACTAAATATATGTCTCCGCGCTTTATTTCCCCCCCCCTTCCCTCTGACCGGTGACCATGCAGAGTCACTTGGCCCAAGGAGCGGCAGTTGGTTCACTTGAGGGGGTTGCTGAATGGCCACGGCCGGGAATGGTCCATTGGGCGAGGAGGGATGGGAATCCCTTCCATTTGGATTAATGGTTCTTCATGTGGCGCCTGAGCAGCAAAAGGAAAGCCCAAAAAAGACAACACAGCAAGGCTGCCTCCTTGAACAACTGGGCTTGTTCACAGCCCTCTTTGCAACCCTGCTTCCTTAGTCTCAGGGCAAAAGCAGGTGCCAGGCTCCAGGAAGACTCTTGACCCAGTGTTCCCACATTCCGAAGTTTCCTTTCCATTCCACTAGAGAAGATCCTGACGATGCCAATAGCTTTTTTCCGGAGAGAAAGTGGAGACCTAACATGCTGAAAAAAGCCTTTGTGGAGAGGACATAATTCCTCTTCCCTTCCTCCAACCCCCCCCCCCCCAAATCCCTCTGGATCTGTCATGCACTGCTTACTGTTATTGCTGCTATTGCTATTGCTACTATTGCACCCAGCTACCATATCTCTTTGCTGCATGACAGATCAGAGCACATTGGAGGTCATGGTGGAGGAAGGGAAGAGGAACGGTCTCCCCTCCACAAAGGCTTTTCTCAGGATGCTAGACTGGGAAGTTAGAAACCTAGAATGGGATATAATCAAGCTCCTGAGATTGCTTCGCTGCCACCCAAAAATGCTGTTACCGTGATCTCTGCTGCCTGGAACTGCCTAAGAAGGGGCAGGTGAAATGGGATCTGCAGAGATTGAGGTAACAGCATTTTTGGGTGGCACCGCAGTGATCTCATGAGTCAAAGCCTTTGAATCAAACTTGATTATACCCCATTCCAGGTTTTTAACTTTCTAATCTAGTGTCCTGAGAAATCTAATGTGTCTGAGGCATCTCTCATTTGCAGGAGAAGGAAGAGGAGGGTGGCGTATACGAAAACCTCTGAGTAACTGGGAAAGCCGCACTTTTTGGGCGGTGGTTTTCGGCAGGTTCCAAGCGCAGCTTTCTTTCCCAGTTACTCAGAAGCTTTCATATATGTCGTCCTTGCCCTCCTCCTGCAAGTAAGAGGTGCCTCAAAGATTCAGCGGGCAGCTCAGGGGAGACAATGGTCACGATGACTTCACTCCCCAGCAATGTGAGGAGCTGCCATTGCCACCACAGTCTAAGCCCTCCCTGGAACCAAACCAAGCGGCAAAATGTCTCCTTGCCAGCCACTACGATCTTTGCAGTGCCTGCTTCACCTGTCCCTTCTTGGGCAGTTCCAGGTGGCAGAGGTCGCAGTAACAGCATTTTCAGGTGGCAGCACAGTGATTTCAGCTGCCTGAAACAGCCCGAGAAGGGGCAGGTGCAGCAGACACTGTGTGAGAGGTTTAAGGCAAACCGCTGCTCGGACTCCCACTTCTCCAGACAACCCTGGCTGAGGGTGGTCAGCTTCTGCTCCTGGTCTGGGAGACAGATCTGTCCAGGAGGAAAGAAAAGGTGGAGAAGGAGGAGAAGAGTGCACTCTTTTTCCTCTCTATTCCAAAAAGGGCCATACAGAATCAGCCTATGACTGAGGCAGCAAAGGCACAGAGGCTTGATGGGAACAGGAGACGGATCTGGCCAGGAGGAATGCACACCCTATTTTTGCAATCAGAGAGGAAAAACAGCAGCCGGAAGACAAGGAACATGAGGGGGGCAACGGAAGAGCCGCACTCAAGGGGCCGAAGAGCCGTATGTGGCTCGCGAGCCGCGGTTTGCCGACCACTGCCTTAGACAAATCTGAACACAAACCCAAACTCTGTCTTAGATATGTAGATGACACCTTCATAATTTGGCCACATGGAAAAGAAAAACTGGACAACTTCCTCACACACCTAAGCAGTCTACACCCCAAAATACAATTCACTATCGAAATAGAAGCTAATAACCAACTTCCCTTTCTGGACTTACTAATCTACAAAAAAATCCAATAGCTCCCTAGGACACACCATCTACCAGAAAAAAACACACAGCAACCGCTACCTAAACGCACAATCTCATCACTACCCTACACAGATCATCTCTGTAGCCAACTCCCTCATCTCCAGAACCAAATGCCTAGCCGACAAAGACCACCTGAAAACTGAATTACTCTCACTCTCACAAACATATTAATCTCCAATGGATTCCAAAGAAAAACAATTACCAACCTAACCCAAAAGGAGACACCCTCCAAGAACTGAGACACAGAACAGGACAATGGCATCGCCCTCCTCCCTTATATCAAAGGCACCACAGATAAAATCAGCAAAATTCTCCAGAAGCACAATATCAAGACTTCAACACTTACCAAAAAATAGCCAACATTCTAAGAAACCCCAAAGACCAGATCCAGCTAGAAAACCAAGGAGTCTACGAAATACCATGCAAAATCTGTCCTGCAACTTATATAGGACAAACTAATAGGAAAATAAATGCACACATCACAGAACATAAGAACGCAGTAAGAAAACAACTTACAACTTCATCCCTCTACCAGCACTTTAAAGCTACAGGACATGAAATTGATTTTGAAGGAACCAAATTAATCTCCAAAACTGAACAGCTCAACAAGAGAATAATCAGGGAAGCCATCGAAAAAGAGAAACGCCCCCACAACATGAACAAACGTGACGATACTTTCTTTTTTTTAAAATTATAATATTTTTTAAACGCTACAACAGAAATTACATATACAATACAGTACAATATTTCACCCTGTGCTATACATAAGAAAGGAAGATTTGGTTCTTCGGATATATCTTCACGATCTCCAAAATCCGCGTTCTCTGGGTATAGGTATCGAAGCATCCAAATTTCCAAGCGCATAGTCCACAAATGGCTCCCAAGTTTTCCAGAAAATGTCTCTTTTATAAACACCCTCTCTAAATTTAATATCACATGTCATTTTATCATTTAAAGCTAATTTCCACATTTCCCAGTACCACTCTTCTATTTTAAAATTCACCTCTAATTTCCAATATCTAGCTATTACAATTCTACCCATTATAATCATAATTCTAATCAATTCTTTCTCATATTTTGTTAATTCTGATTCCTTAATTATCAACAGTAATATAGTTTCTGATCTCAATATTATTCTTTTCTTCATCATTTCAAATATCGTTTTCTCCAGTTGTTGCCAAAACTTTTTAACTTTATCACATTTATACCACATATGTTCATAAGTTCCCAATTCCGTATTACATCTCCAACATTTATTACTGATTTTTTTATCCATCAATGATAATCTTAATGGAGTCAAATACCATTTCCAAACAACCTTAAAATTATGATCTTTAATCCTTATAGATAAAATCTTCATAATTCGACTCTTCCAATTCACATTCCAATCCAAATCTAATATTTTAATCTTGAGTTCTTCCTCCCAATTCATCTTCATTGCCATTTGTGGTTTTCCATCAAAATTTATAATCCTATATATCTTACTAACGAGTCCCTTTAACCCAATTTCGTCTTTGATAATTTGAGATACTAGGTTTTCAAATTCAGTTTTATTTCTACTTATCTTACATTTCCCCCTTACTTTCATAGTCCATTTTTCTATCTGTATTTTTTCAAACCAATTTAACCCCAATTTTTCAATTATTTCTTTTTTCCTACTTTCATTTCCTAAAGCTTTTAACCAATCTATTATAATTTCTATGTTTTCATCTTCAATTACTTTATCACGCCTTATATTGGTTTTGATCGGCCAATTTCCAGTTGTCTTCCCCAAAAAGGTTATATCCGGAATTAAAATTTTAACAAATTTATTCCAAATTTTACTCAATCCCTTTAACCAATAGCTGTTAATTACCTTTTTTGATTTTGCTTTATCTAAAAACCATGTAGGGCCAAATCTCTTAATATCCTTTAACTCTAAATCTCCCCAATGACCATCTCCGCCTTTGAGTATTTTTACCACAGTTCGAATACCATAGGCCCGATGATAATTAAGTAGATTGGGAATTCCCAATCCACCTTCCTTTTGATTTTGATACCACATTTTCTTCAATAATCTAGGTCTTTTCCCACCATTACAAAATTTATCCAATTTCTTCTGATATCCTTCCATATCTTTCTCTGTCAAATTTAATGGTAACATCTCAAATAAAAAATTAAACTTTGGTAACAACATCATCTTACACATTGCAATTCTACCAAACCAAGACAACTTTATCTTTTTATATTTATCTATCTTCTTCTCTACTTCATTCAACATCACATCATAATTAAGTTTTTTCAATTCCCTAACTTTAAGTGAAAGTGTTATTCCCAAATATTTCAATGTATTTTTAATTCTTATCCCAAATTGTTCTTGCATATTCTCCCACTCCTTACCATTTTTATCCATTAATAATTCAGATTTTGACCAATTTACTTTCAAAACTGTCATTTCCTCAAATTCTTTCAAATGTTTATTTATCTTCTTCAAATCTTTCTCTATATCTTTCAAAATAATCAAGGTATCATCCGCATACAAATTTATCTTATATCCCTTATACCCTTCCAATTCTTCATCTTTTTCTATCATTTTGGTCAATACTTCCATAACCAATAAAAATAATATTGGAGACAAGGGACATCCTTGTCTCGTACCTGCTTCCAATTTGATCTCTTCCGTCATTATTCCATTCACCTTCACTCTTGCACTACTTTTTTGATACAATTTCGAAATAACATGTATAAATCTATTACCAAAGCCTAATGCCTCAATAATTACTTTAATAGTTTCCCATTGTACAGAATCAAAGGCTTTAAAAATATCTAGTGATACTATACCTATTTTATCACCGTTATGTTCAGCTACATCTATAATATTTAATACTCTTCTAATGATATCACTCATATATCTGCCTTTAACAAAACCTACTTGATTATAGCTTATATATTTATCTATAAATCTACTTAATCTATTGCTTATAATAGCAGTAAATATTTTTGCATCCTGATTAATTAAAGAAATGGGTCGATAGGACTCAATCCTCTCCAAATCTTTATCTGGTTTAGGAATTATGGATATTACCGTTCTATTCCATGACATCGGAACTTCTCCACCATGTAAAATTCCATTAAATAATTTTTGCAATTTTGGTATTATTATTTCCTTAAAGTCTTTATAAAACTCAGCAGATAATCCATCTTCACCTGGAGCCTTCCCTAATTTTATCCCTTGTATTATTTCATTAATCTCATCTTGTGTTATATCTCCTTCCATCAAGTCCTTATATATTTGATCTATTTTCACAACATATTTTTCAAGATGACTTTTCAATTTTTCCAAATCAATTGGTTTTTTTGAATATAATTTTTGAAAAAAAGTCCTAACCACTTCACATTTCTCCAATTTCTTATAACATCTTATGCCTTTTTCATCTATCAGAGAACCAATTTCTCTCTTCTCACTTTTATTTTTCGCCATCCTTGCTAATAACCTAGAGTTTTTATTACTGAATTCAAAGAAATCCCTATTTAAATATCTTATATTTTTTTAACCAATTCTATATCCTCTTCTATCGATTTATTTTTTAATAAATTCAACTCCCCCAAACATTCTTTATCGTTCGTAAGTAAAAATTGATTCTCCAATGCCTTAATCTGTCTTATATCCTGTTCCATTTTACTTCTATATTTTCTATATTTCCTACTTGACAACTTAATACTTTCACCTCTAAATACTGCTTTCATCGCATCCCAAACAATTTCAAATTTAACCTCTCCATTATCATTCAATCTCCAGCTTTCTTCCCATTTTTTAAGTATCCATATTTTATCGTCTTCATTTTTATACAATTTCTCATCGTATCTCCAACCTCTTCCTTTTTTTTCAAGATTAAAATCTATTTCCATCGTAACTTCTGCATGATCAGAATCCTTGAAAATTCCCACATCTATTTTATCTATATTATTCAGCAAATCTTTAGAAACAAAAATATAATCAATTCTTGAGTACGTATTATATATCTTAGAGCAAAAAGTATACACTCTTTCAGTACCTTTCAGCTCCCTCCAAACATCTACCACACTATTTCGAAGCATCCATTTATTTAGAATTTCCCCTTTATTTGTTTCTCTATAGCGAGTAGGATTGGTACTATCTATTTTATCTCTAATTAAATTAAAATCCCCAGCCACGATCACTTTCCCTACACTTTCAATTTCCAAAATTTTAGTTATTTTTTCAAGAAATTCTTTTTGTTTTTCATTCGGTAAATATAAATTAACTAGTGTCACTTTTTGCTCATTGATATTTCCCACAATTATTAAATATCTTCCTTCATCATCCACAATAACTTGTTTTTTTTCAAAGTATACCCTATCTGATATCAGTGTTGCAACTCCTCTAGCTTTTGAAGTTCCAAAAGATTTTTCATAAATTTGCATACCCTTTATATTCATTCTATTTAAATCTTCAGATTTTTGATGAGTTTCTTACAAAAATAATATATCTGGCAAATCCCTTTTAATTTTAAGCTCCAATCTCCTCTTTTTAATTTGATTCCCTGTTCCCTTCACGTTCCATGTCATTATTTTTATAAACCGCATTTAAACTGTAGCTTTTTTAATCCTAACCCCTCCTCTTCCTTTCCGTGCCCAAATCCCAACACCAAATAAGGAAAAAAAAAAAAAACACAACAAACAACAAGTAACAATCTATCTTCATCCCCCACATCCTCAGTCGGTTTCCGCCTCTGCATAGAGAGTGTGGGGGAGGGGACATGCCGATGGTCGGGTCACTTCTTTCGGGCTGTCTACTTAAATTCCACTCTCAAAAAAAGAAGACAATGCTAGCTTTTCCCCGCACTCAGCTTCCTGCATTTTTCCAAGATCCTCTTCCTTATCCACTGCTCCCTTTGTGTCGTCACGACTTTTCTTTTGCTCAGACATTGCCGGAGAAATTTCTTTCTGCTTTAACCTTTTAGGATCATGACCTACAACCGCCCCTTTTTCTTTCAATATTGGAGATTCTGCTTGTGTTCCACCCATCTTAAGCATTTGATTTTTAATTTCTATTAAATCCTCGTCTTTCTCAATCAGCCCGAGCTCACGTACGTATTCTACTGCATCTACTTGCGGAGTGATCGTTTGCATTCTCCCCTTATAGAAGAATTTCAGCTGCTGTGGTGGCCTCCAATTATACTTGATACCATTGTCTCTCAAAACCTTTGTAATTGGCTTCAAAAAATATCTCCACGCTCTTTCATCTCTTGATATATCCGGTAAGACTTGAATAGCTTTCTCTTCAAATTTTGGAGCTTCTCCTAACTCCCTTATTTTCGCCATCATCTCCAATTTATCACTAAAATTTGCAAATCTCACAAGTACATTTCTATTTGCACCATTTTGTCTTTTATAACCAACTCTAAAAACGCTTACCAAGTCTGCTGCCGTAAATACAATTGATACATCAAGGTCATTCAGCCATTTTAAAACTCTTTGTTTCAAATTATCCACTCTTTCTTCCTGAATTCCACGGATAACTACATTATATTTCCTTGCACCTTCTTCCAAAAGACTAATTCTCTTATCTTGTTGCTCATTTTTTTAAAAAATCCCTAAAATCTGGCGATCTATCTGAGCATCGTGTACATGAATCTGTTCAATTTCATCTTTCATAAGTTTCATCTCCGCTGTCTGCTTTGCGAAATTCCCATTCATTTCATTCATTTCTTCCTTGGTTTTTTTAATTTCCAATGTCATATTATCCATTCTATCTGTCAATCCAGATAATTTTTCGCCAATTGTATTCAAAGCCACAATAATTTGTTGCATTTCTGAAGGCTGTTGAGTCGCCATATCAAATCAATAAACTTTTCTTTTAAAAAAAAAGAAAACTCCACTTTTGCCAAGAGGGTCTTTATTGAAGATTAAAGGGTAACTTCCCAAGTGAAGCTGAGACAGCGTTTTATTGCACCCAAAGAAGCCAAATAACAAGTTATAATTCTCAATATATTTATATAGTTTGCCTAACAAACCTCCTCAGTCGTCCGTTTGTAGGCGTTGTCCAGAAAGTTACGTTTGCTGCTTCAGCTTAGGCACCTCACACAAAAGGTTCAAAAGTTCAAAAAGTTTGTAATCCACATGCCATCCAACCGATCTTTCCGCTATTTACAAATCTTATCTTTGAAGTCCGTGCCTTTGCCTCGCAACAAAGAATGCAGATCGCGGTATTTATCAGAACAAAGAGCAGCTGTTCACTCTTACCTTCACGACTGCCATTCCGGTCAACCTCTGTCTTTTCACACAGTAAACAAAGCTTCGAATTTCAAGCAATCTGGGTTGACCTACCAATTCAAAAGTCAATCTGCTGGCTCAACAGCCCTTCCAATACAGCTGTAAACAAATCTGGCTTCTAACGGTGCATTTTAAACACTTTAATCCACGTTTTTCTTCTGTGAAAACGCCCTGAGAAATGGAGAAAACGTCCTCACACCAACTCGGCCATAGCCACGCCCCCCGTGACGATACTTTCTTCCTACCAGACATCTGGAAATCAACACTGGCCAAAAGACAAGTCCCACTCACCACCCAGGCCATTACAATACCAAAGAACAACGAATGCACAGATAGCACCAATCAGTACCAATCTACCAATCATGATACAACTACACAGCCAATCAACCCACTCACAGCAACAAAGCCAGCCCTCCACCCCCGCCACCAAGATTTACTGAAAGACAGCAGCTCCGTAGCCATAGACATCAGCCTGAAGATGGCGAATGAGACCTCGCCAAAACGTTGCCAAGACAATCTCAATCTTACACAGGAAAGGCCCAAATACAACAAGACCAGTATACCTACACCCATTAAAATCTACGAAAACACACACACACACACTGATCTAAATAGTACAAAAATAAAAGCAATGTATTTAGAAGATCAATATTAATTGTAATTAATGTGTAAAGAAGGTCAACAATGAAACCTGGTGAATCATATAGAAGTCAATACATACAGCATGCAAGTCTGCAAAGATGTTCTAATTTTAGTCATCACCAGGATCAGTCACAGGAATTTGGGTGATCATATTTTTTTCACATGTCCTTATGTTTTCCTCTCCCCACCCCACAGCTGAGACAGCTTAAATATATATTTTAACTGTTCCGGATTTAAAGTGTTTTCCTTCCTGTCAGGCCTGCAGTCATATTCCTTTTAGGATCTTTGGTCTGCCACACTCTCTCTAATTCTACTATGCTGTTTCATTAGGGGGGAATGGGGAGAGGGAATAGTAAGGAGTAGAATGTGGTGTTGTCAAAATAAAACATTCCTTTCTAGAAGCCCAAGGTCATTCTTTGTCTCTGCACTTCTGGAACTGACTGGAAGTGGATGGGTGGAAATGCCAGCGTGGCACTGGAAGATTGGACCATGTGATAGACTTGTGGGTGTGGGGGCAAGATCATGAACTTTCAACTGGGTGGGAATCCTGGGAAACTTTCAGATTCGGGTTTCCACATATGTACAACATGTCTCTCTTATTAAATTGGAACTTTAAGGAAAGCTCTGCCTTGGACTCTGATTTAATTCTGGAGGATATTTGGAACGTTCACACCTTCCCCATTTCCTCTTACTTTACTTGTGATCAGCTTAAAACTGAAAGTATGCAGGACTTTTTCCACACAGCTGTATTTTGTAAAAAAGGGTGTCTACCAGACCAGCCATTTTGTGATGTCTATAACTCTCTCAAACTTCCAAATGTGTCCTTGTCCTAAGTCAAAACAGTTTAGCAACATATGAACATTGTTCTAATTCTATTTAATTCTAGTTAATTCTCATTAGCAGCAGGAATAGGTTAAGATTCAACCTCACAAAAGCTACCATCAAGCACAAGCATAACCATTTTGTCTGCTACTCATCATCTCTTGGTACATTCACAAGAAGTAATTACACTTTAGAAAAAAGACTTCCAAACTCTAAACCTAATATTCTCTTACCAGGAATACAGAATAGTTCCAACAACTGAAGTGAGTTTACTGTTCTCCTGTTTTTGTTTTGCAAGACCAAAATCAGCTGGAAATATAGAAGAAAAGCAAATTATATTTATTATAGAAGGTTCACTGTTAATAAAAGTTCATGTAGAATAATATTTTTCTCTGTCCTTTTATACCACTATAGCCCTTGATTCATTCAATTTTCTCATCTTCTACATTTGCCTTTAAAATGAATTTCAATCAGATGTAACAATTTTGAGGCAATTGCCTGCCACAATTCTAATTTAAAGTGGCATTCATTCTGATACCCTGTGCCAGCAGCATGGAAATGAAGCAGTTTAAATAAATATAAAAAACCATTTATGAAGATAAAACTGAACAAAGACCAAACTCAAAAACTTACAAGCAAAAAAAATTTTTTTTTTCAAAAATATATCAGCTAGCAATCTTGGCAATACTGTAATTAAAGAACAGTAATTTCTTGAAGCCAAATGCAATAGTACAATAACAAAAGTAATCTTTTAAAAAGTTCCTTAACATATTTTAATTGCCTGGGCTACTATGTTTCAATTCTTTTCTCAAGTGTTATATTATTTCATTCTTCGGTCTTCCTGTGGAATTTACTTTGAAACGTTGTCTTTAATAGTTTTGAAAAGCAGTGAGACAAGATTGTTATATTCATCAGCTTTGGCCTTTATACAATCAGTTGAACATTGTGTTGCTTTTTTAAATACAGACATATAATTACCAATTACTTACTCTTTAGCCAGAATAGTACAATTTAACTATGTAAAAGCATAGGAATGGCATATTCATTTAAAAATCCCAGGTTTTGTTTAAAGGTAAACTAGCTGTGTAACCCAGCACATCTTAAGATGGAAATGCATATATCATTTCTATATATAGCGTTAGAATAAAATACTTTATATCTTAAGCAATCTAATAATGGACTGATATCAGAGCACTTTATTTTTTACAAATCCCTGTGGAAGTGTAAATGAGGACAGAGCGATATTTTTTGTCTGTTATCTTCATGAGTTGTTATTGTACTGGACAATTCCCCTCTTAGCTGGTCTACATATTTTTCTAGTGGGCACTGAAGGTGAAATACAAATTCTTTGGAATCACACTGCCTATCAAATATACTTCTGCCTAATTCTTCACATGCCTTCTTTTGTAATTTTCTTAACCACACAAAGAATGCCTGAACTTAGCAGAAGGCAGGATCTGTTGTAGGAACACCTCCAAGTCAATGCTCTCTCCATGCTTAAAGGGGAAATCAAAAGAACAGAATAGCCCCTGTCATTCTGGACTCCATAAATTAAGACTAAAACTCTAGGTTATTAGCAAGGATGGCGAAAAATAAGAGTGAAAAGAGAGAAATTGGCTCCTTGATAGACGAAAAAGGTATAAGATGTTATAAGAGACTGGAGAAATGTGAAGTAGTTAGGAAGTTTTTTCAAAAATTATACTCAAAGAAATCAATTGATTTGGAAAAATTGAAAAATCATCTTGAAAAGTATGCTGTGAAAATAGATCAAACATATAAGGACTTGATGGAAGGAGATATTACATATGATGAGATTAATGAAATAATACAAGGATAAAATTAGGGAAGACTCCAGGTGAAGATGGGTTACCTGCTGAATTTTATAAAGATTTTAAAGAAATAATAATACCAAAATTGCAAAAATTATTTAATGGAATTTTACACGGTGGAGAAGTCCCGATGTCATGGAATAGAACGGTAATAACTATAATTCCTAAACCTGATAAAGACTTGGAGAGGATCGAGTCCTATCGACCCATTTCTTTAATTAACCAGGATGCCAAAATATTTACTGCCATTATAAGTAATAGGTTAAATAGATTTATAGATAAGTATATAAGCTATAATCAGGTAGGTTTTGTTAAAGGTAGATATATGAGTGATATAATAAGAAGAGTATTAAATATTATAGATGTAGCTGAGAGTAATGGGGATAAAATAGGTATAGTATCACTAGATATTTTTAAAGCTTTTGATTCTGTACAATGGGAAACTATTAGGGTGATTATCGAGGCATTAGGCTTCGGTAATAGGTTTATACATGTTATTTCAAAATTGTACCAAAAAAGTAGTGCAAAAGTGAAGGTGAATGGGATAATGACGGGAGAGATTAAATTGGAAGCAGGTACGAGACAGGGATGTCCCTTGTCCCCAACATTATTCTTATTAATTATGGAAGTTTTGACTAAATTGATAGAAAAAGATGAAGAAGTGGAAGGATACAAGGGATATAAGATAAATTTGTACGCGGATGATACCTTGATTATTTTGAAAGATATAGAGAAAGATTTGAAGAGGATAAATAAACATTTGAAAGAATTTGAAGAAATGACAGGTTTAAAGGTAAATTGGTCAAAATCTGAATTATTAATGAACAAAAATGATAAAGGGTGGGAGAGTATCCAAGAACAATTTGGGATAAGAATTAAAAATACACTGAAATATTTGGGAATAACACTTTCACTTAAAGTTAGAGAATTGAAAAAAATTAATTATGATGTGATGTTGAATGAAATAGAGAAAAAGATAGATAAATATAAAGAGATAAAGTTGTCTTGGTTTGGCAGAATTGCAATGTGTAAGATGATGCTGTTACCAAAGTTTAATTTTTTATTTGAGATGCTACCATTAAATTTGACAGAGAAGGATATGGAAGGATATCAGAAGAAATTAAATAAATTCTGCAATGGTGGGAAAAGACCTAGATTAATGAAGAAAATGTGGTATCAAAATCAAAAGGAAGGTGGATTGGGAATTCCCAATCTACTTAATTATTATAGGGCCTATAATATTCGAACTGTAATAAAAATACTTAAAGGAGGAGACGGACATTGGGGAGATCTAGAGTTAAAGGATATTAAGAGATTTGGCCCTACATGGTTTTTAGATAAAATAAAAACAAAAAAGGCAATTAATAGTTATTGGTTAAAGGGATTGAGTAAAATTTGGAATAAATTTGTTAAAATATTGATTCCGGATATATCCTTCTTGGGGAAGACACTTGGAAGTTGGCCGATTAAAACAAATATAAGTCGAGATAAAGTAGTTGAGGATGAAAATATAGGAAGTATAGTAAATTGGTTAAGAGCATTAGAAATTGAGAGCAGAAAAAAAGAAATAATTGAAAAATTGGAGTTGAATTGGTTTGAAAAAATACAGGTAGAAAAATGGTCTATGAAAGTAAGAGGAACATGTAAAATAGGCAGAAGTAAAACTGAATTTGAAAGTTTAGTATCTCAAATTATCAAGGGTGAAATTGGGTTAAAGGGACTCGTTAGTAAGATATATAAGATTATAAACTTTGATGGAAATCCACAAATGGTAATGAAGATGAATTGGGAGGAAGAACTTAAGGTTAAAATATTAGACTCGGATTGGAATGTGAATTGGAAAAGTCGAATTATGAGGATTATGTCTATAAGGATTAAAGAGCACAACTTTAAGGTTGTTTGGAAATGGTATTGGACTTCATTAAGGTTATCATTGATAAATAAAAAAATTAGTAATAAATGTTGGAGATGTAATATGGAAGTGGGATCTTATGAACATGTGGTGTAAATGTGAAAAAATTAAAAAGTTTTGGCAACAATTGGAGGAAATGATGTTTGAAATGATGAAGAAAAGAATAATTTTGAGATCAGAAACTATATTATTACTGATAATTAAGGAATTAGAATTAACAAAATATGAGAAAGAACTGATTAGAATTATGATTATAATGGGTAGAATTATAATAGCAAGATATTGGAAAATAGAGGTAAATATTAAAATAGAAGAATGGTATTGTGAAATGTGGAAATTAGCCTTAAATGATAAAATGACTTGTGATATTAAATTCAGAGAGGGGGTCTACAAAAAAGACATTTTTTGGAAGACTTGGAACCCATTTGTGGACTATGCACTTGGAACTTTGGATGCCTCGATACCTGTACCCAGGGAACGCGGATTTTGGAGATCTTAAAGACAATTGAAGATATCCAAAGAACCAACTCTTCCTTTCATTTTTGTATAGCACCGGGTGGATTATTGATTATTGTTAAAAAAAAAAAAGTAAATTTTATGTGTAGATGTATAACTTGTTGAAAATTATAATAAAAATAATAATTTAAAAAAATATATAAAAAAAATAAAAAATAAAAAAAATAAAAATAAATAAATTAAAACAAATAAATAAATAAATAAATAAACTTAAAAAAATAAAAAAAACAATAAACAAAAAATAAAAAAATAAAAAAAAACATAAATTAAGACTAAAATTCTAGGTAACCTTTAGAAATAAGCAACATGATCAACCTTACAAGAAAGAAAATGTCTGATAAAATATCCAATGTTAAAAATAAATTAAAATATCATTTGACATAGCTAATATTAAGCACTGCTCCATGTTCTTCAAATGATGCCAAAGCTCTCCAAGGAGACTTACAGTATATTTAATGCTATTAATTAAGCCAAACTCTAAACTTATAGGTGTCATTTTAGACCGACAAATGTTTAGTGACAGACTTATTCAGATTTTAAATGGCAAGCCCAAGCACCAGAAATCATATTTTTGTTGTTTTTAATGATATTCAAGATGACAGAAGAGCGATATTACCTTGAGAAATGGCTATCAGAAATTACAGCTTCACATTAATCATAACAGCATAGTCAGTCAATATTTAACATATGGCAAAATTTGAATTCTATTAACATTGCTATTCTATTTGTGATTATGCCTTTTGTAATCTTGTCTAGCCACTCTCAGAATTAATATTAATCAGCAATACCATATGCACTAGTGACCAATTAACCAATTTCATTGTAATTTTTACAATGACAATAAAGATTATTATTATTATTATTATTATTATTATTATTATTATTATTATTATTATTATAGTTCTTGTTTCTCAATTCTCAGTATTCAATATTAAACATATTTTTAAAGAAAGAGAAAGAATGAGATGAAGATCTCAGAATGTAAATCACCTATGAGTTTTTCAAAGAGGTTACTCTATAAAACAAATGCCTATTATTTCTCAATGAAAATTTAATGTATTAACTGAATAACTATAGGCAAAACTTCATGCCTATAATCCTTCTGACTAGTCTTTATCTGTACTCACAGTGTGATTTTATTACAATTTCTTGGGTTAGAAAAGCTGAATCAAAAGCTATATATCACTTTGCCTTGGCTGCTCTGATGAGAAATATATAAAGCTATCAAGTGTTTTTTTTTAATTGGAATCAATATTGTTATTTTCACATTGCTTTACTGTCTCCGACAGCTTATGTTTATTAATTCAATTATAACAGCTGATAGGCATGTGGTATATTTCTCTCATGGAACTGCTAAGGATCACGCAACAGTTTCTGATTCTTTTATTCTCTCAAAATAGTAATATCTCCCCCAGGTAAATGATTCTGACTTGGTATATTTTCAAATACTTAACCCCATGGAATAAAATAGCATGTCATAGCCTTATTAACATTTGGGTAAATTATTTTAGAGACCAAAACACTTCAAGAGGTACTCAGGCCATATCAGACTAGCACAGAAATAGAATCTATGCCAGAATGACAGCCATAAATTAAAATAAATAAATGACTTTCCATGTTATGTGTTTTACATATGTGTGTGTGTGTCTTTTGTTCTCAATTTCCCCTAAACATTCTGTATTTGTGTAACAGTTGACATGTATTTCTCTAAGTCTTCCAGTTGGTTTGGTGATAGCTGAAGTTATTAACATGATTTTCCTTCAATTTGGATCAATGCAGCTATTTACGTATTCCTTTTTATGCAATTAATACAATAGCAGAGTTGGAAGGACCTTGGAGGTCTTCTAGTCCAACTACCAGCCTAGGCAGGAGCTCTATACCATTTCAGACAAATGGCTATCCAACATCTTAAAGACTTCCAGTGTTGGGGCATTCACAACTTCTGGAGGCAAGCTGTTCCACTGATTAATTGTTCTAACTGTCAGGAAATTTCTCCTTGATGATTGATAATTTCCTTTATCTAGATTCATTTGATCAATTATCAGCCCAAACTCAAGACTACAGAAAAAATAGGAATTACTAAGAGAGAACAGGTTCTCAAAATATGAAATAAATACTGTGGCTATGACTATTTCTAACCCACAACAGAAGAACCTACAACAGAAACAACTACACAGTTTTTTCCCTATGCCATCACTGTGTTAAACACCTAATTCCCACAGCACTGTCTTATGCCTAAAGATATTGACCCATGTAGTAGGGCTATTTTGCTATTACTTCTCATCTTGTCATCTTCCCCATCTTCTCATCTTTCCTACTACAGGTATCTTCAACGAGCTAGCCCCCATTCATGGCCCAGTGGGTTGCCACGAGGCGGATCTTGTTTGGGAGGAGTTTGACTCCGTTACTTCCGAGGATATGGACAGGCTACGTGGGCGACTGCGAGCCACCACATGTTTATTGGACCCGTGTCCCTCCTGGCTTGTTCTGGCATCCTGGGAGGTGACACGAGGCTGGCTCCAAGAGGTTGTCAACGCATCCTTAAGTGAGGGTTCCTTGCCTGCTTCCCTAAAAGAAGCTATGGTGAGGCCCCTCCTTAAGAAGCCCTCTTTGGATCCAGCTCTTCTGAACAACTATCATCCAGTCTCCAACCTTCCCTTTTTGGCGAAGGTTGTTGAGAGTGTGGTGGCACAACAGTTTACCCGTCACCTGGAGGAAGTTGATTATCTAGATCCGCGCCAGTCCGGCTTTCGGCCCGGGCATAGCACCGAGACGGCATTGGTCGCGTTGGTTGATGATCTCTGGAGGGCCATAGATGGGGGTTGTTCCTCCATCCTGGTCCTATTAGACCTCTCGGCAGCTTTCGATACCATCGACCATGGTATCCTATTGCATCGGCTGGGGGGGTTGGGGGTGGGAGGCACCGTTTTACGGTGGTTCTCCTCCTACCTCTCTGGCCGATCGCAATTTGTGTTGGCAGGGGGGCAGAGGTCGACCGCGAGACCCCTCGCATGTGGGGTGCCTCAGGGGTCGATCCTCTCGCCCCTCCTGTTCAACACATACATGAAGCCGCTGGGTGAGATCATCCGTGGTTTTGGGGTAGAGTACCACCTGTACGCTGATGATACACAGCTGTACATTTCTACCCCAAACCACCCCAACGATGCCGTAGCGGTGATGTGCCAGTGCCTGGAAGCCGTACGGATCTGGATGGGAAGTAACGGACTCAGGCTCAACCCGACCAAGACCGAGTGGCTGTGGTTTCCGGCTGCCCGATTCAACCAGCTCATTCCATCGCTGGCCATAGGGGGCGAACATCTTGCCCCTGTGGATGGGGTGCGCAATTTGGGCGTCCTCCTGGATGCCCGGCTGTCCATGGAAGATCATGTGACAGCCGTGGCCAGGAGGGCGTTTTACCAGGTTCGCCTGGTTCGCCAATTGCGCCCCCTATTGGATCGGGACGCCCTTCGCACAGTCACTCATGCGCTCGTGACATCCCGACTGGACTATTGTAACTCTCTCTACATGGGGCTCCCCTTGAGGTGCACCCGGAGGCTTCAGTTGGTCCAGAACGCAGCCGCGCGAGCAATAATGGGGACCTCTAGGTTCACCCATGTAACACCGCTCTTGCGCGAGCTGCACTGGCTACCTGTCGTCTTCCGGGTGCGCTTCAAGGTGTTAGTTATCATCTTCAAAGCGCTCCATGGCTCGGGACCTAGTTACCTGCGGGATCGGATCCTGCCCCATACCTCCTCACGGCCGATTCGCTCCCACAGAGAGGGACTTCTCCGGGTGCCGTCCACTAGACTATGTCAGCTGGCGACGCCCAGGGGAAGGGCCTTCTCTGTGGCGGGCCCAGCCCTCTGGAACGATCTTCCCCCCGATATTAGGACAACTATGGACCTCCGCTCCTTCCGTTTAAAATTAAAGACACATCTTTTTCGCCTGGCCGGCCTTGGGTAGTCTCTTTTAAGGTAAGGGGTTTTAGGGGCTGTTTTAATTTAGTTTATGGGTTTTTAGCGCAGGATCAATTTAATTTATTTTTAACCTTGTATTTTGTTGTGGTCTTATTTGTGCTTTAATTTGCCTGTGCCCCGCCTCGAGTCCCTTTGGGGAGAGAGAGCGGGATATAAAATTAAATTATTATTATTATTATTATTAATCACAATTGAGCCTGAAATTTATGTTAAGTGAGAAATTTGTTGTGAGTTTTTCCCCATTTTACTATTTTTCTTGCCCCATTTGTTAAGCTAATTACTGCAGTTGTTAATATCATGGTTGTTAAGTGAATATGGCTTCCCCATTGGTTTTATTTGTCAGAAGATTTGTTAGAAAATTACAAAAGGTAGTAATTCGACCCTGGGACACTGCAACTGTCATAAATGTGAGTCCATTGTCAAGTAGCCAGCTGTAAATCACATGACCATAAGGATGCTGCAATAGTCAGAAGTGTGAAAGATGGTCATAACTCACTTTTTTCAGTGCCATTGTAACTCTGAACAGTTATTAAGTGAACTGTTGTAAGTTGAGGACAACCTCTACCTTCTCCTATTAGTATCTTATTAATTTGTTTTTATATTATATGATTTATAATGTATGACTTATCACTTTGTTGTTTGTATATATACTGAGAGCATTTGCATTGAAGACAAATTCCTTATGTGTCCAATTACACTTGGCCAATAAAGAATATTCCAATTCCAATGTTCCAATAAAGTAGCAGGGACGAAAAAGCTATGTAAAAGAATATATCATTTTAAAATATCTTCTCCATTTAACAGATAACATTTTGGAGCTGAAAAAGAAATTTGATGCTTTGGAGAAAAAAATGGTAGAATTAAAAAATTAAGTACATGAAACAAAAATTAATGGGGTTAAAATTTTCGATGAATAATATAAATGTTTAAAGTGCTGAATATTAATACAGCTAAATTTGAAGTAGTCTATTTAAAGTATACTTTTTGGAACTAATTTATGATTTCTACAAACAAAAATGTTGATTATAGTGCATTTTAATCCATATAAGTCTTTCTAGAAAAAAATATGTGAGGGTTTTTTAATGGTAGGCAGAATACAGGCTTTAAATCAAAGCTGCTAATCATGTAAATATTCATTTTCATTTTGTTAAAAATGATAATTGAAACACTATTTTTAACAGATTTTAAAATTATTTTTTTCCTTCTACAACATG